>MNCL01000052.1:225011-825011 GCA_001932985.1 Proctacanthus coquilletti | reverse complement strand
AATAAATATAGACGAACGATTAATAAGTCCCAATTGGCAGCCGCTGACGTCATCTTCGTATTCTCTGAAAAGTGTGAAAAAGCTTCGTTTTAACAGATCTGAAGATCTTAGATGTGAATTTAATTTAGCTAGATTTGGCTATACACTGATTCTCTGAGAGATATCTACAATTTGCTCATATATATTTAAAAAAGCCAGATTTATTGCAATAGCATTTCTATTTGATTCTTTTATTTTTCTTTAGTATTGAGACTATTGAGGATTTATATCCTGTTTTGTATTTTTGTCTTAATCAGCATAGTCAACTACTTAGAAGATAAATCACTTAGATCTTCTAAACCCTTTATGAAAATAATTATCATAAAGTTTTTTATTTATTTGTAACAATTTTTTGAAATAGTGAAATCAAATTTTAAGGATTTTTGGAACTTTTTTGAATAAAAATGAGAAATTTGTTTCGAAGTAGTCTTTTAAGATATATCGGATATTTTCCAGAAATTATTCAATTTATAGTGATTAAATTTGCTTTATGTATGAGGTTTGATCATGACGTGAGCTTTAGTCGAATTCGTCAATCTTCACGATGTTATTTATCTGCAAATGCACAGATTTATAGATTTTTGCGTCGTTATGTAATATACATCCCTGTTGATTTTGAAGTATTGTGGACATTTCTTATTATCTTTAGTAGAGTTTAGCTCTCACCTCCGAACTCAATCCTACTGTAATTTCGATTTTTAGTTTCCTGACTGCGTGATTATATTCATTGGTGTAAAGTACAGTAAATAAGGAAATCTAGATTTTAAACTTAATTAATTTCATCAATACAAAGAAATCGTGGATGGATAAACATTTTTATTAAATTGTTTTTTTTTTCCTTAAAGTTATTGGATTTTTGCAGATCTGTGTTATTTTTTTAAGTTCATTATTTGTTTTTCAAATAAAGTTTATTTTCTTTTGTTTCCAAATTGGCTTGGCTTGGAACATTTTTTATTTTATTCTTTTCAATTTATCTCTTGTTTTTATAAATTATTAGTTAGAATACAATCTGCAAGGTTTAATGACAAGGAAAAAGAATAATGATCAAAATAATAGCTGCGACGTTTAGAAGCCTTGAATTCTAACATATTTGCTAATATCGACGTGATATCTAAAACACTCTATGGTGTATTTCGATTATAAATTGTGGTTATGAAAACTAAATAAAATATCATTGAATATAGGGAGATGAAATTGTTTCCAATTTTATAGTTTTTATTGAACGAATAGTTTGTTTTGAATCGCAGAAAGAAATATTAATTCTACAATATTTGTTCTAGTAAAGAGTCTCCATAAGACGTTTCGTAAGCCAAACAATTGCTTAGTGTTACAGATCGCATAGTGTTGGAGCACCTTTTTCGAACCTATGTCCATAACTTATAGACAGTCGTTTTAAAATCACGCGCATAATTCGAAGGATACTTAAATTGCTTTGTGCGGGTGTTGTTGGCCAGGGGATCGAAAAACGTTGGTAGAAACCGTTTGACCAAGGCAACATTCGCATAAATCAGACAAAGGCGCCACTTACTTCACAAAGCCGACCCTGAACTCTATCATTTCTCTGTTTATGCGCTCGTGTTACTATTGCTGTCTTTACGTCATAGGTGCCACTATCTTATTACGGCGTGCCAGCGCGGCCGCGTCGATCGCTCATGCTGCTGACTCCGGCTGGCTTTGAACTCTCCTGACACTGAAATATTTTCGCTTTTGTTCTTAGAATTTTATTGCTTAATTGAATGGTATTCAAATAAATGTCTCAAAAATATCGTGAAGTTCGACGGCTGGCCAGCGTGCGCTGGCGCACGGTACGTACGCGGTACGCCGCTTGTTTACGAGATCAGACCTTACGGACCTGGGATTTGAACGAAAGTTTGAGATCAGATGCTAGGTCTTTCTTGATCTTATGTGTGTTCCGAGCTACACAAGAAGCAATTCCATTCCAAGGACTACCGGTTTGTCGCGGTCTAACTGTACGTACGCGTTGATCTTTCTTGGGGCTCTATAACTAATGTTCACCCACACCCGGGGAGGTGTTGCGCTGTCCGTTGGATTCTTCATTGTGCGCGGTCCCGGGCACTCTGCTCACGTCAAACGCGGCTATTATGAGTGCGGTGCTCCGCCGCGACCAGGCATCTTATTCTTGGCTCCTAAGACGCCTTGTTCCCCTGGCGGCGCCGTCAACGTCGGCTGAAAGGGAAACTTAACCAGTCGAGTTGTTCGCTTTTGCGCAGCGAATTTCGTGATTTGTTCCATGATTGACGGAAATTACGATGACAGGCTATGATCTTCGCTGCGGCACTATTGTGACTATTTGCCACTTGGAGGTGAACCAGTTAAAGGCCAGGCGCAGGAAAAATGCTTTTTAGAAGCGTGATGGACTTAAGGTCAAGCGATCTCGAAAAACGATACCATTAGAACTTGAAACACAGTCGGAATTATTTGATGATGTGATTTGACTCTTGGGGAAAAAGCAATGACCAGATACCAATTTATTTTAATTTGGAATATTTGTTTATAAACATAGTTTTAAATGCTAGTTCAATGTTGAAGGGATAAATTCCAAAATATCGACTTATTTTGTAATTCACGTATCTAAAAATACATTCTACAAATTTTAAGTTGATGTGGTCACAATTGATAATGCGAAATTTCGGAACGTCCAAATTTTAATTGCTTCTTTAAAAGTACCATTTCTCAATTAGATCAATTGCCTGAATTACAATTTTGAATAACCGAACGTCGAAAGCCAGGCAATTAAGTGTATTATGAAAATTTTCCTTCTTTTAATAATCACTTTTCCAATCGTGTTTGTCAAAAAAGGCCTTTTTAGGACGATGTATGAATGATATCAATTAAGGGAACAGATTTGGAAAATGTCTAATAATCTTTAAGAAAAAAAAATCTAGAAAACTTTATTATTTGTATTGATTTAATTTATTGGTTTTCAGTTTATATGTCACTGCAAATATTGTTAGCATTATTAAATTGGGTTTTCATTTTGGAAAGAAATTAAGCAAGGATATTAGTTCGCGTTTAAAACGTAGTACTTTTTTTATATTTTTTGTACCTTGTTTCTGAGTTTATTCGAAACTAACATTCTAAAACGATGCCTTCATGTTAGCTCATTAGTAAAAAAATATTAAATTTGTTGAAACCGTAAAGCCTTCGTAGAGTTTACCTACGTGTATATCAAGAAAAAAGATTAATAACCGATTATATGATTTCTCGTGTGCATGGAAACTCCTTATCGTATCTTATTTTCCTTGAGGAAGTCTGTGACAGGGTTTGTTGAAGGGATATACTTTGAAAATGGTCCATATAAATTCTCAGAATTAGAAAATCAGACAAATAGCTTCATAAAATTTTCTTCGGAACTACTGGCCTCGTTTGGATGAAACTTTATGTGCATAAGGTTGGGTTACTTCAGCAGCTTTTAAGTATGTTACTGGAATTCTGTCTGCTATGTTTGTTCCTAGATCGCATTTGCCTCTTTCTCGAAATCGCCTAGATGGATACAGTGAAAGCTTTCATGCTTACATAACTAAGTCTTGAACTGGTTTAAGCACATTTCTAGGATTTTACCTGTTTTCAGTTTCAGTTTTTTTTCAATAACAATAACCCTACATGCGTCGAAGGGTGTACACATGAAAAAAATAAAAATCAAACAAAAAGCAAAACATAAAAAAGTTAAAAATTTTAGAAATGTATATTTTAGTCTGTATTTAAGTATTTAAAAGAGATAATTACAGTCGACACAAAGGTGGAATAACTAGTTTTTCATTGCTAGAACTCGGCTTATATTTCGCGCCGGATTTATCTCTTGTAAATATTCAAATACAGACTCAAATGTATGCACCTAAACCTCTGTTTACACGAATTGGGATATGAAAAGTAATTTCTTTTAATGGGATTTTTATTCAGTTTAATGCGACCAAACAAAAGTTGAAGCTAGGAAAAGATCCATAATTTAAGAAAATTTGCAGAATAGAAATTCATTGAGTCAGTAGTTCTTCTTACCGAATAATATTTATGTACATGTTTTAGAAACGTGTCTTCCGCGTAAGAATACGATTGGGTGTATTTTGTAAATGTTGAATTCCTTTCATATTTTTCATACTTCGTCTTGAAGGGAGGTTTGCTTCTTGGTTTTGGATTTTTCGATCATAAGCACGTTAGCTTCAAAGAATTGGTCTTTTAAAATCGAACAACAAATTTCCTTGGTTTTAAAGATTTTTACGAACTTTTAACTTTTCAAGTTTGTGAATGAGGAAAAGAGTTACGGGATTTTCAAAAACATAAGAAAACGAGATTCTTGAAGTAATGCATCACATACGCTATTTTATTGGAAAAAAGAAATTGTTTACAGTATTATTAGTCTATTAAAATTTGTACGACGTTTCTTATTTACGCTTTGTAGTACTTTACACTTAATAAATTAAGAATTAAATTACTGCGATAAATAAAGACAAATAGCAAATTGCTGACCGGATTAAAAACATTGCGTAAAAAATTAATAGGTATATGGTGACAGTTTTGCATTTGCATGAGCAAATATCCATAGGTTTTAGTTTTTTATTGACTGTTTATGTTCCATTAATGAGAATTATTTATTGTGTGCTATTGTTGTCTTTTTCCCGGATCTTCTTCTACGTGCATGTCGCTACTTACCTGATCTTTAGCAGTAAGTTACAGTGCGTTTTAAATCTTTGTCAATAAAATCTTGGTCTATTAGTAGAAGTGAAACCAGTCCATTAGGCGAGAAATGTTTAATTGAATTACATATAAAGCGGCTGCAAAATATAAACTCAATTACATTTTAATGGTATCCAAGAACACGAAGCTGTTTTTTCAACTTTTACATCTTTTTGCACCTTTGCTCGCATATGGGCACGAAAAAGGGCGGGGTGCCGGTGAGGTAATGTAAACAAATGCAGTCGCAAAAGTCGCGGTACCGAAGTGGTTTTTAATAATTTTTGCAGCAAGACCCCTGGCCTCCATATCTCATTTTTTGTTTATAATTCTGAACTAATTGGAGAGATACATGTTAATGAATTGTTTATCGGACAGGTAGGCAAGAACAATTATTTAGATTGGAGTTTTATTGTTATCGCTGGGCTCACTAGCCGCGGCGGATTGGGGACAAGAATGACAGATGGAGTGCGCCGAGACAAGTAATTTGTTCAAGCGCGAGTAATTAATCGAATTCTTAATTAAGGCGCATAAACGCCTTAATCTATAAGAATGCGGACAATTATTATAATTCTCTTTATTAACTTCAGCAGGTGGATTCCTGTATGATAAATGCATTAGCTTAAAGGACTGATTTTAGTGATCATTTATCATTTTTAATAAGTAGCAGTGGAAAACGCAAACAAACCGTGAAATTTATTCATTAAAATTATTCCACAAAGCTTAGTGTGAAAATAAAAGTAATAAGTGTTTCTATAAATTGAGTAGACGTGAATATAATCTGTGAGTGGGTTTCGATACGACAGCGTATTTTATGCAAGGCATGGGTTAACAAATTAATTTAGGCATAATTCTGCATCTAGGAGTTGTTTTCGAAAGTTATCTTGAAAACAAGGAATTTAAGTGATAAAAAAAAAATAAAAAAACAAAGAAAAAATGGAATGAATGCATGGATTGTATTAAACACGCAAGCTGGAACTCCTTAGACTTAGGATTATTACCGACAAAATACGTTGACTAGCAAAGAATTAGAATTCAAAATATTGTGATTTTATTTGATTAGTTCAGTTATATTTTGGTATGTTCTTGTATTGCTTGCTTGTACTTTTCTAAACACTAGCGACTATGAAAGTATAGATAGTGCTTTCCCACACTAGAGTACAAGATTTGTCAGGTTCGTGGTCTACAATCCCCTAATTACAATGCAGGTGAAAATGATTAGAGGACATGTTAAGGTAGAACTTTAGGTTACCAATTACGACCAATTTCCTGTCCATTTTTGTAAAAACTTACCATATTAGCATAACATACACATACATTACTCTTCAGGTTCAAATATCGGTATAACCTGTATGAAAAACGTATCACTTCTTTTGCAATGTCATATTGTACCTGTAATTATATACAACAATTTAAGGCACAGAAGTGCGCATATCTTTACCTATTTCTTTATAAATCGAAATTTAACTTGAACTTTTCCGAAGTAACCATTGTGCTATTGTTGTTCTGGGAATAGGGTGTTGTATTCGTTAATGTCCAAAAGTGTAGTTTCCTTCTTGGACGAAATGCGAGCATGCTAGCTCAACAGTTGAACCTTCAGACAATATTGAAAAAATAATATCTTGTATCATTACAACGTTCTGTAATAAATAAACAATACGAACTAAACCTTATACAACAAAAGACATCCTAGCTAGAGACAAAAGCGTATTTCACAGAGGTTGTTGTTTTAAGGAAGAGAAATATTATGAGCTCCTATAGGTATAAATAGGTATTTTTCTATCAGCACCGATCTTTTTGTTTTCCTAGTATAATAACTGTAAAATAAGGATCCAATAAATTATAACATATTACATCTGTATGGACCAAAGTTGCCCGACGAAGTTATTTAAGTGAAAAGCACTCAATAAACAAATTTTGAATTTTTTTCGGTATTTGAGTAAATTAGGTTTTTATTATATCACATAATTTTTTACTCATTTTAACAAAAGTGAAATATAAGACAACTACATCTTCTTTAAATCAGTGCAATTTGATATTGGGCACTATTAATTGGCAAGTTTTGTTTTCAAAATGTTTTTTTGAAATTGACTGAGACTTTTGAAAATCGAAATTATATTGTTGGAGTTTCTTCCACCTCATTTTAGCAAATTTTGAATAAAATATAGTACTTACTTTCTTTGGCGGATTTCGGGACACCTTTTGGTTCTTATCAAATGTGGTAAAACTGAAAAATAGAATTTGATTGAGGAGACAATAGAAATAAAATCTATCGCACTGTTCAAATACTTTGTGTTATTGATTGAAACTTTACATCTTTATTCATCTTATAAATATTACATACATTGAAGGTGCGCTGCTGCTCTCGAAGTGCTCTGGGAGCTTTTTCTTATTGCTAACAATTATGGTAACATTTTATCATAACATCGTCACGGTACGCTTTTACAATCAAGCTCGACTTAAGTCTAGTAATTAACGATTATGACACAATCTGTCAATGCATTTGCTTTGTCGTGGATCGCTGATTATTATTAACAATCTTTGATGCGGGGACTGGAGAGGATAATTATACAACTCGAGCTCCCCGTTCCGCCAACTTGTTTTATATTTAAAATGAGTTCTGCGGCTCTAGTCGGTCACACGTAAATGTGCAATTTATTTTCGTATTTATAAATTAATAATTTTACTGTACACAGGCATTACTGCAGTCGGATGAGAGGAGCTCTCGGAGCGGTGGGGGTGGCTTTTGATGGCTTTTCTCGCAGGGCTTTCACCGGGCTCTGGACGTGCGTGGGTCGCTACTTAATGAGACATTCTATACGAATCGGACAGGTTAATGAATTAAAATTAATATCTGACATTTAAATAAAATGATAAAGCTAATTACGCAAATTCCCAGAAGACGGAAACGTTAGCAGTGCGCGTCACTGCGCTATTTACTTGATGGCTTTGATTACTTGCGGGACTCTCTTCTATAGATGCCATAGAGTTTGTTCTTCGCGAACAAAGGCATGTAGTGTTATTATTTTATATTTTTGTGAAATATTATGTATTAATTGCTGCAAAATTTAAAAAAAATTCCAGTCCTTTTAATTCTTTAATGAAGCACTTTAAAGACATCTTGCGTGGGACTAGGGTTTTTAAGGAGGCAATTCAGCCAAGAATTTTAGTGATTAGCAGGTTTATTGAGAAAGTTTTATAACCGCTCACCTCATTTTATTGCCGCTGTCAATTAAGTTCGATTCTGACTTTTACGACACGAAAGTTGAGCAATTAAGAAAGGTTTTTTTTCGGAATACTAATGACTCGTTTTCTTCACAAGCTGGCACAATATGGACATAATGTGATGAGTAACTTTATAGTAGGCTTGTGTACAATTTGTTCTCGTTGGCAGCCTTAAGGGAAAACCTCAAATTTCAATTTAAACTTTTATCGTATTGTTTAAGACTCGATAAACTCTATTTTTATACATTTCCAAAAGGAAGTGTCAATTTTGATAAAATCAATAGAATATAAAAACCTTTTTCGGTGGCTAACATCTTATTCTTTTTCCTAGTTCACATATTTCCAGGGTTTGAATAATTTTCTATTAAATGAGGCTATATAAAACAAAGTATGTATGACACAACTTTGCTACTTTAATTTTAATGTACTTAGTATTCATTAGGAGATAGTGTTGTAATTGGGTACTACTAACTTGGCTAACTCAGCAATAGTAGTGTAAATTATTATATCGTGTCTGAATCTTTTACTTTGCAAAAATAACTCCTGAATTATTTGAAATAATGCTAAATAGGAACTTTGACTGCAAGTTTAAGAAAATTCATCGTAAATTATGTTTGTTTAAACATTAAGAGGTTTCTAGGAAACCGACACGTACTAAATACGTTAAATTCACCTTTATGAAACCTAGTTTGCGTTGGTAGCTTAAACGGCAGACCTGTTTAGATTAGGCGTGATTACCGATTTTGCTTTACTAATGACAACAACAATGCGTATCACCGCAGAAAGAACTATCAGTTGAAGTCAGTGTCTCAAATGCACTGTAATGCAAAATCGGCTGGTGTATTCTTCTACTTGCTATTCTAATGTAAAATGGACTTATATCGCAAGTGGAAAATAATGAACAGGTATACAAATTTAACACCTAACCTCTTAGAATCCTTGGCAAGGTTCAATCCTTTAACTTGACTAGCGCGGTCGATAGTTAAAATAAGAAACATACTTTTTACGTCTGAAAGCCTATTTGCTGCTAATGTCACAAGATCTAGAATTAGAAAATGCAACTATTGATATTTTATATGATCTTTAAAAGAAATTCTTGAGTTATCAAAGTTCATGTTTTTCTACCTACGTTGTTCTAAAATTGATGTTAAAATTTATTTTGAATACCTCGCGTAAATCTGGGAATTTGCAGAATTCTCCTTGAATCAGTTAAAATCTAACACGCCTTCAAGGAAGTACAGGTGATCTAGCCGACCTTCTTCGCTCCGGCGTGCAGTACTGCAGTAACTATTCGAACGCTCTTGGTAACAAACTTGTTTACAATTTGTTTGAACACAGAAAAATAACTTACGAACGTACTCACAAACAGAACTACTTAGGGCTAATCACTTCACTTGTTTTTGGGCAGGTGTCGCTTCATGTGCAGGGCCAGGTGATCGCTCCGGGCGAAGCTCCGTTCGCAGACGACGCATTTAAACGGTTTGGCACCGGTGTGCTTTCTGTAGTGGCGCGTGAGCTCGTCTGACCTTGCGAACCGCCACTCGCATTCCGGCCACTGGCAGGTATATGGTTTCTCACCTGAAAATAATCAAAATACGTTCTGGATTTATTCTAGCCGGCCGACTGGTACATTCTTACATTCTTACGTCTAATGGATTGCCCCGCGATCTGTTTAGCTCAATCGCTGAGACTGTTATTTAATATTAGCTGTAATTTAGCTTGTCCCCCTCGAGGGTGTTGGATTACAAATTAACATTTCGTCTGGTATCCGTGCAAAATATTCATTTACCTGTCCGAGCTATAAATCTCCGGTAACAAATTCATAATTTACCACTGAATTGTGTTTGCATCTGTTGTGCTGATGTCATGCCAGCGAGAATAATAGTGTCTGGGAATATTCTAGGAATTCATGAAATAAATTTCTGCCATGATATACGGCCATAGTCGCGGGATTATCTTATTGTCGAATTTTCCAAATGGCACCGACACTACTACCTGAGAGACCTAAGAGTAGGCAATGCCACGAGACACCTGGAGAAGAAATGGCCTCTCCGCCCATTGTCGGGGCTGTATCGGGCCTGGTAGTCTGCTTCTTAAAACAAGGCATTGTCTACTGCTAAATAAGATTAATTTACCCAGATGACAGATTCAATTTGTAATGCAACATGGCTTGCGACGCTAAATGCCAGATTGCTAGCCAGGTTCTTGAGGTGTTTATGAGGTGCTCGCTAGCGCACTGGTGCATTCAAGACGGCCCCGAACGCGAACAGACCTCGATCAGAACAGAATTAGGACAACGGAGGTGAGAAATGGTTTCTCTTAATATTCATGAGATTGGCTATCGCTCCGGTGTACGATCTGTACCGTGTTGCTATTAATAAGAGTGGTTAGCAGTCGGCCGTTGATTAACTGCCCAATGAGCCTGAAAATGTGTGAAACCCTATCTAGTCCCCAACTGAGCTTTCCCTAAGATGTGGCTAGAAGCTAAGTGATATTAGCTTATACATTCAATACCATAACAATAGCGTCGACACTGGCAGGCAATCGATATGCAAAAATCTTTCAATCAATAGAGACACTTTAATCATACTAAATTTAACTAGAGACAAATTCCTTGAAATATTCGTGAAATTTTGATTTATACTTTCAAAATTCTTTTTTTCTCTATCTTTGTCGGTTTTGAGATCTTTCTTATATGAAAATTGCACGTACATGAGATTTTTACAAGTTTGTCTACATTTTCGTTAAGTCAATTCATTTATAAATGAGTGTTTTGAATCAGCAATTTAGATTTATGGAGACAAAGATTATAAACGGTAGGTCATGCTGACAATTTTTCTACTATTTATTTATTCATGCGAAAAAAGTTACTCAGCCGAATATCCACTTTTCAAAATTTTAATCATTCTTATTAATTTATTCAAATTGTTTAAAGGTATTGGTATTCAGCATAATTTTTAATTTTTTTAGCAGATTAATGTACAATATTCGAGACACCTTTTTCATTTTCATATGTTAAAAATATTGGATGCAAAAATACAACAACAAACATTGACTCTGTTGTGACAATTTATATCAAATTTTTCAGGTAGGTATAGGTATAAGTTGTTTATTTTAAAGTTTCTAATTTGTATAATTTGGTGTACCTAAACTAAGCTAAAGTTTAATGGATAAACGATAAAATGAACACCAATTAAATATTGTTGCTAATGTTGTAAAAAATGACATTATTTTGAAAATCGGAGAATTGGAAAACAAAAATGAAATGAGGACTGAAAAGACTAACTAATGTTTATAATTTTGGGCTAAAAAGAGAAACAGATGTACGGTTTAAATGAAAAACACACCTGCAGTACGCAGAGTATCTAAAAAATATTAAAAAAGAACATTGTAATAATGTTTCACAAGAAATTAAATTTTTTACTAAAGTATAATTGTACAAGAATGAAAAGTCCTAGCGTGGTTAATTTTCAATTATTTAACTGCGGTTATGGCGATCATAAAATTTTTCAAAAATAAATTTATTATTAATATAGAAGGTGTGTCTTGTAAAGGCTGCGTTAGATAATAAAACAGCACTTGAGAAATTGCCATCAATACAAAAGGCATTCCATTTCGTAAACATATTTTGCTTATATTTGTTAAAGTTACTTTTTAAAGATAAGAAAAACTGTGTAGATGGTGAAGGATAAAATTCATAATTAAAATTGATATAACGAAAAAATCTAAAATCCATATAATGAAATTTAAAAGTCTTATTCTGCAATATCTACCACGAAATCGTGAATCCCTTTTATGTTATTTGGATTCGTTAAAGTTTTTATACAAATTGCTCAGTATAGCAAAAGTATCGAATATTTGCCGATCCATCCCTAGATGTGGCCTATTTCTCAACTGGTTGCGACAATCCGAGAAGTTCATATTGCTCAAACGCTTTGGAGTCTTTAGAGTCTTTAGACTTGACCCCGATAGCTGAGCCGGCTTGCAACCAGCTGTAAGCACACATACCCGGCGGCATTTGGAAACGCGAATGCATTTCCACAAATATTTTATTATCGATAGATGCAAATTGCAAATTGAGGCTTGCAAAAAGATCCGCCGCTTCTCGTGCACAATTATGGCCAATAATTTGCCACCTACTCCATGAATTTCAAATCAGAATTGAGTCACAACGTTCGCGTATAATTTATTTCGTTGCGACCAATTGATTGTTTGCAAATTTCGTCCCGACCGGTGCCGTTTGTGCCGTTTACGTTGCGTTACGTCGTCGAACTAGAGAACTAAAGAAGCATTCAATTGGAGGTCCCGCGGCACATAATTTACCGGGAAACGTGAAAGACGCAGGCTAAGGCACCGGTCGCCTTTTAACCTCATTTCTGAGACATTCGGTCATGCGTTCTGCGCCTAATAATTACACTGTCCGCAGTCACTTAAAGCGTTGACTCCGCGGTATGCAGAACCGCTGGGGAATAGAATTTTAACAATGTCGAGTGCACATTTGCGGTTTGGGTCGGCATCCCGGCCGGACCCTGTGCGGCCCCTGCGCAGGCATTCGAACTGACGAGGAGAATTTATGAATTACGCCGGACGGTCAATTCTGGGATCACGGGCTCCCAGATGAACTGCGCGACTGCACCGCGGGAGGGTCCGCTCTTTGTGGTTACTGAATAGGCAGAATGTCTAGAACTGCCAGCCGGGCGACCGGTTGGTCCACACCGGGCAAGTTGGGGAATTGACTCTTCTCATATTCTACATTCCGACGGGTATTGACACAAACATTTTCCTCGACTGCTTCGACTGCTTTACAACTTTTCAGAGCTGGACTGACTATTCGGGACTACCGGGAATGTTGCGATTTTACCGATCTGGAACTTTGATGGATTTCTTAGGATTAGTTCCAGAAGCCTTGCACTGTACTAAGAACTCGTTTATATGGTTGAAAGGGAATACTAAAAACTTAATATTGTTTCGTTTCTATACAACTATTTCAGTTAAGAGAGGCAACCTTTGCCAAACTTAGCATGAGCTATTGGCATTGGTGATGATTGTCTGATTGGCTGGTGACATACTGTGCTCTATTTATAAAAATGAATAAAGATATTAAATTGGAATTAGGAATAGCAATAAAACGTGCTACCATACGCGGGTTAGCAATAGGTTCAATAGTCAGAACTTAAAATAACACTTTTTCATGGATTTCAGAGGCCTATGTAACTTTTGTACCACGGAAAAGAACTTTTTTTTATTCAGTTATGTGGGAGGTATTAGAAAAAGCTTTTCGGAACTGACGTCTTTGAAATAAATGTAAAGTGTTTTTGAGACAATGCGAGAAATATATCTCGAAGAATAACTTTTCCTTCTTATTTCCAAAATCAGTAAAGCTAAAATTTCAAAAAACTTAGTACAAAATGAATGCCTTTAGAAAAGCATACCTTACGGGCAAACTATGGTAAGCAAACATTTTTAGCAGAAAGTTAAAATTTTGTTTTTATTTTCTTTTTTATTTAAGAAGAAATCAAATTTAGTTGAACATTTAACCTACAAATTGACGACTTGTATTCAAAAGAATATGATACAACTGATGATATGGAATCGTGTGAGTCAAGATTAGCTTTGCTAGGCTTTTCTGAATTGTTTTAAGTAATATAATAATTACCGCCGAAGGCTGGGTACCTTGTTCATACTTTAAACTAATTTTTATTTAATTTTAATCAAAAGAAATGAATAGTCCTAGACCTGATTGTTTTAAAGTTAAACTGTATGCTCCTTATAACTCTATTACTTTGTCATCGTTCTGAATTTCAATATGAAATTTTGTAAACGTGCTTTTGCAAATATACACTTTAAAAGATCGGAAAAATAAACCGAATTGTAATAAAATAAAATAAGTATTCAAAATTCTGCAGCATCCTGTTTGATTACACAAATGATTTGTATATGGTTATATTACGTAAGTAACCTGGGCCCTATTTTCGTTACTCTGACCCTGCTACTTTCCATCTTTACTGCATAAAACAGGCATTTTGCAAAATTTATACGCTCCGGATAAGTGCCAGGCTGGACTTGTAAATTGTTCAAAACTTCACAAATGAAATATCCACTTTCCATCCAGGTGTAAAAAACGGCGAGAGCACCTAGATTTATGCATCCTTAATGCAGCGGCTAATAGCAGTGCGTGGGTTGACCCGCGAAGACTCCTTATCGGAGCTCCAAGTCCGAGTCCAATCAGAGCCACTAAACTGTGAAATTTATGATACAATTTTGCAAAATTGATCCGGCATTATCGTCTTTATCAGTTTCCTTGAAATATCACGATTGTACCGCCGATACGGTAATTTCGCGTAAACCACCGGTCTGGGTCCAGCCGGGGCTGTAATTTTGAAATTCCTCCGTAAACGCTAAGGTGTTTTCAATTATCTCTTTATTAAGTGCTTTCCGGACAAATTGAGATGTGCTCGGCGCTGATTCTGGCTCATGACAGCTCTGACGAGTGGTCAGCGGACATGGAAATCAATTGCAGCCGAAGTACAATCATCTAATCCCATAATTCATCGGAAAATAATTAAATCATCTCCGATCGATGGTTGTGGTTATTTGTTTTTCTCTATTTTCTAAATGCCCGTTTGCGTGCTCGTCTTAATCACAAGACTCTCAGCATCGTCGATCACCGTCGTCTTAGTGATGATCTTTAGCTCATTAAAAGTTTTCCTGAAATCGCTGGAAAAATACCTGTGCCCTGGTAATTGATGGTCTGCACGACTTATTTATTCATTCACCGAATAACTTTCGATTGCGCCGATTAATCCGAATGACGAAGGCTGCGCGCGCAGCTAGACGAGAGAAAAAGTGATCTTGACCAATTGGACGGGCCGTCACTCGGTCACGTTTTATCTATTCAACTTTAATTGAAAAGCGCGCCCCCGATGATCGTGCGATAATTGCGACTCGCCGCAGTTTCAGCCTAGAATCCGAAGACAATATTCACAATTTAGCGGAATTTGCGGCGTTGATCTGCTTTCTTCCCTGCCGTTCATTAGAGCATGAGTCTCAAGACCTAAGACTTTAATAACTCACTTTTTGCAGGCGCACTTCTCCCAGCGGCTAGCCGCGACTGTATTTACTGATTGCGCCGGTGATAACCGAAAATGCAAATCACCAAAGTCACGAGATAATGAATTTTCTTGCTGAATAACGGTTTTCGTTATTGAAAATTTTTCTATTATTATTTTCTCATTTTCGCGAATTTATCTCTAAGATTGAACACTGAATTTCTTTTGTAGGAAAAGAAACGATATTATGCAATCTTGAACTTTTCCCAGTCTTGATTTAGTCTAGTGATTTTGGAAGGACTCCTGGTGTGACTTTAGAGTCATGCGCTCAAGCATAGAAAGTGATATGTTTATTCAAGTTATCTTCAATTATCTGTAGATTGTGTATGTGTAGATCTAGATTTATTTTTTAAATTAAGTTAAAAAATGTTAACAAACACTTGTGTGATATATTTTGATTATTTGAAAAACTTCAATAAGTTCAATTACGTAGTTACAGTGCTTTCAAGGGTAAAAGTTTTGATAGAAAATAACCAAGATGAAAACATAACCTACTAATTTTACTTTATACAGGGTGGTTCACTCGCAGAGCTCAGTGGATTTTGCATTAAAACCATTTAAAATAAAAGAAACATTTTATAATGTAAATTTTTGAAGAAAATGTGTGCATAAAGAATACTTTGGGCTAATATTTGAGAAAATAAGTTTAACAATAGTTTTTTGTGAATAATATACAAAACTGTTTGACTTATCTCAGAAAAATAAAGATTGCATTTACATTGTTTCTATAAGTTTAGATTTGTGAGAAATTCTAGGAGAAATCATGCTACCACTAATAGTGAAAAGTAATATTTGTTTTATAGGAGTCAAGGGTAACGAGAAATCGATGTTTGTATTTGTTTAATATCAACAATAAGCACAGTTTGGAAAAAGGGAGGAATATAACATAAAGTTTTACAGACTACATGATATTACAGACTATCAGCGTTTTGATAAAATAAATAAAGTGAAAAATAATATTAAAAAAATGTTTTCATTGGAGATTAATCTTACATTCTTAGGGTTACTAACGCACATTTCAATACTATTATTTTTATTTTCAGCTACAATTGTAACAACTCCGCCTTATGTATATGTTTTAAATTAATTATGATTACTTGCATAGAACATTAAATACTTCAAACACTTTACCAGTACGAGCAACTTAAAGAGTATTCCATGGAAATGTTATCATATCACGTACTTAATAAAGACAGGATCAAGTAAAGTATTTACTCTTTCCAATTTATTGGGTGTTATGATATTTGTTGTTTGTGTTATCGCATCCTGTGGAAACGAAATTGATTATAGTTGTCGGAGACTTTGGAAATCTTGCTAACAGTAGCGCTCCAATGAACGAGTGTACCTAAGATTTTATGATGTATGATCTAATGTGACTTTTAAACAGAAGATAAGGACGTCAACTGTGCAGGTCAAAGTAACAATGGCAACCACTTTGCCTGGAAAGCAATCACGGATACGTGAGTGGATTATTTCCCAATTTGAGAAATTATCCATATTATAATGCATCGCGGGGACCATTAACTTCGAACGATTGCTAAACTGAAAAGTGGCTCCCCGCGAGCTGCATGCTTCATAAATGTCAGAGTTGAGTTTAATATTATCCGGCGGACTATTAAAATATTTTCGTGAATTACTATCGCGCGGTTCGCCGGGGCGGCCAAATTAAATATTCGAAATAAATTGCCTCAATTTACCTGCTAGTCAATGTTAAAACTGTGTTCGGTGGCCGCTCGTTTAATTGCAAAATTGCGGAAGTTTCCACTTATGTACGCTGGCGGTAAATAATGTTCCCAAGTGCACCTACAAATGTAATTTAATATTTTGCCAAGTTGAAATGCCGGCCCAGCCATCAATTCAGCAGTGTACCGATCGATATCGACCCCATAAAGATTTATTCTAAACGAAGCAGGATACCAATTTATCTTATTTGCCATTCGCAGCTTTAAGTTTATTTTAATAAGTTTCTAGTCGGAGATACTACCGGCCCGGCTAGTTGTCTTCTAAACGCAGGCGAGCGCGTAATTTTTTATTTGCAATCGAATTCATAGAACTGTCGTAATGCCGATCGGAATATTTTACATAGGACCAAGGATTTGTAATGCTCGACGTGTTATGTTGGAAAAATTTGAAATGTTGAATATATTCATATTCTATTTTCATGTCCAATAAAGTTTAACGACTTTTTTATTATTAATATTTTATTATTTATTACATATATGGAAATACGGACCACTTTTATAGGTTTATAATGCTTAATCAGAGAAAAAAGGAGGCGGACACTTTAATAATTATATTAATTTCCAAAACAATGCGAAAACAATTAGTGAAAATAAGAGTACAAAAATGTAAAACATAGTAACGTACAAAAAAATAATACTTTACCCTTACTTTTCCAAAATTACATGTTTAATATTGAAAATCGATCGATTTTATTAAAATCTTGCTTGTATAGGCATTTCAAGTAAAAGCGTATATTCTATCATATATGATTATAGCATACAATTTCGATAGGAGCTTTTCCCAATCTAAATTTTGGATTTTTCTAACCTATTCCGATGGTTTATATTTGTTTTCAAACTTTTAATTTATAGAGAAATTTTGAAAACTTAAGAAGTTTTTATTTTCATAATGCGCACTTTACAAGATCGTGGGGTCGCAAAGTACTTTAAAAATATTTATCTATGAAAAGGTTTGCCATTCTTCAAGAAATGGGAAACTGGGAATTTCGATATTCACTTAAAAAAATAATAAATTGATTTTTTCTTGTTTCTTGATTCCTGTACTTCTAAACTAAAAAAAAGTGCTATTATTTATTATTTTGTTCTCTCTTCAAACAAACTAGTAGAATTTTAATAAGTAAGAATGTCGCTAGGGTCCAAATCACAGTTAAATATTCAAGTAAAAAAAATTCCACACGATATATAACATATATGTGGCGGAAAAACTGCTTTTCCAAACCCTGTAAATCGAAAACTGTGTCGAATTTTCCCATCAGATTTTATCAAGCTAGTTTTGAAAGTCTATATTTTCTGAAATTGAAAAAAATGGGAAAAATTATGCAGAATATTTTAATGCGAAAATGGATAAAGAGATAAAAATATTTACCAGAAAGTAGACTTTCCCTAAAAATACTACTATTTCTAATAATAATAGCTTTTGTAGAAAAAGTATTAATCATATTTTGATTATGTATGTTAATTTTTGAATATATGTTGACCTTATTCCAACTAGGTAAACCTTTAATTCAAAAATGCGTTCTGGTTTTCTGAGTCCGTTTAAAGCTTTATTTAAAGTGTGTTAATTTTTACAGATCTTAGGCAATTTTTATTTACTTATATGAATTCGTTTTTGTTTTCAGAGCGAGTTTTACTTCGAATGAAACAATTATTTTCTGATATTTGCACAATTCATACGTCGTTACATGTGAGCACATTCAAATGACAATAAAAAAATTCATCCTGGTCTAGTTTCCCATGATCACCACACAAAGCAACTTTCGCACCTGGGCAAGGATAAAGCCGCGAAAATAAATCCCGGTCTCACGCTAGCGCGTCCGTGGCTTATTGAGGGGTCATTTCGCCGTATAAGAAAAACGCCTTTACGATGATTAGCATGGCTCGCATGGCTCGTCCGGACAAGCGGGAGAGTTTAATCGGTGTTTTGAAATCAAGTTATGCATTAATTGGTCATCAATTAAATGTTATGACCATCCAGCCGGGGCTTATCGATTAAAACTTTACACGGATGCTGGATTACTGTCTGGACCGTGGTAGGTGGCATTCCAGCCTGCGTTTATTGCCACAGTTCAGTTCTGTTAATAGTTTTTGTCTTCGCGCGCTTGTTAACTAGCTCTAGCACTTCGTCCACCGCGTTCTTTGGCTCAAGATGCAGATTTTGTGGTCAATGCAGTTTGAAGATTGCGACGGTTTTGGACTTGAATTAGATTTACCGAGACGAAGGAATGCGGTCCCCGTGTGAGTCATCAGCGACCATGCGCTAGACGTAGCCTTCACAGCCTTCATTTGCTTCTTACGTTCTAACGGACCCCTTTTCGTACCCGGCCAACATGTTAATATAACAAAGCGAATAATCCGGCGTGGGCAGGTCATTAATCTTGTGCCTGCTGGTCGCTGTGGTGTAAGCGATAAAATTATTACACGCCATATGGATTTCGGTTGAAACTAAGAGCGGTTCTAATGTAAATCACGCGCGAAGAGGCCCCCTGCCATTTCATTCATAAATTGCTTCCATCGACTTAAGTGCCTTTTACCTGTGCTGTTTCTTCGTTGGCCTTTCTTTTCTGGCGATCGTCCATCGAACTGATGAATGGAGTCAATAGACACACTTTAGTCGCGTATCTTTTGGATACTCTAGCGTCTATTTAGATTATGGTGAGAATTCAGATTTTGGACTTCCCAAACCGCTAGATGTGACCTCTTTGACTTGCCAGGCCAATTTGGTAATATTTTTAGTAAATTTATGGACTATGGTGGTCATTATCGCTACTATTGCGATTTTCTTTGGCTTTTATGTTTAATTTGCATACGTACGATGGAAAGTTGTTTGAGATTGGAACGATTAAATAAGCGCTGAATATGTCGATATTTCTGGCGATTAGGAAGATAGGTTGAAGATTATCATGCATTTTTCATTTTTTGTTCACATAAGATTCATAAACAACTGATTCAATTTAGAACAGAGATATTACCATACGTTTTCCTGAATTGTTAGTTTGTTATCAAATCTCTATTATATAATACGGATACAATATGAATTTTTATTCAATCAGTATACTTTTAGACGATTGTAACCTTCGCCGATACAATCTTCATTTCTAAGAAAAATAAAAACATCTCTATAAGAACTTTGGAAAAACTGCTTTAGGAAATGTCTCAAAATGTATAAAGTAGGTACATAAATTCTACAGAATGCTTTATATTTTTTCATAAATATTATCGCTTTTTAAATTATTGACTGTCTTATGGAATGGTGTCCTATTTCAAACGTGTACCACTATCGATAGCCTTCAACAGTTTAAAAAATGTTTGACATGTTTATGTTATCTACATTCGTAGCTTAATTGAGGTGAACTAAATATTATTTGATTGCAAAACAGTTGCTATTACTGAGAACCCATATTAAAGTGAAAGGTTCATTGTTACAAAATTTCGTAACCATAGCCTACTGTTGAACTGTACCAAGGCTATAAATTAAAGACATTATTGATTTGGCTCTTGTCTATTTCTTAAAGATAAAAGTATCTCTTCGAAATAGTCAAATTAATTGCTGTACTTTCTGGTGAATCTACAAGTATTATGGAGGCAATTAAAGTGTTAAACAAGTATGTACATTGTAATACACTCTTAAGGACCATTTAAAAGGTGACACATTATTTGTGAATTGTTAAAATAAATTGCTTTGAAAAAATTAAGTATACGTTTAAAAAGAAGGGAAAAAATACCCTTAATGTAAAGGTGCATTATTATGAAAAATGATGTGGTAACTCCCATCTTTACGGAAAATATATTGAAGTCTTATATAAATGTAACAGACGAAAACAAGTGCGATAAATTATTACGATGTGATTATATGGTAACTTTGGTTGGTTACTTCTTTCGACACCACTAAATAAAGTTGTTATCATTATTTTCTCATTACTCCTCGTAAAATTAGCCACAAAAAAATAATTTTGAAATCTTGCAATGCTATCTATTAGGACAAATAATTGTTAGGGTAATAAATTAATATCTGTCATCATCAGATAAATATGTCATCCGAAGTTCAAAGATCTCTCAATATTTCTACAACATGTGGTTTCATAGGAACTTCATATCGGTGTAATCAAAAAATATGAGAAATTTTCCAAGAGTCTTCTTGTTATGAAAGGTATGAACCATATGTGCACCATCGGTTTCTGTTATAAGAGGAAAATTCCTCCTCGGCTTCTCAAATCCCAATAGTTATTCGTCTGCTATCTGAGTTAAGTTCCATACGACAATCACCCAAAGCTCAGGTGTTTGCTGCTATTGCTGGAAACATTAAGACAGACGCCGTGTTGGCAAACATTTTCCCAAAGATCAAAGATATTCGCATGGACACTGGCCACGACTGATTACGGCAATAAGACACTAAATGTCCACTTAAAAGGAGATTCCGGAATTTATAGCCCAAAGCTCGCATGCTTTGTGCGACGGACAAACAAGGCCAATCTTGATATAATGTTTACATGCCTATTCAATTCACGGCATTCCTGGAAATTTTGTAGCGTTCTGGGGCTGTGGAATGCGTAAATGCATATCTCCCAAGTCCCATTCGACTGATACCCCATTCCATTTGTCACTAGCAACAATCCACCTCAGATCTTAATCGCAACTGGGTTAAATTTGTCCCCAGTGGCCCCGCTAGACCAGCCAGCGATTGCTTCGCGAATAATTAGAGACTCACGTATGGTTGAGACCCGTCACACCTTTCACATTTCGGCAAGAATTTTTTCTTAAGTGTTAAACGCGTGCTTAGACTTGAGACTGTCTTGGGCTTGGGCCCAGCATCTCGTGTTGGACCAGGACTTTAAGTCTAGCACCTAGTTCGGATCGAACGCGGTTATGATTCACGCTGGTCCAGAATAGAGCCGCGCGAAAGAACAAATTTATGGCCTCCTTGGCACGCTATAACCAATCAGTTAAACTGCCTGCAAACGTCGCGCGAATTGTTTATATGACGGCGAGAGCAGCATGAGTAATGTTTACCTGTGTCGCTGATCATGATTGAAGCGGGAGCGAATAGTTTCAGCGCGATCTGGCAGCTGAAAAATGAGACCCATAGGACATTACGTCCAGCTCCAGCATCCAGCATCCAATCCAGTGCCCCTTAGTTGGCCATGGCTGCTGCAATTTGGGGACGGAGGAAGATTGACACTGCGCCGATTCGATTGTGCAACTCGCGGAGTCAACAAGCCGTGCCACGTTAAGTGTCTTGCGCATGCCTAAGAGTCTCTTGAGGCCGCTGATGTGGTTTGATGCGATCGACCACCGCCGCCGCTACGTCGTAGCGAGGAAAACGCTCGAAAGCGGCGGAAATTATGCGCAGTCGTCTCGAAGACATTGATTGGTTTCGCATAGGCGCGAAAGCCTCCGGTGTTCTGGTTAATTGTCAAGAGGTCCGACAGCCAAGTAAGATCTTAAGATCTGTGGTGGTTAATTAAAGGTAGTCGCTGCAGCCAAGAGCGGTGGGAAAGCCGTTCTCGTCGCGTTGTCACCTTTACCCGGCGATCATTTCACCGCATTCCTTCGAATTAAAGGGGACACTAAGTGGCGGAAATTATTTCATATTTCCATACGTCATAGCGAAGGAATTCAACTTTTGCGAATATCTCAGAACGATCGGTAATTCTTAAGAATTTCCCATAAATTGATGCATTTCTAGAAAAAATAAATTCAGCCTGTTAAAAGAGTGCCACTATGTATCTAATTTTTATACTTTGCGAATAAAATAAAAATTATAATACCTTTGAAAGGATTTCTAGCTATTTACCTACATACCCTACAACTATAAAACCTACAAAAAAAATTGTATAGGAAATATTTTCGTCTGAATAAAGGATATCTTTTAATATACCAGAAAAACGTATATTACAAATTTTGAAGCTCGAAATTTAAATACTTTTTTTCTGTGGCAATATTGAAGGTATAGATTTGCTTACTATTTTAAAAACGATATTGTAATTTAATTCAAGGAAAGCGATAAGATTAATTTTTTTCAAAAAAAAATTATAATTTAATAGACAAAAAGCAAATTTTAGCCTACTGAAGATTACGGAATTTAAGATTTAAAAAACCTTGATGTCCTTAGGAATCAATGTTATTAAGTTGTTTATATGTAATATACACTACAAAAAGAAATAAATAGTAAATAAACTACATATTAATACTTTATTAAAAGTATAATTTTATATTTTTTCTAACATAGAAACAGAAAATTGATTAACCCTAAAATTGCCTTATTTCGATTAGTTAACTCTTTCCCGCGAACTTTAATCAGCTAGGCGTAGTTGCAAAAAACTGATCGCGAATTTAATTATCTACCGATTACGCTATTTTCAGTAACTGGATCAGAAGGCATTCTTTCGCTGTTACGTTTAGTGAATGATCGAATGTGTGCAAAATTACGGTCGGCAATAGCTTGCAAAAAAATGGTAACCTTCTCTTCGTGGGAAAGCGATTTCCAGCGGAAAGCAGACAAAAACCGGCGAGGAATGCACTGCATCGATCGATCGATCAATCGGTTTTCATATGTGGCATATGTGGCGCCTACTGCTCTTGCGCGGATGGTTGATTTAAATATTATTTGGCTGTTGCATATTCGGAAAACTGGAATTTCTGACGAGCCTCTCTGGCTGCGGGGCCTCGGTGCTGGATGCCGGCAAAAGCTAGGCTCGTTTTTGTAGATATTTGAATTAGCGCATAGCTCACCAGATTATCACACCTTTTCACACGGCTTATTACCATTTGAATGGTGTTTCGTTTTCGATAAGAGCCTTAGAAGAAGTTTTTTATGGAGGCGAGTTGTTTACGACTTTGGGGGTGCCTGGAGGCTTTTCAAAACAGTGAAACAAGTAAATTTTATTAACTGCAAATTTAAGATTTTATGTAAGTTATATAACTTTATCGATGGTAATATGAAACATGTGAAGTCGAATTTTTTTGTGGAGTATCGTAAAATTACTTTTTCATTCCAATGAAAAGAATCAAGCATAATTGCACAATTTCATTCCCAGATCATATTAATTGCGTAAAGTATCATAATCGTAGTTACTTGTGTTTTTAAAATTGCCTTCGTAAACAGTTTTAAGCTACGATACACCAGGTCTTCGTTGAGATCAAAATTCAGCATCAAAGCACAACATTATTAGATTCTAAAAATAAAAAAAATGAGAAAGAAATAAAATTAGATAAGACTGATTGAAAATAGGGGCTACAGTACAGGGACAAATTTTCCAAAGTTTTTGGATTTCGCAATTCTGATAGAAAGAAGTTTTCATATAAATAAACATTGTAAACATGACCTTAGTAAAATCCTTTAGAATGATTGGCTTTCTCAACACTATGCCTAAAGAAATTGGAGGTTCCAACGAAATTGTTTTTCGTTTAGGCTCCCAAGTATTATCGATAACAATCTTTCGATAAAAACTATGCTTTCAAGTCAAAAAAATTGTTTTTGTTTAATACAGTTGGCAAAAATTTCAAAATAGAAGCACTAACTTTTCAGTTTTTATAGCTTTTTTTTCGAATATTAGAAAAGAATAGTATTATGTGAATATACACCTTAATTATTTCCAAAATACTGAAGTTATAACTAATTCTTATTTTCGGGAAATTCTAAATAGCATTTTAAATTATAGTGATTCGTATTGTCTATATTATTTATTACTATAATACAAGAGTCAGTTAATAAACGGAATCCAACCATTTACAAACTTCTAGAACTATAGAAACGTTTTTAACATCTCTTGCAAGCATACGTTTAAAGTTCCAAATGTGACACAGATTCACTAGATTCACTAAATAATCCCAAACATCATCAGACTTTCTATAATTGTTTGAATCGTATGTGGGAACTTCTTGACTCTTCTACATGTTTCGAAGGAATTTTCAAGTAAAATTATACATTTTATGTTTTATTTTAATATCAATATAAAATTGTTGTATTTAGGGTATCATAAAAAGTTATTTTGTTAAAAAGGAATGGATCTGAAAGGAGCTTAAATAACCGCCGACATTTTATAACTAAATTACATTCCTTTTAAGTCGAAGTAGACCTCAATTTCTGTATTGTCACACTACGCGTCATTCAAAGGCTTCACATTTTTAATCTTATAAAGTAGCGACTCCATAATTGCCCTCATCGGAGGTATTTCAAAAGCAATTTCAACGTGTCCCCCTCAATTACATGGCGGTCGTTTTTGCCGTGTTGAGTCAGTTCTGCGCATGGTGCAGTTGAAAATCACGTTCAAAACTCGTCAATTAGCAAAAACCTCGCAAAATTGCGATTCTTTGTAACATCTGTTTAACAAAAACGATAAATCTCGGGCCGCTCTCGAAACACGCTGATTGCTCTATTGAAACCGAATAGCATTTCTGGCTTTGTATCTCTTAATTAAACTCCATTTCACTGGGAGGGCCAACGGGACGGACGGAAGGGAGGTGGTCTCACAACCGTAACTGAAAAACAATCACGGCAAATGTTTGCCGATGTGGGAAATGTCAAACTTAAGTGGCCTCTTATGTTTTCGTTCTTTTTTCAGGCAATGCTATAAGTTATAACAACGACAGCAACAACCGAACGAGGCACAAAAAATCCAACGTAGGATAGAAAAACTGAAAACGTTTAAAGCAATTTTCTTCAGTGAAATATGTGCCGCGGCAGCGCAACACGGAGCGCAGAAGTAGCACCGGACTCTAATGGATTATACGTACGCTGACGGTGCTCGGTGAAACCATCGCCACCATCGCCAGCATCGCCGCAAACTATTGGGAAATCAGACAGCCGCTAAATGTATATCTGTCAAATGAAAATTAGTCATATGGCACAATGTCACCGTGTGTTTTTAATATAACGCCCGGATGAAATAATTTATCAACGGCACAGACGGTCACTTCGATGGGAGGCTACCAAAACAAAAGAGTTAGGCGCGAAACCTGCGGCTTAAGCCCTCAGCGTGTTCGCATTATTTGCGCGCAAACTCTAGCTAAGTATCTTATTGTGTTTGCGACGAATGGCATGGACTGGACACCTCTATTTGCTAATTTATTAATTGTTCAGAGAATTTACGGCGCTTAATTGCGAACGCAAGGGAGTGTTGCAAATTAAGCGATTTAATCAAACGCAAAACAATTTAACGCGATTCGCCCACGTGACGATGGCGGAACATTGTCCGAATGTTTGTCGCTGGTCGGCCAAGAACAAGGAAGGCCTTTTCTAATTTAATCGAGCCATGCACTCGCATTAAATCAAGCTTTTGATCCTCAGCTCCTCCGGGCCAAGAAGTCCGCGGACTGTTGATGCTTTGTGGTAACTCTGAATGTTTCGTCGTACGTGAAAACGTGAGTTCTCGACGGCGAATGTCTCTTATCTACGAATTGCTCTTTTGTCTCTTATATTTATGATACGGCTTTGATGTGATAATCTCGTTAGAAGAAACCACATCAAATCACTGGTCCCTCACGTGAACGTGATAGAATCTCACTTTGCGAGCGTTCAGAGGTGATCTCATTTGCTTGCCCAACGCTCAAAATTCTGCGATCGTAGAATGAAAATAAGATAAAAGACGACAACTTGGAATAGTCAAGTTATACAGCTTTCTGCACAACTTTCTCGCTGTTCAAATTCACCATTAGAAGCATAATTTCACGATGACATATCCACCTGTGAAATTTCTTCGGTGCGCCCAGCTCGTTCATTCATATCTTGTTTCCCAGATACGTACGCGCGCGCTTCATTCATGTTCGCGGCGAACGCGACCCATTGTGGTAGCGCGCGAGAGGACTTCTTTCATGTTTTTATCGTAATTTATGGGCGGACCGTCGAAAGATCTCCGCACGCTATAATATATCTGGTCAATGTCTTCAGGTATGTCTAGGTGCTAGAAATGTGCGCTCGTCCTAATGGAAGCCCAACACACATCTCTGTTCACGCTTTAAGTCATGACACCACAAAAATTTCAAATGTTCACCCATGTGTGCACTTTCGTCGTTTCTTTGTAAAGATAAAAAGCTTGCCCCAGCTGTGGAGGAGATAAATAAAAAAATAAACGTAAAAAAAGACTAAATAAGAAAAAAGGTAAAAAAAAACTCAAGACAGGAGAAACACGGCGAAAAAAACGCCGTTGACGCGTGCTGACTTGTTCGACTGGTTTTTTTACGCCGTGTAAGAAAACGCAGTACATCACCAGCTCACGTTCAGCACCGTTTTACGGATACGTGAGCATTCAGCCTGTGCTCGGACGCGATAAGCAATGGCACTTAATTACCAAAGCTCTCTTGACAAAGTGAGTGGGAGGATGTTTGACAGAAAAGGATACTTTTGCTTACTTAGTGCTTCTTGTGGAAATTAATCATTGTCATCTCCTTTGGGGGAATTTTGCAAAATGTCGCGTTTTTTCGGAATTTTTTGTACGTAATAGCGAATTGAATATTTTTCACTCTTGGATTAAACACGAAATAAAACTTTAGGCATATTGGAATATAGTTTTTGTTAATCTTCTTGAATTCGGAGGCGTAAGTGGATGATTAATTTGTTTCAACAAAATTAACCTTTAAATAGTTATAACGTGTTACCAGCGGCATTTCACGCACTTTATGTAAAGTAGAGGTTTCCAAGTACACGCAAATCTCTGACTAATCTCAAGAATTTCCTAGGTGCTAAGTAGACTGGTCTATATATAATACCCTTTCCGAGACTCATAGGTCTTACTATAGTAGTAAATTTTTAATATATTTTTAATTTTTATTCATATAAAAAAACTTGTGTCTGTTGTGTATATTTTGTGGCTTTCAACTTGCCCACTACGTCGTTGTCAAGAAGCGTTGCAACTTTCAGAATTTTAAGTATTCTATTCAGGAAGTGGAACAATACAGTGTTTACCCTATTTAAATTATGGTGTGATTAAACTGTAGCTAGATGCTCTAGTCGCCATACTACCGTCTAGCATAATTAGACATCAGATAGTGTGATATACTCCTAATATTTATTTTAATGAGTGTAATTACTAAAGCTGTCCATTTTTGGGTTCCAGTTAAGTAAAGCGGTATACCTTTTTAGTAATTAACACTAATATAAAACAAAAATGCTTCGATAGTGTTAAAGGGATGTAAATAATGACTGTGATTATACTTCTTTTTAGGAACAGAACAGATTTCTGCACAAACTTGCTTCTGGCATTTTGTTTGATTAATTTAAAAGTTATTGAATCATAAATTTGTGTGAAACAATAAAAAAAAAAACAAACAAATTTAAAAAATCAATGCCTTGGACATCTTTAGAATTTACGAAAAGAAATTGAGGAAAAAAATTCTTAATTAGTAAATTACTTATTCCCGCTTGTTATAAATGTAACTAAACACATAAGCGTTAAAAGTTCAAAGAATTATTGGGCCTTGGATAGAGGTGCATGGCTACAAAAATATTAAACCATACTATTTTCGAAAATGCTGTGTTTATGAAATTACAACGTTTAACTTACATGGCTTCTAAATATCTTTAGTAACCCGTAATTGTAGGGACATAGATTATATTGTTTGTTCTGAATTTAGTAATATTAAAAATTTGTCATTTATACTTATAATGCTTATTATTTGGGGAATTATTTCGCGAACAGCGTAAAGAAAATACTGAACGAGGAGCATAGGATTGGAATTAAGATGGGAATATAACCTATAATCTCTCGAACGGCAGACAAGTTGCCATTGATCCACGTAGGCATCCGTTTCACTAAAAGTGACCAAGAGTTAATTTGACCTGCTTCCCAGAAAAGTGCACCTTTCAGGCAGTTTGTACTCTTTCGATTGACCGAAATCCTGCAGTGAGTACTTCGTTTCGCCGTTTCCATTTCATTTAATTTTTCTTTTCCACCGTCTTAACCTGGGTCAAGAGGATGACGATGGGCTCAGCAAATAGTCGAAGTTGAGCAAATACGCAAATAAATTAACCAAGTTTTCCGCGTCCCCGCTTTTTTCTTGTCCCAATAGAAAATTAAATCTTGCGTTCATCTGCTTATAAGTGGGCCTCTCGCCGTCTTCGGTACACAATTAATCCGGGGAATTCGGTAAACAAGGGAAGGAGTCGATTCGGAGCTGCCGAGCAGCCTCTTCTCAACCATCGATCGCCTGCCGCTGCTTTTCCAATTTCTGTTTAATTTGTGCTGTCGCTTTCGTCCCGCGCCGGTCCACTGTCGAGCGTCTAGCGACAGAGTACTTAGCCTAAGCATACCTGAGCATACCTGAGATGTTTAGCCAGCACGATTCGCGACTGCAACAGCTACCTGTGCGACTCGGCTCACCACCTCGCCGCATAAAAATCGTCAGTAGTTGAAAACGTGATGCTGTTAAAGCTATCAGCATGCATCAATCGTACGCCATTACTCAGACGAGCTTAACACATTAAGTCTGCCCAAGGAGTAATTAATTAAAATCATGTACCATTTAAATTATTGACTTACATCATCAATTACGAAGCGGGGACGCGGCCCGGAGCAAATTGAAATATCCGCGGAATCGCGTTCTTGCGGAACCTCGCGCTCCTACCTCGTCTAGATAACGCGCGCGACTATCTGTGTTCCATGCGGTGCGGTGCGACTGCTCCGCCGAGTGCTTGCATGCGCTACAATAAATCTGAAATATTTAATTTGAATATTATACCGCGGAAAGCCGTCGCGCGAACCGATCGAGTTCAAGACCAGCGTTGCGCCACGCTAGCCGCTAGCGGACGGGCTAGCGACCGGGCCGCGGGACACTCGCGCCATTTGCGCAAGCAGCCTCCTAACAAGCAGCAGCCGAGCTGCATGGACATGCGTTTTGATTTATTGAGGCGAGATAAAAGGCGCACGGCGAGCAAAACAAATTGTTTTGTTTATGAATTTCGAAGATTATTTATAGTAAGTTCTGCCGACAGGTAAGAAGCTTCTAATCGTGATGCATTGAGGTAAGGAGCTTTCCGCAGACGGTATGCGCGTGGGCCCAACAAACCAGGAATTGGTGGTAATATACCGCCGAGGTGACGGCTCTCTTGTTGTTGAATGAGTTATTGTACCTGTAGTCTAAGAAGATGAAAAGAACCTCTTCGAATCGGAAGATAAGTAAACTTTTGCTTGCTCTTTTCCCAGAATTGTTAATCAGGATTAATTAATCATTGCCGATGATGGGATGCACGCAGACAGGATCAGATTTAAAGGAGAATAGTATTCTTATACATTAATTTTACTTGTAATTTATTGGACAGAATTATTAAATTGCCTATCTTCTAAAAGATAGGTAAGCAAAGTATCTTTTTCTAATTTTCTTTACTCTATGAACTATAAAAACATGGACAGTGAACAATGCTGAGCATTAGAAGAATTCTTTTAAAATCCTTACATTTTAAAGCATCTGAAGATCATTTTATTTACTTATTTATTTATTATTTACCTGTAGTTTTAGCAGAAAGATCAAATACTGGTATAAATTGTTCATAATAGAGCTACATAACTAAATTAGCTAGCACGCTTGCACTAGTTTTCATGTTATTCTAGATGACCTGACCTGTTAAGAATTCACGTATTGTTTATAGTTTTGTCACGTTATACATCATACTTCTTTATCAATGCTTTAATTTAAATTCGAACCTAGGCATAGCTCTGCTCTATGTAAATTTAATCTTTTAACCCAATTTTGAAAATATAACTATAAGAAATCGTTTGCCAGAAAAACAAGTTTAATGTACTTTAAGCAATCGAAAAAGGTTATTTTCTTCCGATTGGACAGCATGTACCACCGATGGCGCACACTTGGATGTCCCATCCTCCCAAAACGTGTACTTGCTAAGTTATATTCAAACGCAATTTTAATATACCGAAGTGTTAAAATGCCGGAAAAATATATTCACAATCCCATAAAACAATTTTAGTTTTTGCAGTGTGCCACAGTATTTTTCTCCTTTCTTGTAGTTTTTAAATTTATAATATAACAAATTAAATTTTTAAAGCTTCTTATTGAAAATTCAACTTCTTGGATTAAGTAAATTTTCTGTTTCGAGTTATTACTTTGATAGCAGATTTTGTGTTGTACTATTAGTGAAGTATTCCTCCACTGCTTGCAGTGTGTAAAGTTGACGAAAATTTTTCCAATAGATTTAGAACACCATTGTAAGTAGGTATATACAAATCCCTTTTTGAACTATTTCTTTTCGTTCTTATATACGAGTTTAAGATTTTCGCCTTTCTAAATTTTTTACAATTTCGGAATACAAACAAATCTGTACCTTGTCTTGATTGCAAAATTTAAATTACAGAAGTATTTTGCCCGTGTTCTAGCTATAATAATAGAATACTAATGAATATTAATGGCTTTATGTACAAATAGAACATGATTCTGATAAAAGAACAATTTCCGAGTTGTTGTAAAATTTGTCTTATTTAGAATAATCGAAAAATTCTTCCCTGGCAATTAAGCGCAACATGTTTTTTGGCGCAACTGCGCAGAAAAAATTGCAAAAGTAAATTGAAACATTCAACGAATGTTTTGCTACACTTCCTTTTGCGTATAAATTAAATGGCTTACATACCTAAACACGGCCAAGAATCCCCGATAAATGTTTCAATTTAAATATTTTGTTAATTAAGTTGTTTCTCTCTAACAAGCGGTGTGGTGGGGGTGTAGTGGAGATGCAGTGGATTTACCGGCGGAAAACTGCTAAATGTTCGCGCAAACAAACAGAGAAAAAATCCATTAATTCATCACGCGGTCGATTAAAACTTTTAACACTGTTAACACGATAAAAATTCCAGAGTGTCTCATAATTAACACCGGTTAGAGCGAGCGCGCTGGATCCGATTTGAAAATGAGAAAGAATGCCCCTAGGTTCATAAATACCGAATCCGGGCAGTGGGTAAGCTTCTGAATGGCCTGTTGGTGGTTATATTTTATCACGAAAAATATTTTTGTGGCAGGCAACGCACGAGAATAATCACGGGCCACGGCTCGTTCATACTGGAAATCCTTAAATTTACAGTGACATTTGTTGCCACCTATGGTTTTGATTGAATTTATGAAAATCCAAAGGCAGCAATAATTATATGCGCGCCGGACGCAGGATAACTATGGACCAGGGCGATGCTGGAACCGAACACCGCGTACCTGTAGACCACAGGGATCAGGTCGCGAGGCGGGAGTCACCAGGCCCAGAATCAGCGCGGCTAAGCGTGTCCGGTCGTCTTGTCCGGTACTGTCCGATTGCCTATAAAATCGCTTTTTCTTTTTGTCGCCTTCTCAGCTGTGGTCCACTCGCGGGCCACTCGTGGTCCTCGTCCGGCAGCATCCCCCGCTTCTTCCGGAGAAACCTTAATGACGCTCTAAACCGAACAGCTTCTTCGATGGCCCATTTGTATTTTTTTATTAGCGCAGTTTCTCGCCGTAAATTACCCGAAATATTCAATAATGTGGAATTTATTCACACTTTACCTTTTGCCTTTATTTTAATTTTTTCCGTTCTGTTCTGTTTTCTGGTTCGTAATGGTTTTGTATGTCGCCGGGGCTTCAGGCTGCCTTGTTCGGCGGCAAACCTGTTCGTGCAGGTCCGCCCGACCCGGCCACCATAAATTCTTACTAAGTAGAACTCCACAAAAGGTGAGAAAACACACGGCCGCGGTGTATTTACCTAGTCGACCTCCTGTTGGTACGGAGGACCAATTTTACGGTGGCAATCTGGCGTATGCTAAAATCACGCTTTTGAGCACCTTTAATTAGTCACAGCTGGTCAGATGGAATTTTTGCAACTTTCCCAGCGTTCTCATATGAAATCAGCATCCTCAGGGCTGTGGTAAACTATTAGTATTTATGACCAATTTGTCTTTATCCAATTAGGAAACATGTCTGATAGTGCCGTGCAATTCTTCAAACCCTATTTTCAGTCGCAGTTCCTCCAGGGGCCATTAGTGTCACCCAAGAGAAATTAAATTCGAGCCTTTAACGAAGACCTCCAGGAAAAAAATCCGCGAAAAGTGCTAATATTCGCGAATGTGTGAATCGCATTCTGAATGGAACTAATGTTGTCGAAATTGACACTTTACTGCAAAGTCTTGATGACTTTGCAAATTAGTCGCAGTTATCGCATTTAATGGTCAGACATCAGGTATTGCCTTTGAATGACCACTTGGATCGGACAAGGCTACTTCTGGAGAGAAGACTAGTTTGTCCGATGGCGCGCGCAATGCGTCGACAGGGACGTTGCAACGTTCGACAACTCCAAGATATCTCATTTCACTTCTCTTCCAGTCCTCCAGACAAGTTTTCTAGTCTTCTCTACCTTTTCGCATGTTTCGAAGATTGCAAAACGCAACAGATCTATTTTGGGAATAGAAAAGATGTAAACAAATGAATTTTCACGCTTTCGAGCGAGTTTTAAGAGCCCCTTTGGAATGTGTGTCTGAGTTGATCACCCTTTTCCATGTGTTTAAAACTGCTAAATGAAAAATTAAATATTGTTTTTAATTGCCCAGTAAGTTAACAGTTACAGGTACGTAAGACACATAACTGACCAATTAGACCGCTCCTCCATGTGAAATTTGCGGGAGTGCTACAGAGACAAAGAGTTAATGAAAAAGTACACAAACTGAAGAGAAAAACAGAAAAAATTTTGTATCAATTGGAAGTATTTAAGTTAAGGTTTAAGTAAGCAACTAACACTTTATTAAATGGGTAAAAAAGGTGCTAAAGTTAAAACTATCACTACAGATTTCGAATTATAAGAAACTTTGAGAAACTTATGCATTACAGAATTTTCTTAATATGTTTATATTTTTTATTTTAGTTTACTTAGTGCGTAAATCTCTAAGAAATTTTACTTTGGTTAAAATAATTTGTCATGAAATAACGACGGTCACAGAGTCTGATACCATATCTCTTTTCAATTGCCGCGTATCCATTAAAATGATATAAAAAATTGTATAATGTCAACTAAAGGTTTTACACGTATAAAAAATTTTATTACTCTACCTTGCATTGTACTTTACAAAAATTTCACAAAGTTGATAAAATAATGAGCTCTTAACTCTTAGGTTTAAAAATATCGGAACCGCTTTTACTTTTCAAAAGTCATGATTTTGAAATAAATTAACATTAAAAATATCTTTTATAGTTCCTTCTATTAAAGGATGAAGTTTCAGTAACATTTCGATCGATAAAAAAAAATGTAATTTATTTATGTATCATTAAATTAAATCGCTTCATCGTTACATCTATAAAATATGTAACTCTATCTTACACTTTCCTAAAACCATAAAAAAAGTTATACAATTTTCTTTTAAATTGCCTTGCATTGATCGTTGAAGTGAAGTAATAGTAATAGTGATAAGCTTACTTTAGAATGCAGAAGAATTATTGTAGGATTGCGTTTTGTTGTAGTAAATAATTAAATGCTAAACTTAGGACAGGATCGGATAGGAATGCAATCCTACCAGCTCTTAAATCGTTGGCAGGTTGAGTTATCATCCACTGAGAGTAGATAGCGAGCCATGCAGAATGTTCTTGCCGAATGTTCTTGTCTTGCTACGACATATACTGACAGAATTAAGCATGATATACAAACAAAACTGTTCTGAATCGTATTTTAATTAAACATTTCAAACAACTTCCAGATACTTGACTGCTAATCTTTGCCAATCTTATGAAGATTGAAATGACGAGTTATCCCATTAATCATCGAAGATTAAGATGACCTATTAACACTTACTTTAGCCGGGGACTAAAAAGTAATTCCTTCACTGCACCGCGTTTCACGGGTGTTTCAAACAGGAAGAGTTTTGTAAACTATTTCATATAATTGGGCTTTTCACCAACTGAAACAACAAAAATAGTCAATTTCGGTTAGCAGTAGAACTAGAATCGTGCTTACAAGTGGACAAGTGCAAGCGCCAGAACAGAGTAACTGCTCTGGAGATAAATTCTTCGTGATCTTGCTGCAATGTCCATGGACAGCAGAAGCCAGGTAACAAGTGTATAAGATCGAGCAGATTAAGATAAATCGAGACAAGACAGGCGGGATTGAGGAAGATCTCAAGCCAAAAGTAAATAATTTGTTATGACATTTTCGTGTTATGGACGCGATGTGATCTTCGCGCATCCACGGATTCTGCTGACTCAGAGAAAAGATACGACGGCACAGCAAAGGCCCGAATGATGCGATCCACGGACTCGGCCTATGCTAATTTGCATTTGCAAGAAGAAATGGGAACAGTACGTGGCACTTCCTCGCGATACGCGATTTGCATTTTTTTCACCACGGTGCACGGATACCTGTGCTGCTGCACCACCAGGTAGTTAGCGGGCGAACTTGAATCCGAGCGTCAAAATATTGAGCTCAGACATCAAATACCCCTGCAAGAAAATTAGCAATCAAGATTTCTGATGATAAGAGTTGTCTTGCAAGACTGCGACACGAAACGGCAGCGGGTGATTGATAGGGTCCACATGCGCTTAATCAATTGACGCTGCTTGCTGAGCGACTTAATTTGATAAGGATCGGCTGGTCTTTCACTGCCGCCCGGGTTTTATTAGAGCCGTTTAAGCAAGTTAACGACTTTCTTGCCTATTCACGTCCGCCGTTAGTGGTCAGGGCATAAATTTATATGCTAATCCTCGTATCGGAGATCGGCGCGCGGCTCATATTCGCGCGCAGTTCATTCGTCATACATTTTTGCGACGATAAAATTCCTTTATATTCCAATTTTCTGCCATTTTATGCGTCCGTGGATAAATAGATAAATTAAGCCCCTGACAAACTGTCTACCATTCGGCAAATTTAGAAGCACCAACTGCTCTGGCCGCTCTTTATGGAACAAATTGAAACCTTCGAGTAGCACTCCCTGCAGCCGGGACACTTGAAATTCTATGGTGACAGCAATGGCGGCCAATTTGGACGTACGATAATTGCGCCGATGCATGCGCCGTTCTGGCGATAGCCAATAAAGGCCTTTGCGATCCTTTTCTTATACTGCCCTCAAATTTGCTAATTATGGGACATTCTCGTGACTAGATTTAAAACTTTATCTCTATGAAGACATCTTGAACAGAAAAAGGATCTTTTTAAAAATGGTTATGTGGCGCGGCCCGCCAATCTTTTTATAGGAAAACAATTATGGGCGAATTCGGTTTTTATAGGACTGGCTTTAATATTCATTCGCGAAATCATGCTTAGCACAATTTACCAGAGTAGTAAGTAAATGCGGAGTGGGTTAGGTATTGAAAAGTATACTGATTATATTATTTCGGATTATGGAGTATTAGTATTGGACGAAGAATCCTATTGAGAACTTTATTTGGTAAAAAACCGAAACTAAAATTTATATATCTTTAAAACTGCTCTTGTTTGATACAATGAGGTTCAGGACTGTCTTAGATATAATTTTTTAATTTTTAGTGTAATTTCCTTTATAATTTTAAGTAAGCGTAAAAATAGTAATCAGGCCCATTTTTGTTTTTTGTAATGAATGTATATCCTGAATTATTCCAAATAACTAATAATGCAGTCCATTGCAGAATCACTTAAGATATCTTTACATATGCACGAAAATAATAATGGAAAGTAACTTTCATGAAAACACTCAATTGAAATATTATATACTAAATAAATCTAAGCGAGAAATGATTTCAATAAGAGTTTTTATATAGATTCCCAATTTAGAAATGAAAAATCTTCCAAAAAATGATATCAAAGTCATTTATTAGTTGTCCAGATTTCTTTTTACCCAATGTCTAAATTTTTGTAAAATGAAAAATATTCAGGCCTTATTATCGTCCTAGGAAAAACAGTCTTAATAAGAATTTAAGATGTGAAGCTTTTCTGATCTTTTTAACAAATTATAACTCTAGCCCTTATTTCTAAAATTTAGTTTACTCTTCATAACAATTATAACATGACTTTTCCTACATAAACTATAAGTTGACAAGATAGTTGCAATGAAATTTTTGTTGAATTTTGTCCTGTTTAAATTATATACCGAAAAAGAGATTAAGAGATAAAAGTTCATGATGAAAGGGTAAACATATTGTCGTACGCCAGCTTTCTTGTATTAAATCGAAGGGTATCTTCTTAATGATGCCGGATTCCATGTCAACTCCAGACATGTATAACCAGTTACGCCCTTGTCAATTATTTTGCGTATTTTTCTCCAAAAATCTCTCAATAAAGCGCAGGAATACGAAATCAACTCGTTTTAAAGACATAACATTATTACCATAATTCGGAAAAATGCCAAACAATTTGCGTCCCAAGTACAACTGCAATTACAGCCGGAATAAAATCTCGCCAGGAAAGAAAGTGAACTGTGCGATCGGATTGAGATTTCAGCAAGTTCACATGAACCGCGTAATTGGATCAGGCCGAAAGGAGAAAATACAGCTCGCGTTTTACTCATAATTTTGCAAATAAATTCTTGGTATAAATCACTGGGGCATGTCCAATTAATTAAAGCCTTCAATTAAGAAAAACGAAGAAAAAAGCTTATAAAAGAATTCCCGCAGTAAGAAAGTCACTACGGTGCCAAGGGCCTTCCCAGTGACAGCAGCATCCAAACAGTGCGCTACTCACCTGTGTGGATTCGTTGATGGGCCTTCAGGTGCGAGCTCTTTGTGTAGACCTTGGTGCAACCTGCAACAGAAAGAAAAGCAGTTGAAATCAAAACCTCAATTGGGCCTGTCATCAATTATACGAAATTTCTCACTTATTACGGCCACGGTTCAGCGGCATTTTTCTTACCTTGTCGTCGTTCAGCGAAATTTTTGCAGTTAGTTAAAACGCGGAAAATAAAGCAACATCGACAGTGGTGCGGCGGCGGTGCGGTGCTGCACAAAAAGTGCACCAAAACCAGAAAACCCGCTGAAATCGGGTAAAGTACAAAAAAGTGAAAGGTTGTGTGCCCGGCCGCGCCGCCAACCTGCAGTCCGTGCGCTCTAGCAAAAGCGCGAGACTAATTCCGATTTTGCTTTATATAAATTATTATTATCATTATTTGTCAGAGCCGCGCTTATAAATACACGGCAAGTGGAAGAAAGAAGCCTAGGAATGATATTTTGCAACGGCCGCTTTCTGCACGAACTGCCTGTTGCCGGAGCGATCGTCCGTGATTTCTGCAAATGCTCCGCTAGCCCCGGATTGCGAGCATCCACCGAGGAGGAAATCGATTTGGACAAATTTTGTGGTGAAAACTAATTCGAGATTCGATTTCAGCATTTTTACCGCAGAGTTCGTGAAGAAAGATCGCAAACTTGTTATTTGCGGCCGGGACTTCCTATTCGGGGCCCAGGTCGATTTGAGCCTCCTCCGAAGCCCCTGATAGACCAATTGACCAAGTTAGGCGAACGGCGAATTTTACAGCTGATTCGTAATTCGCGTTTCGCCTCCCGCATAAATCACTCCTTGTGTAACCCGTTTATTTATAAGCCCGTGATGCTTGGATGGGTTCCTTTCCAAGTCCGAGCGCGCACAGATTCGTTCTCCTGGCTTCTTGCGAATTTTTCATAGTTACACATCAAAGGATGAGGTAACAGCTGAAGATTTGCCACAGACGAGGAATTCGACATTTAAGACCTGTCTCTGGCTTGAAAGGAGACATATTCGTATTATATGCAAATAATTCAAAATTATAAGTAATACTAAAATTAATAATTCTCTCGTGTCTCATATCACAGTACGCCCATACCGAGGCCTGAATAGTTTTAACAATTCATGAATTCAGTTGAATTATAATCCTCCTTTATTTTATCTAGAATAAATTGAATCCAATTGCTTTTAGATAAAATACTTGAAGTAAGATGGAGAAATCGAAGGATGTTGTAGGTATAGATGCCCAAATGGAATTAGGACATATATCTAAGTATTTGTTAGTAGACAAATTAAATGGGTAGAATTCAACTTTCATACTTTGCCATTATAAATTTAATATTTTCACACTACAATAGACAAGTATTGCAAAAATTCAGACAGACATAGTTTACTTGCTTTTATCTACAATTTCGTCAACAATAGGAAACCTACTTAGTAATTTTGTCATACAAATAGTGGAACAAATAGCCACAGGAAGAAAAAAATGTAAAGTCTATGTCTTAAAATGGACTATGAGCCACAGCGGGCCTGTAGGTTATTGAAAGATAAAATTCCGATTGATAATTAATTAAATATGATTTTTTGTATATGTTTCATATAATTCCAGACACTTAAGGACCTTTTATAAATCCATTTAAAATTTAAATATATGAAGATTCAAGTATCTCGAATTTATCTATAGCAATTATGGTTAAAATGAAAAACAAAATCATTTCTTACTAAATTTTGAGTTAACGGTCGACCTTCATTCTTCAGTTATTTGTAATTGTGTTGATTTAATAAAGTTATAAATGTTAACAATACTACACCATTTTGATCAGATTTATGTATGTTTCTAAAGATATCACAATTATTTACTTCTTTTGTGATTAAAGCCTGCCCATGTGATTAGATCTTTCGTAAATATAGAAACTTGATTTTATCCATGACATTTTCATCGCTTTAATCGCATAAAAGCCACACTCTTCAAAAAAGGCACGCCAATGACCCTAGCAACACCTCGCAATTCTATTAACTACAAGTATTTTAATAAATCCGCTCCAGTGATAACCGACCTTTATTTCAGATAAAACAAATTGCATAGTCTGCCTTCTTGCGAAAAGTAACGCCCGTGTGTGCATAAAATTGTTTTCAATAGCATAACCTCGGGTCTATGCGATCAACTTAAATGCAATAGCCTGAAAATGTTTTTAATATCGCGAATTTATAGTGTTACTTCGAATAGTTCAATCAATCATGACCTGCCGTTATCTAAATCTGCATATATCCGCAGGTGTTATTAAACAAATCAAGTTAATGGTCCGTCGTAATAATGTTATTTATCAAATCGATACCGCTTAGAGTTGTAGTTGACCAACAACAATCACTTCGCCTTCTTCATTAGCTTCTAGAGCTAGACCGTGCCCGCCAGGGAGAAGATGCCCGCAGAAAGACATCAAAATATGCTTCCTGGAAAGAGGAGCACCGATACAATATTGTCTCTTCCTGTTTTCGAAAAAATTGACTTGCAAACATTCGTTACAGTTAAAGAAGTTTTTTCATGACGGTATAAGGCGCATACCAAAGAGGGAGTATCAGTGGAACTGCTTGTTGTACCTCGCCATCTTTGGGGTCTATTCAATGACCTTATGAATCAATGAATGCCTACGAAGATGAAATGTTTTCTTACAGCTGCAGCATCCGTTCGGTTTATCTCCAAATGTGTTGATACCCTGAAATAGCAGGCTCAGTCAAACCGGAATCCACTGCTTAAGTGGCTACTAAGATGGTAATTGACTCGATACAAGTTGTAGGTGTTGTCAGATTGTCGTTATCATGCCCAGTTCTTTCGAACAGAGTAATCTTGCACCAGAGAAATGGTTTTTTGCTATACACGGGTACTCAGCGTTGATACCGAAGCCATTTGATGAATTATGCATGATAGGCTCCATGTCACGGGCACGGTAAAATTCCCAGAACTACCGTTCGATACGCTGATTCCATTTTGAGAAAGCACTCAACTACACCTACCAGTGATGAGGTATTGGGAAGTTTTCTCTGCCAATCGCCAAATAGTTCAAAGTTCAGGTGGCAAGCGAAGTGTTTGGTGTGTATTAAAACAAAAGACTTAAGCGACGAACCTGATCGAATTACTTTCACCTCTACGGAGAATTTCACGCTCGAGCAGCTAAACGGTCTGCTATCAGGTAAGCTAACACATGTTTCATTATTATTCATTCGCTCATGACTGGCCATTAACACGTTTGTAATTATTATGAGCCCGACTCTTTGTCTTCGGTTATAGATGGATACTCGGTGGAATATTAAATTCCATTCTAGAAATGACTGCCTCAAGTGACATGCGGCAACATTTTCAACAGAAGTTTGCCATTCTTTGCTTTAATGAAATAATTACTCGATTTATATGAACAACACCGTGAGCAGAGCTACATTATAATTAATATTTTTCCGCTTGTATGAACTAATGTACTTCATTTAAAACAATAGCAAATATTCGTGCATTTTTCTTATTATATCGAAGACTGAAATCTCACATTAAAAATAGAAAACTGTTTTATGTCTGAGCTATTTACTCAACTATGAGCAGCGTATTCAATAAATTAGTGCTATTTTCTGATATTGAATACAACTTGGTGTCCAAAATCATAATTCAATCAACAGCAAATGTGTAAGTTAGAATTGAACAACTAAATTACTAATTTGAAGAATATTTTATTATAGTTTTCCAATTTACTTGTGAGTATTTCGGTTAAACACAAATTCTCTTTATGAAGACTGTTTCAGCAAGACAACTTAAATTTGATGGTAATTGCAAAAAGTTTAGATAAAGTAGCAGATTAAAAGAAACAGCGGAAGCACTAGAGTTCTAGGTCGGATTGGGTCAAAAGTTTTCCAAATGTTCTATTTTAACTATTGGTAGTTAGTTGCTTTTATCGTATTCCCTGATAAGTCTCATCTAAATGGTACATTTTAAAGAATTTAATAAAACATATTCTTCATCTTGGGTGACTTAAATCCCTCGAATATTTATCAACTATTTGATTTATAGAACCCTCTATAACTACATTTTCTAGAAAATATCCATTTTAAAAATCACATTCATGCTGTAATTATGCACTTTTTATGTTTTCTTTTTGCCTAATTATAATTATTATTCTAAAATTTCCAAATCATATTTTTTATGTTATATCATCAAAAGTAAACATTATATTTGATTTTTAATTAACTACATTCGATCACAAATATGAAAGTTCAATCCGATGCTAATTTTTGAATGAAAAAAAACAAAATTCAGTGTTCATTTTTATTTTAAGTATAAAATCTGAAGTCATAGTGAATATTTATTTAATAATGGTTATATATTTTCTAATTGCACTCCACAACATTTATTTATTTAAATATAAGAACATTCGTTTATGTAGTAAATTTACAAAAACGTGTCAAATTAATTTGTTTAAATTTGCTGTAAAGTCGTAACTTTTAAAATGTCCAAAAATAGTCTTGTCGTTTTAGTTGGAGCATAGTCTCGCCTCAGATAAATATTGAAATAGTTTTGGGCCTTTTGTGTCAGATCCAGATTCAGTTCTACTCTTAAAGTTCAAATTCCTTCTTTCTGTGTATTACTTGAAATGTTCATAACAAAGATTTGCAAAATCTGCTGAACTTTTATTGTTGTAAAGAAACGGCCAACATTTAATATTCAAAGAGTCTTTTAGAGTGTGTGTGTTTTTTTTTTAAATTTAATATTTTTGCAATGAATATAAAACTAAAAATAAATGTTTCACCTTGATGGAATGAGTTTTCAGATCTTTTGCTAGATTATTGCTTATTCACAGATTTTCGTTCAATAGAATCACCGCGTTCTTTTTCTGGTACATAACAAGTTTTCTTTGAATTCTCCTAAGTAAAATACATTTCTTTTAAAAATCACGTCTAATCGTGTCGTCAAAAGAAACAATGTATCAAAATCAGCAACACTTCGTTTACTGTAAACCTAAACCTCAAAGGTTACTCACGCTATTATCCACTATTAGTTTGTGGTAAAAAACGAGAAAACAGATCCCAAACAAACCTCCGGTTCAAATCTGTCATGTAAGACCCATTCATACGAGACGTAGCAAGGTATTCCTGCTGTAGAACGGTAGTAGGCATCGTGAAGAAATCCGCGGAACACGGCAAAAAGGCGAAACCTCCGCGACATCGGGCTTGGATCCGGCACAGCAGCCGCGACAGCAGTGGCCAACCGAATAAACAATTCTTTCCGCGAAAAATAACAGACGTAATGTATAACAGCGTAACGTCATGTCCGACTGCCTGTTTTATTTACTCCCCAGTGCAGTACCGTTTGTACGACAAAGGTCCGCGGAAATAAAAAGCGCACTATATTTGATCCGCGAAGGTTTCGCGGACAGCGCAAGAACCTATCGAACACTTCGGAATAAGTTGAAAGTCGACTTTATGGGGTCCCGGCCGTTTTGGAGAATTCAGACCCGGGAGGCGTGGTTAATTTGGTTTGGTGGAAATTAACAATTTAATTTAATAGCCCAGGAGTCCGGGAAAGGAGCTGCGGCTGCACAACGGTCACTCACGCTCAAGACAGACCATAAGACGGGCCGCTTCGAGAAGGGTTCGCTGCAAGACAACGGCCATTAAGACCGAAATCGATGTGATCAAGTACATGCCTCGGCTCAATTAATTCCACATAAATATTGTCACAGGTGGTCGCTGCCTAATAGCTCTAATTAGTTTCCTCCAAAAGTTTCGAGTCCGTTAAAGAGTCGGTCACTTCCATAAGCACTTGCGGTGCAATTAGCCGCTCTCGCGGGGCTGGTTAGCGTCTCCGAGCCGCGTATAGTGGTAATTGAGTCATTGTCCGCAAAATATAATGAAATCTGTCCGTGAGGTAGGTTTTCCCCTAATGAGGATTTATGTCAGTTTACAGGTGTACATTGCTGCCATAAATTCCAGCTCCAGGTCCAGCATAGCTGGCACAAATGAGTCCGTCGCGGACGCTTAGACGGTAGGCACATTTCTTACGCACGCGCGCAGTCATTAAGTCAAGACGGCATTTTTTACACCGTAGAAGACGTAGACAGCACTCGAATTCCAGCGGTGCGCCAGAAAAAATACCAGCACAACTCGCGTTTGGAAGGTTTCCAACACGATAAATACCGCCGGTGCAGATTCTTTCGCGCAATTTGCCGCGTCTAGCGATACCTGCGCCGTCGCCGTCCGCGGAACTGTTTCACAAACATTGGCAGTGACCTTTACTGCCTAGTAGGGATGAAGTGATACGAGCTAATTCAGGTGAACATCGATACTTGAGACTTCAATGCATTTGTATAGACAGAAAAAACTCGTAACGAACGAAATCAGTGTGCTCTGCAAAATCAGTACATCGTGGGATTCGTGGTCTACTTTTGTGGTCATTTTTTTTATAAAGTACTATTTCCTTATCGATCTTTTTCCTAATGAAGTGGTTATTGCTTGAAACAGAAGACAAGTGTCTTTCATTAATATTACGACACTATTATTCTCCTTTTTATTTGTTTTCAGCTCTTTATAGACCTATTAAATGATTTATACTAACTCTGAAACAGTATTTATAAATTTTTATGTGGATAGTAGTCCTGTGTTCTAGCTAACTTACTATAAACACTAAAGCAGAAAATATTTGCATAAACCTATAACTGAAGACAATTATGGCGTTGTTATAAATGACTTCAATTTATCATAAGCTGTTTATTAGCATTTACCCATGGGTAAAAGCCTGGTTGCCCCGTGTAATATTGCAAATCGCTCAATTAAAAATAGTCCTAATCTGAATTTTTCGCTGTATGTCTGCATATTTATCTTGAGGCAAAAAAAAGATAAACCTAAGATGGTATTCATTTCAACTTTCTTAGGGATGGTCACAACACCAAAAGTAATAAGTGTTACTAACACTGAAATTGTAACTTTGTTTTTTTCAAAACTTCCTTCTAATTCACCACTATTCTTATTTTAACAAGTATTTTTTTTAAGCCGCTTTATATCAAAATGTAGTAATGTCTTAATAATTAATATTATTCTTTCGTTAGATAAAAAATAGATGGTTTCAATAAAATATTTTTCCACAGATTACGATTATGGAACAAAGAGATTAAATATTAGACATTAAAAGAATTCGCGTCTCTTTTCTAAGGCCCATGTAAGATTTTTAAATATTTCATAACAATTATGCTTTCACTTTTATTACTTTAGTTTTTCTCGTTTTCAATTTGATCCAGCATATTTGCATTTCGGTACTAGTTCAAGACCTCTCGCATTAGCATGTGACAAACAATTTGCATATTAAATTCCTTTCCTTCGTTTTATTGTTTCTTCGAATTGTCAATCAATTCAAGTAATTTATTTTAAACTAGCACAAGAAGTATGCCAAATTTCAGTTTAATCCATGAAATCGATTAATAGAAGCAATTATACTTTCCTCCTAAGAATAACATAAGCATATTTGCAAAAAATAGGCTAGTGTTTTAGTTTTATGTCTGTACTCCAATCCCAGATTTTGACGTCGACTTGTTTGCAACTGTTTGATTTCGTCTAGCAGTCGAACTGTGCTTTGGTATGTTCTGTCTATGAAAACATACCATAGTATGAGAATTAATGTTCTAGTAAGTGCAACGTCCCGAAATTTGCAACTTGTGCTGGTTTTATTCATATGTCATGTTTGGATACGGGAGTTTAATTCCGTAGTATTGCTACAAAGTTTCTTTCCATGTGGAGAGTACAGCATACGTAGAAGAATGACACCTGCATGACACCTGCGAAACCGGAAATTTATCCATATATTGTTCCAGAAGGGATAAAACGTTGATGGTATAGCTTGAACCTTATCTTAAGTATAGAATTCACTCATTGATTAGTCAGTTACTTACCGATGTAATCACAGTGGTGTATCCGTCGCTTCTCTAGCTCGGGATTGTTCCGCCGGTTGTACTTGACGACGATGTTCTTGACGGGAGTCGAAATTATATTCGATAACACAGAACTGCTATTACCACTATTACTTAAATTATTATTGCTAGAGGCTAGGGACGTCAGCGACCGGCCACCGCTGCCGCTCGCGGATTGGCTGCCGTGGTGCTGGTGACTACTTGTGCTTGCGTGCAGAGTGATGATGGTTGGGCAGCCGGCGGTCAGCGCGGCCTGCTGCTGCTGCTGGTGGTGGTATGGCGGCGGTGGAGTCCTCCGGGGTCCCACCAGACTGCTGCCAGGGCTCCCAGGATCCGAACTCGGCGGCGTCAGCGGTGACGCGTACATGAGCCTTGACATTGGCGGTGGGCATAGACTCGACGACGCACTCTGCGCTGCAAACTTGGCATGGTATGGCTACAAAGACAAGACAGAAGGAAATACGTTAGAAGATCGCGTTACCTGGCTGGTGACTGCATTCCATCGTGCGAACTTTCACGACTCACCTGCGAATGGCTCTGCCAATTATAGGTGTAGCCGGCATTACCGGTGCCGCCGCCGCCACCGCCGCTGTTGCAATTCGGCGGCATCGGATGCTGATTTGAGTGATGCAGGCCTATGCCGCCGCTGCCGTTTGTACTACCACTGAGATAACTATTTAAATTACTACTATGCTGGCTTGCCGGATAATTCGATCCAGTTAGGAGATACGCGTTATTATTGTTACTGCTATGGCTGGTGTTGTTGTTCGCTATGCTCTCATTGTTGTTGTTGTTGTTGTTGCCGCTGCCAGTGCCTCTGGTGGCATTAGCAGCGCTGCCACCGCCGCCGCCACCGCCACTGCCGCCACTTTGATTGCTATTCAGGTTGCCTAAGGTATGGTGATGCAATGCCCCATTGTTGTGATGGGCTACGTGCCCATGGCTGTTGCCTCCTTGATGGTGGTGACTACTGTGGTGTTGGCCAGGATGACCGGCCTGGTGACTGGGCACAATATGCGAGTGGGACTTCTCTGTCTTAATCTCGAGCGGACTGAGCAACGGAGTGGAGAAGGACTCTAGCAGCGGATCTTCTACAGTCTCCATTTTCACCTGGGCTACAGTCGAGCCCAACATGACTGCGTTCTCTGGATCAATATTCTGTATTGAGCTAGTAATGTCCTCCCACAGGGGCGGTCGCAGGAAAGGATCGTCCATTTCTGTACAAATAGCCTCTTTGTTTTTGGATTCTAGAGAATTGAGAAGAAAGTTATGATTTAAGCTAAGTGTAGGCAAATGAACACTTTTCGTACTTTTTGTAATAAATTAAAAAAATAAAGTATAGGTCTACTTTTGGATGAATGTTATATTTGGGTAAAGTCGATATTATAGCATGAATTATTACCACTTTGCAAATAAAAAAAATATATTTTAATATTTAGCTCGAAACGGATCTTAATATTTTAGGCTTTTGGAAAATGTACCTAAAGCCACACCTGAATCAATATAAATTCTTTGAGTTTTGTTAACAAATAAAAGATAAGATATTTAATCCACGCGCAGGGAACTAATTTTTTTTTATTAAAAATAATAACAAAGTATATAGTTAGTACTTAGTTTTCAATTTTATCGTTTGAAGCAAAAGGTGAGTTTTCTAATCTATTTTTCTACATGAGTTTTATATCATCATTTGTGATTTATGAAAAATTTCGGATGAATTTTCTTCATAAGAATTAGAAAATTGGGTAAAAATAAATTGCACCCATGCATCGAGCGTTACCTATAGAAAGTAGGGATACTGAAAACACTGAAAATATTTAACTACAATTCTTTTGTGTACTTAGTTTGATCACTGTGGCCATATTTTACGAAAAATAAATTCTATAAGCGTAAAATCATCAATTTGAGTGTAATTTGGTGTAAAAAAACTTGTAGGGTGGTTTTGGTTCCGGACTTTATAATTTACGATTGAATTTCGAAAATAATGTTTTCTTTATAGACAGATATCTTCAAAAATGGAAAAACGTCTATCGGCCAATGGTACTGTGATTCCATAATTCTCCCTTCAATCAATTTTTTATCCAAAACTGATGAAATCTTTGGCTTTTGACGGCTTCGAATCCAACGAAGGTGGGAGACTTTTAAAGTTTGTTTTATAGGCAATATATCTTTGTGACGAATTATTTTAGCATATCTTATTGATTTTTTATATAGGGAATTCAATATCCACCTGCTTTTAATACTTTTTGCTTATTATTTACTACTCAGATCAGACGAATAGACAGAATTTAACGACTTTTAACTAGACAAATATATGGACATGATGGGAAAGAAATAAGCAATATTTAAAGGTTAAGCACTTGATTTATTTGCACAACAAAATTTAAAAGACCATGTAATATAATCTTTATCGTATTTTTATTTCGATAAAATGACGAGAAAAAAAGAGTTCATCGAAGTAAATGGACTTTGAAGATTATTCTTACTTACCGAACAGGTACTCTTTTCCATAGTTGTCATAGCACTGGGTGCCAGCATAGGCGCAGGAATATCCCGAATTGGAGTTAGGTGAGCCAGCAGGATTCGGTTGATTGTGATGATGGTGGTGTGGAATAACTTCTAGTTCAACATCAGATTCAATCTTGTGAAGCCGACCCATCAGCTCATGCCGGTAATCCAATTCTGGGGACTGCAAGGGGCAAACAAAAGAAAAGGAGCTAAAGTAAAGCGTAAATCCCATGAAAGCTGATTAATTTTGAATTTATTTGATATTTTCGTAATCGGGGAATTGACCGTATCGAAAGAGGCAAAAAGCGAGACAAAATAAAAAAAAGACACAGTCCAGGTGACACTTTTTATGCTGGCCTATTGCTGAGATTTATGCCTGCTTAAGCCGAAATTCCCAGGTGTTTTTGTTTGGTAAACACTTTTTCATTCTTCTCTTCAGAGACTTAATTGATTTCCATATTTTAAGATGCTCCAGGGGGGCGTTATGGACCCGCCGGCTCCAGCCGAGCTAAGTGTGAAGTCTACGTCCATTCAAATAAAGACAAATAGTCGCGTCGCGATAGCTTTGAACCGCATGCACCTCTCGGAGGTGGATATCTACCGCAGGCTAATGAGTTATGTCAACTGCTTTATTCGCTGTCGTTTTCTTTATTAATTCCCAGAAATCTAATTTAACGCTACCGATGATCATTGGCCACTCATATTACTTGAAATTCGCATAGTCGATTGCAGTAAATATGAAAATAGCTCTGGTTTGCTTTGCTTACTTTTGTGAAATATTACCCGGACAAATTCTGCAATCATAATTTAAGTATGAAATTATGCCATGGCCGAATAGCCTGAATGTCATTTTCAAGGTGCAATCCTTGTCACAACAGCCACCCAATCAATTTAGTTGTCGTCTTTAATTAGGGAAGAATGGATTTCCTCAACTGCCCCGTGACAATTTAATTACGTAAGCGACATTAACTGTCTTATGATATTTTGAGCGGACCAAATCTATCAATAAGCGATCGGTGCAGGTTAGTCCGCGCCACCAGAGCTGCGGTCCATTAATGAGGAAGGACAAATCGAGGCGGGCATTAGTCGTGCAGTAAAATATCTCCAGTGAGAAATTTGGTGACATAAAGAACCTTCGAGCGCGCTGTACCTGTGCCTTGGTATCTTTTAGTCTTAGCACTTTGACTTTGGAACGAGCCACAACCGCTAGAGGCGAGCGCTGTTTTTATACCTTACCCGCCGAGATTTAGAGATGTCAATAAATTTTATGAGTTTATCTGCACCGCGAGTGAAGATAATTCAGAGGTGTTAGGTTCTTCGACAAGTTCTAATTGACTTCAGCCAGACAAATCGTAAATTCCACTCAAGACAGAATACAAAAGCAGAGAAAAACGACATTGGTGAACAAACAAGTCTTACTTAAAACTTATTTAGTGAGTTGAATGAATTTTCATAGAAGAACTGTCTAATGAAAGAAAATGTTATAAACTTTTCTGTAAAGAGTTTTGTATACGGAGAATGCGGTGAATTATTAAGTTATATGGGCAGACATTATTCAACCAAGTCTACAATGTTCGGGTATAATTTTGAGTCAATACATTTATTTTTTTAAAAATTGGATAAGTTTAAATTAATATGCGTATATAACCTTTTATGTTTCAGAGTTTTGTTTTTGCAGAATTATAAAACATTTATTTAAAATTGCTAGAGTGACCTTCATATAGCATAGAAATATTAAAACTTTCTGTAAATGTCTGTATTTGTATTTTTCTTGTTAATAAATATTTAGCTAGGATGTTAATGGCTGCTATTTGCAAATATACTATTTATATTGTAAATTCAAAGTGATAAGCACAGACTTTGGTAGTTTTCACCATAGTTTCAGGTTACATTGTCAGGTCATACATTTAGGCTATACTTCCAACTTATATACAATTTTCATATGAAAAAAAATGAGTTATGCAAATCGATATCTATTATAGAATTATGTACAATAGACGAAATATACGCATATGAAAATATCATACAACCTATCAATTTTTAGTTTTGCGACAAACGTCGTGCATGGCACGCAGGTAAAGAAAATCGAAATGACTCTAAATTTATCACAATGACTCACCGTCGGGCCCGCGTAGTTCTTGATCGAAATATTTTATCAACAAAAGCAGTTTCTTATGTCACCCGCTCAGGGTCTGCTGTCTACCGAAAACTTCTAGGCCACTACGTATGACAGGTGACACGGAATTGTTTAATTAAGGACCACGTCGGCACGATGGCGACGGTGCTGCGGAAACGTTCAATCTCGCGGGATGGGGCGCGGGATCCAGCATCCAGCCGCGTGGAGTGAATAACCCTAAATAAGGCCAGCTTGTCAAAAAAGCTAATCAATTATTGTAGAAATGCCGAATGCGGTGTTGTCACTCAGCACTCGGCAACACCCCGGAGCCATGAGTCGCAACACTGCCTGACACCGATTTGCATACAATCGAGTCAAATTAAAATTTCACGGAATTGGCCGGACCGGTGCGATGCGCTGATTCCCTCCGGTTCCCGGTTCCCAAATAAATCAGCGCACGTTTCTGGGCCCGCGAATTATTTCCATAATCAAAAGGGGCTGAAATTGCATTCAAATTAAACGTGCGAGCCGCGGTGGCCAGCGGTCGATTATTATGATAGGTGAGTTCCGCAACCGCGGGTTCACAGGTGCGACTGCGGTTCGTTGCTAGAGCAATTTGGCCATATGGAAATCACACCTTTCAGGTGAGCTACGTCTTGTGAAATAGCTTCTTAACTTCTCAAGATGCCAGTGGCTTCTCCGACAGGATCTCGTCCGGCGTTCCCTTGCATTGCTTTTGTTTTAAGTTAATGCATATTTTGGCGGGCTCAAAAAACCGAAATCGTGTCGCGGCTACTGGTCACAGAATCCCCATCATCTATCATCTGTCTAATCGCGGAGATCATTAACGACCGAATGTGATTTTTCATCTGAACACGGGCCATTCTCCAGGAAGCGGGTTATTAATGAATCTGATTGGTCGTTTTGATGTATCGGCGGCTTTTGTTGACACAATTGAAAAATTTTTCGGTTATCAAGACAACGCTTCTCGGAATGTTTTCAGATGCAGTTTTTCCAACTAAATCCGGCTTATTCGGAGAATCAAAGCATTCTTGAGGCCATAATTTTTATGAAAATCTGGACGCATTGAGCAGTTTAAACAGAAATGACGTTCTATAAATTTTGAAATATTTACGGCCGTCAACAAAGTCATAAAGTTAAAAAAATCGCGTACACATTTGGTCTACATACTCGTAGATAAAATATTTCTTGAAGCATGAAGATATTTACGTACCTCATTTTCGGTTGTGTTTTATTCGAACTTAGAACTATGATTATTTTTTAAAAATAATTTAGATAAAGCGTTTTCCTATTGAAAGTCTTTAAAAATAGAAGACAGTATGGAAGACGCATTCAATTTATTATTTTCTAGAGTTTTACATACTACTGATAGTACTTAACTTAAAATAGGTTCTTTTGGAAGTCGCTGACTCAAATTTATGAATTTTATTAAATGATACCAAAAGTATTTTTGGTTTTTATCTTTTTACGCGAGAAATAGTAAGTTTCATTATTTTAGGTGATAAAATTCTTTTTGGATATAATTTTATAAAAGCTGGGCTCGAAGTTATTCTTTTGATTTTTCCAAAAAGATTTAGATAAAGCGTTTCTTTTGTTATATTTGAAATTATTTTAACTTTTGTTTTACTTTCAAATTTCTAAATTCTTTCTTCTTTTAATTTCTTAGATATATTCAAACACTATATCCAAATTTAAAAAAAATAAGTAGCATGCATTTAAGTATTACAAAATATGAAAATCTATAAACGTTAGATTAGGAGTTATCAAGAAAGCCGCAAAAACTTTTTTCTTAGAAACTTACTGAAGAAAGAATAAATTTCTTCTGAGAATGTGTTGAGCATACCTTGAAATATATCCGAACTTGCAAAATTTATTTAATAGCTGATAACAGCGGCATTTATCTAAATTTCAAGTGATAAAGATATTGGTGTCGCGCGGGTTGGCGCGCCGAACGCCCAGAGCTGTCTAAATCATGTTTATTTATTTGACGTACAGCACGGCTCCGATAAGGTGGCCAGCTTACGGCCAACGAGCAACGCAAAATCGAGCGGCCAATATTCGCTTGACCCTTTCTCAAGACGATAGAACTGGTCAGAGGAGCTGGTGGCAGGATGCACTCAATAATGCAGATTATCTTAATTGCGTACTTAGCGACTATTTACGATGGGTGGAATGCTTCCTAGCCCCATCGTTACTAGGAAAAACCGGCTACGGCGTTTCGTGCGTTCTCTTACTTGCGCGATTTCCCAGTGACCGAATATCGTGCGCGACAAAACACAAAGAGCGTGTGTAAATTGTAAACCTTCAATAACCTCCTGAGGTGCGAAGAAATTTCCCTGTCCGCTTGTTTCGTTTAAAAACAAAAGAGTGCAAAGAGGGAAGGCGTCCATGTCCGCATATCGGCGCGCAAACCGCAAGGTATCATCGAAGATGAACATTTTCAACGTCTATTCATTTTAGCGGTTTTGAAATAAAGAAGCTGCCAGGTGAACTATAAAATGGTCAACTTGTTGCATGGTAATTGCTGGTAGGTTTTATGATTTAGTCCAGTGACCACGGCGTACCCATTCATATTTCGAGCCGCTCACCATCTTCCTCGGGACTATATCTTATCTTAATGACCATCTATTGTGGAATAGGTTCGTATATTTCTAGAACATTACTTGTAAAATGCGAACGTAACAGAGACCCTGAAGAAGAAATATTATAGCTGTCCTACGGGCGATCTTTTGTACTCTATTATGCAAATTTTATCATATTTAGTTGTTAAGATAATTACGGTTTCTATTGTACAATGTATTATAAGTCCACTAAATGTAATCTTGTTGATAAATAACAGCGAAGACAGCAACTATTAGCAAGCCACTGTCACGTTAAATTCATATGATTAAGTATTTATTTTGAAAAGGTAAAACTAGAGCCCTAAAGGCAAGCAAGCTTTATTTTTTGGTACATTCTATAAATAAGATTTTTTTGATCCAAAGTTTTTTACACGAAGTATTCGTTTATCTGGGGAAGAAATATGAGTGCCTGTCCAATGAAAGATAACAAAGTTGTCATTTCTTATATAAATAAACTTGCTTCTGAACGTATATTCGAATAACTAGTCCGTTTATTCTAAAAAAAGACATTTGATCAATGATAAAATAAATCTTAATCATAGTCTGATACATTTGAAACGAAAAAGTTGGCATATTTTCTTTACCTATAGTGCTAAAAAGATTGATATCCTTACTAAAAAAATTTGCGGCTGCTTAAAGATGTAAGTGCAGTTTTTATCCCAAAAATACATGATCGATTAGTGTTTGCATTGATCAATTTAAAAAAAATATCGTATTAAGAAAAATACCACTAAAGTTATAACTACGTATTTCATAAACATTAGTGAAATAAAGAAATCGATTTTTTAATTTATCAAAGGGGAGGAGGCTTATAAAATATGCATGTATTATAAAGTTCCAAAGCCGCAGTTTCAACGGGTTTTTCAAAAACCAAAGTTAGTACCAAAATACGTTTGAAATTGTTTTATCAATTGATTTGGATTCTTCATATAATTCAATTTTTAAGGTGCTTTTTTTCAAAAAATGATAAAAATTTTGTTATTTTGACTTGAATAAAATGAAAAATGATTGCTATCGAAGAATATTTTATTTATTTAATACTATTATTACTTGTACTATAGAAGCATTTCATATTTCTTATTTTATAAGGCGTTAAATGATTCATAATTTCGATTTGAATTAATTTCTTATTACAATTAATTCCCTTATAATTTTTGAAAACCATGCTAAATCTTTTTCTTACTTGGTGCGACTGAGTGGAATTGCATGAAAGAAACAGTTGATATATTTCCTTAACGAAAATTAAGTCAACAATGAAATTCAAAGTACAGTCCATGCCATTGATGATTTTATATGCTCCGAAGCTTATCAAAATTCCTCGCTAGAGAAATAGGCAAGCATAATTTGTTTGTTTGTCTTACATTAAGAACTATTTAGTGATTGGTATTCTAGGCATCACTTTTTAAAAATGTGAGCTTCAATAGCCAAACACTGCTCCAATTCCACAAGTGTTCCGGAAAATCTGGTGGCTGAGCATCTTGGACTTCTTCAATTACAGAACATTCGTTAATGAGACTCAGAAGATGTCAGTCTACAATGAACCCGGGGCCGAGGAATGCCATTGCTATTCCTCGCACCGTCACAAATTTTGCGGAGGAATTCTCATTTGCCGACGGTGGTGCTACTACGAATTTATTGAAATTCAATCGACGCCCCATTATGTGTACATTTCAGCTGAATGGCAAAAAACGATAATAACAGACAAACAACAAAACAGGCATTGTATGATGTATCTGACGGTAGCAATCCCTAGGTGTCCATGTGGACTGTAAATGATCTTCTTCGCTAGAGTCTCTCAGCTTTAGCGTCTTCGTGCCGTCTTAGTTAGGCTGCTAAGAATGCCGGGCACGTGAACCTGTTGGATTGTAAAATGAACGGTACCTCTGGGTAAATTACTGAGCAGATTACGCGCATTTTTATCCGTACTACGCCTGCATACGACATTTTGGTCATTGTTGTGGTCAGGTGCCTTTATGACTTATTTACTAATTAGTCGCATCAGTGATAGATTCTTGCGCGGCCCGAACAAACGTAGGAAATCGAAATTCCTTATTGTAAACAATCTCTGCAGGGTTCCGATTCCCAATTATAATTCAAAAGACCCAAAGAGATCTTCGCATCGCGGTAGAACAAGCGAGTCCAATTCCCTGGGAGATAGTAATTCACCGGCCAACGAAAACAATTAGATCAAACGATCCAAGATGACCGAGAGATCAAAGAGGTAATCTGGAAGCGATAAAACTGATTCGAACCTTTCTGGTCGATCCGCCGACCCGCGGTGACCGGAAAGTTCTCAGGATCTGTGAATTGTAGTAATTATAACGCGGCTCGCATATATGAAGCCATAATCGAACCGGTTCTGGGTGCCACTGTTTACTGATCCGGATCATTGTTGTGCTAGAAAATCGTTAAATTTCATATTCGACCGCTTCGGTATTGGTACCATACGCGCCGCATGAGCAGCCATAAAAGGTGCCATAAAGTTCAAGGTTTATGTGGTAGCCAACTGGGTCTGTTTAGTTTCCCACAGTAAATGGATTAATATTTAAGCAATTATAAGCCATAATCGCGATCGCATAATTACAATTATATGATTGGTTGCAGCTGCCGCAGTCGCGGCTATTGCGGATTTCGCGCCCGACCGGCTGTCGTCTTGTTGACTTCGTCACATTTAATATCTTTTATATGCTAATTTTACGTACTTAAGCTGATTTATTCCCTAACTGACTTATACCAGCATCCTTCTCTTGTTACTTTTTATTAATTTGAAATGGGTACATTTTATCTGCAGGATCTTTGCCCAGTTATTTCAGTCTTGTTGTCAATGTGAACAAATGGTTGGCAAAAATTAACACACTAGCCATTAATAATACTGAAGCCAGCCAAGCGTTTCAATACTACCTTTTTGTTTCTAATTAGTCGTACTTCGTACATGATACACAGTCACATTTGATCCCATAATCTAAAGTATGCTTTTAGAAAGTAATTACGTCAAAATAATATTTATTGAAATTTTATCGTAAAGACTTGCCCTTGGGATAGGAATTTTTTAAATAAATACATTAAACCGCTGAACTATATGTTCAAGTTTGTTTCTAATTATTAATAAACAAATTGGCGCGAAATGTTGTTATAATATGTTTCTAAAATTTTACGAATGAACACAGTTAAGAAAAAAATTTTTAGAAGGTGTTAATGATTTAAAAGCCTTTTTAAATTTTTTGAAAATAAAAAACACTGAGTTATAAACTACTTAAAATTACAAACAATTGACAATAAAATTTAACTATAAGAACTTTACTTTTATTACGTTCTTTCTAAACTCTACAAAATAAATTTCATTGTAATTCATAACGATTTTTAAAAAATAAGTGGCTATAAAATACATTTTTGATAAATTTTGTGCAAAATGATTCAAAATGCTGTTGCAGTTTAAAACATTTAAAAATCTGAATTCAAAATAGAGAACATTTAAAAAAATGGTATTTTTAAATTTGAAGCCATTAAAAATTAAATTATGCATATAAGCAGAAAACGTAGAACAAAAGCCATTAAATCGAAATGATCCGTGTTTTATTGAAATAACGAGGTAATTTAATGATTTTTTTAGTGTTTAATGCAAGAAAAACGAAACTGGTTCATTTTAAAAGTGGCGCCCAACAATAAACTTCTGTTAATATTCGCATATATCATTTCGATATTTACATATTAGCAAATTAATAAATTGGTTATCAAGTCATACGCTATTTTTTATTCCGATGATTCAATTAAATAAAATTCCTCAAAATATTGTAACATGTGACAAAAGTTATCTATAGATTAAGGACTGAAACATTTAAAGCAATCGCAAAATACAGGCTACATATTTGACCTATAAGCAGTTCTATTTCGGAATACGTTCATATAGGTAAAAAAACGTATTATATTTTTATAATATATCAGAGCCATTAAAAGTTAAGTAGTAATATTCGTAACAATAGTGTGAATTCTTCTTTTGAAAGAGGTTAGAGTAGATAATTTAAGTACAAGCTACCATTTCTGGCTAGAAATTGTGTTTTTTTTTAATATTAAAGGTAATTCCTCTTAGGTTGCTTTTAAAATTGCATACAGGTATAAATTAAATTAAGTGCTAAAACTTGATTATTTTAGTTTAGAAATTTATGTTTTGAAGAAATCAAGAAAAAGGCACATAATGTAGAAAGCGTGTTCTTTTTTTATATTTTTCGTAATATCTAGAAGGAAGGATCGATTTGACATGCGTCTTACTTTTTAGAAAAAAATATCAGCTTTATATAAATTTTTATAATATGGAAGAAAACAAACCCTAATTAATTCATTTGAATAGAAATTTAAAAATCTGAAAATTAGAATGTTAAGAAGTAATTATTAATAATTAATATTTAAATGATTTTTATGTTTTCATAAATGTATTGGTCCTGGAATTTACTATTGATGTATTACTTTGTATTAGGAACAATAAACAAAACATAAGTAAACAAAAGTAGTTAAAACAATGGAAAGTAAACGACGGCTGTTAAAATTCAAATTCTATTATGAAATGTTATGTTTTTTGTATTGTTTAATTCTACTTGTTTGAATTTCGAATATTTAAACTTTCGTCTACGTCCTTACCTTACTCTTATTTGAAATTTAAAATGTCTGTGTCTAGTTTACAACAAAACAACAATAACCTTGTACTCATTAAATAGTAGCAAATTGTGTATACATACTTTAAATTATCAAACGTGGTGCTTAGTGTTTGCGACGTTTTAAAATTTTTGTTATCATTGGCGTTTGTGTACAATTTATTTCAAAACATCAAAAAGTAAATCATTGGAGTAATGTCACCTTCAAGGTTTTAGTCTCGATGTGAAAAACGCAAAATATTTTTGGGGAATATTCGTTTTTTTCTACTAAGACTACTACGGTTGGTTTGCATGTTAAGCCAAAAATGAGTGTATTTATAATATCTTAATTTTTTTTTTTAATAGATTTAAGTTTCTATAGACTAAATCACTCTGATTTATTAATTCTGTTAAGTAAATTACTCTAAAAAAATTTTTTTTATTTTCTGAAAGTAATATGGATGTTTTAATAAGAATGTTTTAACCGAAGAATGAAATTCACAATACAGGTGAACCCACATGATCTCGAAATACACCTTGAACTCCTTTTATACCAAGGTAAAGATGTTCCAAAAAACTCCAAATATGCTCCAATATGTTTTCCTAATCTTTCAGTTTAATGTTAAAAAATAAGAAGGAACTCCCATCGAAATCTCATCTAAGTTAATAGCATTCTAAATACAGCAGAATTATAAGTAATAGTGTTCAGCTCAATAAAAACTATGTTAACAAGATTCGTTTCGACTCACTTCGTCTCTATTTGGCTTGAGTCAGTTTATTCAGCTTGAATCGACTCTATATGGTCTGATTAAAATTATTTCAATTCAGTTTAACATGTAAAAATGTAAAAATTGGGCTAACTCGATTTAGTTATTTGATTTAATTTAAGTCTCTAAAATCTCCCTCTTAATCCGTAACTTGCATAAAAATTTTTGGAGTCATTTTCGAGAAAATCTCGATTTGCTCGTGTTGGTATAAGACATGGAATTTATTTATATCTCAGTTTATCTCAAGAAAGCAAATTACTCTTCTTTCTATTTAAAGTAAGAAAGTAGATTTGGAATTTAATTAGATGTGATTCAGATGAACGCCCTGATTTTTGTATTTCATATAAAATATTATCTGTAGATGTGTTTTGGACACCTTGCGTTCTGCCGCTTTGGCGTATATTAATAACGTACAAAACTGTAGTGCTTCAATAGTTCGGTTTAGAGAAACTACACATACACATAATTAAATATAAAAAGTGAAAAATAGTTAGCACTGGTTTTTAGTACGTTCTTATAGATTTTTCGAGTTCCAGAATTCTCTACACGAATATTACTTAGTATTAGTTCAGTTGACAAAAGTAAAAAGTAATCAAGCCAAAAACATCTGTTAAAACTAAAAAATATTTTTGCGAATTGACGGTAGCAGAAAGTGGTACGTAATTCTTGTTGTTTCTGGATTTCGGGCCTGGTATATATATGGCCCGAAGCCTGTGAGGAGGTAGAAAAGTGTAGTAAGTCACAATGGCGAGACTAATAGTAGTATTCTTCATGTGTCTAACGACAATCTGTGCTTTACCTGATGTGGAGGACGATGAATACATATCAGGAGACGTCGGACTGACGATTAACTATAACTGCAAGGGCCCTCAAAAAGGAGATGATGTAAGTCCCTCTTAGAGAAATTTATGTACCTTTGCTCATACTATATAGAATAATTTGAACACTCTTAGTGCAAGAATTATAGTGATTGTTGTCCTCCTTTCCGCTGTCGAGAGGACAAATGCGTTAATATGAATAAGGTAGAAATCTTGGACTATATCAATGGAAAATTAGGGAAGTGGGTGAATTATGATGCATGTCTCATAAACCTGAGTAGAAAAGGCGAATCGGTAGGTATTCAATGGGATTTTCTTCGAAGCAAATAAGTAACAATAATTTTGCACAGTGTTCGAAAAATTCCGATTGCTGTTTTCCCTTGGACTGCATGTTCGGTTCCTGTACAGAAGATAAAAGATACATAGAAGCTGCATTTAAACTTATCTAACTATTGAATTGATTTCGATGTAATTTTGACGGTATTATCGGGACATAACAAATAACGCCGTGTATTAACTATAAATTTTGGCTCTAAATTGCATATTCGTTACAGATCATTCGTTGTATGAGTAAAGGCCGAGACTAAATACTTTTATCGTCAAAAAAAAAAAAAAAACCGCGAAAAATTTTTATAGGCTCACTACATATACTACACTCATCCTTGCACTTTTTTAAATAAATATGTTTTTATGATTCAAAGGATTGTTGTTTGCACAGTTTTCTGAAATTTCCTTCTGCTTTTATTAGGATTTGCTTGAATATGACCAGTTTCACTTCTTTTTTCATATTCTTTATAACTAACTCATCGAACTCGTCGGTTCAAGTTTACTTTGTTAAATGACTTCCTTTATTTATTGCAACAACCGCATCTATCAATTTGTTTATGAAGAGTACTTCTTCTTTCTAGATTCTCAAGGTTTTGTATATATGAATATGTCAGTAAACAAAATTGCTCGTCTCTAGACGATGTTCGGCAGATGAAACCATTATGGAATGACCTGTAGCCGCTCACCTGTTTGCCCATTGCTCTTTGGGGTCTCTGAAGCGATATTTGCCTGTTTACAGTCGAACAGCAGTCATTAATGTCACCCGCTCCAGTAGGATTCAAATGAGTAAAATGTACTTGGCTTGTCAGCGGTTTTCGATTGCAAGATAAATCGCAATCGTGTCGTCGTTCGCCAGCAATGGCATTCCAGGCATTATTCAGGTCTGATTGCGCAACCTGCAGAGGTGTTTCAAATGTCAGGCGGCGAATTTTCGCGGTATATCTGAAAATAGTCAAATTTTTCGCAACTATTTCACGCGCTACAGATCGCCGAAGTAGTCAATCCCCAAAATCTGTCGAAAGTGAGACGAATCGATATGCGATATGCTTCGGCGGTAGTGGCGCTAGGCGACCTGGCCCGCACTCGAGCGCCCGCCACGATACCGAGAATCTAGAATTGAACTTGGGTGACAGGAAGCGGGAACAATGAGCGATCCTAATGCCCGGCCAGGTAGCTTAATGGACAAAATCGGCGAATCCAATCGACATGGCGTGTCGGCAGCGGTACCTGGCCGTGGCGAAAACATCGCAATGCATGCAATTTGAAAATTTATACAATTTATACATATAGTATGGCATTATTATTCGCTGAGAGGTGGATGGAGGTCTTCGGCTGATCTCCGTCGTCGCCGCTTGGGGGCTACCAATATGTCTTTGCATAATCGCCAGTAATGTTCGGTACCGGGTCAGCCGCAGACACACGTATTTAATCCATTGAATCCAATCTAATCCAATCCAACCCAATGTGTCTCTCCTAATCTTGCCATCGGATTTAGCAATTGCTGCATAAGTTGCTCCGCCGCACAGCTACGACGACGACGACGAGGTCTCGGGACTTAACCTGCGCGATCATTTGAACCGCGAGCGATCGCGCTCGTCTGGGCCTTTGCTTTTGTTTTGCTATGTTTGCTCCTTTGCCACCGCTAAGTATATGCTCTGCGCGTGCACCTTGGAAAATGCCTCCTTCGAGCGGCGCGAGGTTGTCTTACATACCACCGCGGGAGAAAAATATGATGTAACACGCTGGAATCTGCATTTCCCCCTTTATCCCGTGCCCGATGGCGCGCCGACAGCCCCCGCACTCCCACCCCCCCGCTGGGTGCCACTTTTCCCATTTTTCATCACATTCACTAGCAATTTCAATTTCAGACTCTTCCGAAGGCAGCATAATGCCCGGCGTGGCGATATATAGCTGGAAATATGAGAAATAATGTAATTTGGCGCGCATTCTAATGCTTAGCGCGCGGCGCGGGCGCGGGCAGCAACTAGATACTATTCGCGGGGCCAATGGATTCAGTAAGGCACCGGGACAGTACAAAATACAAAATACCGAAGTCGTGACCAATTCAGGTTGAATATTGGACACGGTTTGATTGCATTAGAGCCAGCGATACGATAGTCGCGGAGCCGCCGTTACCGCCGCCACGGCCGCGGCCCGCGGATCGCGAACGTGTTTGCCATGAAAGCTCATACTCATGTTAGATGATAACAGATTAGCCGAATGACAGATCCGAGTGCTACCTATTCCGGAGGCAGTAGTGCTCGGCCGGACGGCATTTTAATTTTAATTATTATCGCACATTACACCCGCGGCCGCGCACCGTGTCGTTTCACCACATATGCCACTTAATATGCCCACCTTACCAGTTTCTTCGCGGGGCCACTTAATGAGCGTCGTCAGTGCGGATCGCGGTCCATACACCAGCATGATAAAAAACTATCAGAACGACATAATTCCCAGGCTCACGATTTTTTGGCGCTTCGACTCCTCTAGAAGTAATTATAATACTTTCTCGAGTCAAAGAGCACCAGCGCGAGTGTCATAAGGCACATTTTTCTGGTGAGACAGTGCCGCACCACCATTAAGGATCTACGGCGTTGGAACTCAACATCTTGGTCTTGTCTCAGACCTGGGGCCGAAAGTTCCCAAGTGCTCGCGCACCTTATCTTGACATGTCGCTGGCTTGTTACTTCAACTTAACGTCCCGCGGCCGCGCAATCATCGACTCCTCCAACATCGAGCGATGTACCTTAACCAGGTAACCTGCACCAAATCGGAGGAGGAAAGGCCACAAAAGCATCTCAAGTTGGCGCGCGGTGGTGACTCGCGGAACGATGACTACGACGGGTCTCCTTAAGACATTCTGCATGGTCTTATTTTTTACACCGGGCTAGCTATCCGGCCACAAGATACAATGGAGGATCATTAGGTCATATTTGTCACGATTCCTCGGCGTCGGTGTATCCGCGCCAAGAGTGCACTGTGGCACTATGCTCGCCGAGAAATTGTACCGCGTCGTGTTTAACCATTATCCGGCGTAGTTTGGCCAATAGCTGGTCCAAACGAAAGGAAAACTGAAAAATTAACCGCGGAAAATGTCTTTGCGCGAGAGACTTACCTCCTTAAGCTGACATGATGATACCCGAGATGGGTTATGTAAGGAGGCGGTCGTGTCCGCTGATAGTAAATCCTCCCCGTTCTCGGCGCTCCTTCCAGCTTCTAGCGTCCTCTATCCCGACTACCGGGCGACGTTATAATTACAAATTGCGGGCTTGAGTGTAAAAATCATGACTTCATTTTTCTCGGGAACAATTTGAATCGCGGCTAATGGCAATTAATTAAGTGATGTTTAGCCGTTTCGTCAGAGATGTGTTATTATTTGTTATCGGTTCAATTGTGAATCCGCACGACTCCAATTGGCGGTTTATTTGTCGCGGCTGCGCGGTCGAGGATCTACCTTTAATGAGTTTCAAATGGATGAACTAAAGCGCCGATTTCATGTCGATCGGTGATGCCTCTAAGGCCTCCTCATCCGCGGAGACGGCACCGCGATGGTTGTGCAATGTCATTCGTTCTTCGATGACATTTTTGCTGTCACACAATTAGATCTCGCCTCTACCAAGAAGTAGTAACTGCCTGTCGTACTGAGCTGCATCAGCTGCTTGAAACAAGCACAATTCTCGCAGAATAATTGCCGATACAAGTTCTTCAAATATCAAAGATTCATATTTTACGGTCCGTAATCGTTTGAAAATTCCCTATCTGAGAAGTAACGAAAATGTCCACTATGCATTTAATTAGGACTCCCATGAAAGTTAATGTAAAGGACACCATTCTTATTTACGTTAAACGTTGAAAAAATATTTGTGTTTATCTCACAATTTTTCAAATTATGTAGCATCTTAATTAAAAAGTTCTCGTCTAAGTTAATAAGTATTGCTAAATATATATTTTAGACTTGGAACAATCCGTGCCATAAAGTTTAACCTAAACGTCAGTGCATACCTTGAAATTTAAAACAATGCATTTCTTCTTTTATTACTGAAAATTTATGTAAAGTGTAAATAATGGGTATACAGGTAATAATTTAATCTGACTGAATAAAATTTTAAATTCTTGCTTTCTAAACTCAGTATAAAAATATAAAGATGTAAACTTTTGTACCGAATTTCTGTTTGCGAAAATCTTGGGCCTAAAAAATAGCTTGTGGATTTTATATCAGAAGTAAGAAAAATTTCAACAAGAAGCAAATGATTTTGAAACAAAATCTAGAAATTCGAATAATTGACAAATTCTACTATACAAAATGGTAAGATTTATTATATTTAGAATATACTTTGAAAGCAAAAATATTGACAGACATATTGAGAATTTATGAAGTATTCAGAAATAATAACATTCAAATTAATTTACATAGCCCTGAAGAACGAAACTACCATGGATTGATTTACTTTGCTAATATATTTCATTTAACACAGGTAACACGAGTTCTTCGTTTTTGTCTGTTTTACTTGTCTTCATTTCAGTTGGGTGCTGGTTTCAGTTCACTAAATTAATTTATATACATATGTAAAAATATGTTTTAAAATGTAATCGAAAGATGTTGTGAATTTCGTCTTTACCATCGCTAATTTGGATGCAATTCCAGTCATATATACAAAGACCAGCATTAAGCCAAGAAACTAAAATCTACAGTGAAATATTGAAGTTTTATTTGGAATAATAAATTGGTATTCCATATATCATTACATTGTTGATGCATCATTAACCGGAACTTTTGAATTTTTCATTCTTAAGGGCGCTTTTAGATTTGACTGCTTTTTGAACTTCGACTGAAGTTTGGTCTGTATGAAGTACTTTCGCGTCAGGTATGTTTTTTTAATAAGATCGTAAACTTTTTCAGTATCCTGCTGCTTTTTATTAAAATGTTCTGCACATGACACCCTAAAACGAAAACGTTGCTTTATCAGTGGAACGAATGTTTTATTATTAATATTACTTCTCTTGAGGTTTTTAGGGTTTTAAGATTACTCCTATTTCTTTATTCTTGGGTTTTTTTTTTTGGTAATTCCCTCACCAGCGCTTAGAAGAAGGACTACAGCGACACATTTAAACGGAAAATTCATTCTAAATGAGGAGCACAGAAAAGACGAAAAACGGTTCACTTAAGTTTGATTCCACTTTCTACCATCCTTAACTCGACTAGGGACAGTTAAATTAAAAAGTAACATGAGCCAAATTACGTTGAAGACAAGAATAATTAGCAGAATTTTCGGCACAAAGAAAATACGCAATTTTAAAAAAAAATCTTAAACGATGTTAATTCTTTAGATGATTTTTGGAGAAAAGTAGAAAACTCGATTTCCCAAAAATGTTATAGCATATTATATACATCTTTTTGGAGAAAGCACGGAACCAGAGCCTCACATAAATTATATAACAGGCGCAAAATCTTGACACTTACTTCTTTTCTATTAATCCTTAATAATTTATTGTTTTTAAATTTACGAAATTTTTTTAAAAATAGAAGATTATTTATGCATGCCGTTTTGAAGGTATTGCCTTCTTGTAACAAACAGAAATAAAATTATCTTTACAACAAGCCGAGCAGAGGCAGAAGTAGAATTCTAGCCTATTAATTTGATTACATCCATAAAATTATACATTACAATTTGAGGAATGAAGATTTTGTAAAGAAAAGAATATTACGATTCAGGAAAGAATAGATTGCCTACAGAAAAAACGTGTTTTCATGTTGTTAAATGATTTTTATACTGGTATAATTCTAAAACTTCTGAAATATAAATTTTCTCATGTATGAAAATATTCAGAAATAGAATAAATTGTATAAAATAGTAGAAAAAGAAAATTTAATTTTCGTCAAAAATAGTTTCTATTGAAAATATGGAATTAATATTCCTGCGTTTATTTATTTTAATATAATTAAGAAAAGCTGGTCATCGCAATCGAGTTCTAAATAAGTAGATTCACAGATTTAATATAATAAGTTAAAAATTATCACATTTTAAATTTTAAATTTTCTATTGGTATATTAGAATATCAATAAATGTAACAATCTAGTATTGATAAGAATAATAGTCAATAATAGGTAAATAACACCTACCAGCAATTAAGTTGTTTTTCATTTTGGTTATCTGAGCTAGTTGGAATTTGAGATTTTAATAAAATTTCACTTTAAAGACTTAAAGATTACCAAGATGATAGAGAAAAATTAATTTTTAACTAAATTAACTATTAATTTTATTAATTATCGTACGTATAGAAGGAACAGGGAAGAAGACTATTAATTAAAGGCTTAGATTAGTTAATTAATTTTGATGATCTCTTAGTCATTCCAATTATAGAGAAATACAGAGATTCTATTTCACATACCACCCGAAATTTGTTCCATAAAATCCATATTCATTTCATTTGCCAAGTGGTTTTACGGTAAAATGGAAATCTCATTTCCTCAAGTGCTCTGCTGGACAACAAAGCGAACAAAATATTCAAATTGAATCGAATGCTGGAGTGAATCTGTCCGGCATCTTTCAATCTTTTCTTATTAAAATACCGGCCACACACTGGTTCCTCAGAAGAATAAGAACTCGGTCTGGACGCTCGAAGACTCGAACTTCGAAAACGGAAAGGTACGCGCATGCTCTACCGACTCAATGCGGAAAGTGGAAACGAAAATTTGTTGGATCAGCGATCGAGAGGTGAATTTGAATTTCATAAGACATCGATCACGGGCGCTGGGTCTCGGAGCTGCCGTCACCATGCCGTGGTGTGCGTGACACAAGACAGTGACGACTTTGTAACTACTTGTGAAACATGATTTATACCGCCTCTACTCGATCCATGTTTATGCAAATTACTGGAATTATTTTATTATTATAATATTGAGCCGAGCTATTTTGCGTTATTGCCGACGGAGGCTTGCGCATGTGTGCTCGTGGTGTCTGGTCTTGGTTCGATCTGCATACGACTAGCGGCCGTACGGTTGGCTCCATGTAGAACGATTATGGCCCGATAGTGATGTGTCTTTACTTATTTCGAGATCAATCGTACGGGAGATTTACGGCCCAACAGGCCAACTAAATTATAGTGCTCCCTCTATTGTGTGTCCAGTGGTTTTCACGAGCTTGCTGCTGGCCTACCACAAAACTTGTCGACAAATAAACGCTTGTTGATGCGATCATGTCAACGGAGAATGTGGTCTACCCGGTACTAAGAAGGGAGACGGTCTCTGGATCGGTCTGTTGATCGCACAAACAAGTGGAGTTACAAATAAGTTATTATGACCCCGCATGGAGAAATTATTTGTATATTGTTTGATGATCTTGGGATTTGTTTTGCAAATGTTTCTAAACCTTTTGATGTTTGTTTCTTAAATGGAACTGTGCGCGGATGTAGCATTTGACTTGTCCCCCAAATTAAGGTAACGTGACATAATGATCTGAATTGATCTATAAAATTCGATTTTATGTACGGAAACCAAACTATATTAGCAGTATCTAATTCAATATTAAAAGATATATTAGAACTATCAGAGAAGTTCTTGGTATTTAAATAATCTCCCCCAAAAACAGCGTGGTGTACCCAGTTCCGTCTTTACCCTTAGTAGACGTGGGGCGCGAGCCGAGGGCTCCCAGTCAGAAGGGGCTCAGAAACCCATGTCCATCCTTCTTAAATTATTTAAGTTGCAACATTTCCAAAAAACACCTTGGTTTTTCGCTTTATCCAAACTAAATAGAACAGATCTGGAACCATGCAATCTAGCTGTTAACTTTGTTTACTGCTAGCATTACTACCTAGGGTATAGGTCGGCACGTTAGGATACTGACTTGGTTCGTGGATTATCTGAAGACGTCGGTACGTTAGTGGTTTCCAAAAAGAAAACGTTCGTTGTTTAAACATTCCCAGAGGCATGGTTTAAGATGGCTCTGCGTGTACTACTATTTTTAAGACTAATCAATTCTGAAATTAATCAGTATAATCTTTTATACTATTTTATTTGTAAAGCCTATTTGAACAAGGTTAGATAAGACTTAGGTCTGTATAATATTTTATGAATCGAAAACCTTTCCTTTTCGTACTCCTTTCATTTGTAGTTTAAATGGGGGTGGGGACATAATTATATTTTCTCACGTTAGGCTACTTCGATTTAATCATTATTCTCTTATTTGAATACACTATGAGTACGGCTAATTTTATTTAAATACGCTTAAATACAGTAAAACCTAAAAGAAACGGTCATGTAGTATGTAATTTGAAACCGAGCCATTAATCGCGAAAAGCCCATGACTCTTGGACACCTAGTGGGATGCAAATGTGAGACGTTTAATATTCTCGGCGAGTGGCTGTAATTTCCGATCTAAAATTTCAGATCAGGAAGGCCGTAATATCTTTATCGTTCGCATCTAAGCTTGGATAGCCCTAGCTTAGTGGAGATTGGATATCTTCAGCGTAATCGAAACGTTGAGCGGCTAATTCGCACATTTTATGACTTTGAATACCAAGAAGTGGAATAAATCACAGTGCGGGCTTAATTGCTGTCAATTTTATAATGATCAGGCTTAATCAGCACTATCACATACCATACATAAAAGGCTTGCTTCGAATTTCTTTCTCGAATCTAAACATTTTGAGGTCTTAATTGGATACCTGCTGAGCCGATCAAATGAGAATGAGTATGCATAAGTCCGAAAGACTTTGAACTGATCGGCTACATACACCTGAGAAATCTTAAACAGAATAAAAAATTGCTCCTTAGAGTATTGAGAGTTTTCTAGTGGCATTTGTGGATTTATAAACTACTATTGTATAACCATTGTTCATTTTCATTTCATTTCATTTTCAAAAAGCAGAATTAACAAACCTAATTAAAAATATAAATAAAAATGCATAACTCTTAGAAAACGTTATTTACCTGTAAGACAATCTAGATATAATTTTTTTTATAGGTATATAAAAAATATTTCTAAAATACTGAAATCAACGATTTGCTTATCTTTTAACCATTTTAATAATAGTTTTAAACATATTTCAACACTTGAATTTGATAGTGTCCTACTATTCGTTGGTGAAATATATTTTATAGAAAACCTAAAAACATTTCTTAACCAATGACTGAAAATTCAGAGGAAAAGTGTGGAACAATTTTCTCGACCGAAAAAATGTTTTTGGATAAGTTTTTTGAAAAGAAATTTTGCGAATTACTTTTACTTTTATTTATTTGTTAATTAGTTTTTAATAGATGTGTTAATACGTTTATTTATTTTTAAGGAATTATTTAATTAATAAAACACGGTCTAAAGAGCGTTTGCTCAATATGAAATAATCATATACTATCATTGATAGTTAATGTTTAACATTAAGACAATTTTTATGGTTCTTATTAAAGTAGAGAGTTTTTTCACAACTGAAAAACGCGGAAAAAATGCAGAATCAGCAGAAATCCCCTGTTCGTTCAGTGAAATTTGCATAAGATACAATGAGGCTGTGTGGGCTGATGAAGACCTTCTCGAAGTTACTTTTTTTATCGGTGAAAATTATATTTAATTTTCTTTTGTAAATTTAGCGAACCACGGACATGTGAGACGATGGAATTGCATTGTGTGAAGAACAGGAAGACGACTGGCCGATCTTTTACTTTACACACAATACTAGACCTCTTCGTCCCGCGAAAGGAATTCCTGCGAAATCGTTACCTTCGGTGTATGACTTGACAATGGATATCGCCTTGTGGAGGAGTAGATTGTGCGTAAACATTCGTTGGGATTTTGAGTGGACTTATTAGGGATATCACCGCGGCCGGTGATGCGACCCTGACTGCTACAAATTTGGTGCGATGTAGGGAAATTAATAAAAATGCAAATGAAATGCATCGCATGTCCCGTGTTCCAGCTCCTCGGAGACCATCTGGCATCCGGAGCTCTTAAAAAACGATGAAGTAATTGTTAGTCAGCAAATCTGATCACTTCACCCACAGAAAAATGGGTTCGCGGTAAGGTAAGGCCAGGTAAACACATTTCACGCGATTCGTAGACTCCTCGCTGCCACGGTGACTGAATCATCCAGTTGCTCTGCAGAAACATCTGCCGCGGAGCCCTGCAGCTTGAGGATCGCGATCTGGGCTGCTTTTTTGTGCTTTCGAGCCCCGTCATCATGCCAGTAATTCCATATTTTACCCCTTGAGACGCGCACCCTTCGCTGGACACCACCTACAACCCTAATTCATGGCCGATGTCCATTTCATGTCTGGTGAATGTCCTGATGGATGGCTAGGAACCCGGAGCGAGGTAGACCCAGGGATGAGCAATGGACTCCTTGACTAATGGTGTTTGCATTTAAAATCGAAGCAGAACACGCAAAGTTTGATGTCAGGAGTCAGATACTGATCCGACAGTTTTTGTGCCGCTTCAGAATAAGCAGAATGAGGCGAGATAAGACAGTCACCTAAGTCACCTACACTCGCCCTCCGCCCCTTTCGGTAATTTGATGGCTGAAGCAGATAATGCGCTAATGACTATTAAAATACGTCAAATTGGTAATTTATGGGCATATGTGGTAATCCGATGAAAAGAGCTCCGTGCCCATTCGTCGTGGAGTAGACTGAGATTTTAGGGATATCACCGGGCATATTACAAGCAGTAATGCATTAAGTTGATATAGAGTTCCTGTTTGACTTTACATTAACAAGGTCGTAGTATAAATAATAATAATAATAATATTCCATAATAAATGGTTATTTAAAAGGCTTAAATTTAGCAAAAAATCATTCAAATCGACAAAAAACAGATTCGTAATTAAAAAATGTTTGATGTTATTCAATCGTTATAAAGACAACGATATGTACATAATAAAATAATAATGAAATTCAGGAGATCTGTAGAAAATAATTAGGAAAAATAGTCTTCTTCGAAATAAAAGCAAAGTTCTTGGAGTATCATTATTTTGCAAACAACTTTTTAATTTCTTTATCTCAAAATTGTTTAAATATCTTATCGTTTATGGAGGTACATGAATTATAAATATGGAACGCTGAATCTTAAACTGAAAACAATATTGCATTAATGCATTACCATGATACATATAAAAACACGTGGTTTAGAAAAAACTGAAAAGACCTGAAACTGCGAGATTATTCTTAGTTTGTTGATATTACTACAATCAAATTAGAATATAACTACCTAAATTTAGTGACATCTCAAAATTTGGCAAAATAATTGCAACGGTTGAATATCATACCTTAAAAAATCACAATCTAAAAATTTTCTATTCACAAATTTTAAATTGTATCTATGAACTTGGCTTATTCCAAGGGACAATTTTAAGATTAATAAGAAGTTCGTAGTATGTATATAAAAATGTATGTGTTTAATTAAGGTTAAACATTCTACATTAACAAATTTTTTTTCTGGTGTTTTAGTGTTGCACTACTCCCACTTACTTATCCTAAACTGAGTAATTTTAATACACCCTCAGTCAATCGACTGTACTCATTTTTATAATAGCAAATTCATTGCTGCAAGAAAAAGCGAAAATGGTTTTAGACCGTATAAGTCTAATGCGCAAGGTAATGTGAGAGAGTATTTTGCATTTAATCAGAAATGTTATTAAATTCTCGAGATGAGTGGCTAAGGTGCGAAACTCGCGGAAATCGGGCATCGAGAATACCTGTTACCTGTGGCACGAAGAGTCTCAAAATATTGGGGGAGTCGAAGTCATTAGCGTCAATTTCAATTTGCACGAATGAGCGTGCAAATGCAGCCAAGATGCAGAATGCAAGATGCCCTTATTTGTTAAGCAAATTAACATAAACATCGCCGGAAAATGTTTGCAATTAGAATGCAAATGACTGCCGCCTTCTGCTGCTTACTTGCATGGATGTCACCGAGGCACTATCAGCGCCTTAATTATTTACACTTTTTATATTAAAGCTGGTTACTTATTTCATGGAAAACATCGCGGCCGTGTCTCACATTCCTAATTGCACGGCCCGCTTGAAGTCCGCCCTCAATATGCATAAGAAACAGTGGCAGCTTACCTAGTTACAGCAGAAACGCTGTTCGCCGGCCTGCGACTGGAATTAGAATATAAATTACATAAAAAGGCATTTAGCGAATATAATTACTCGAAAGAGACATAAATCTCCGGTGCAAGTGACTTGTTTTTCATCTCGGAAATTTCGAAGAAGCAGTCGTGTAACTGTTATCCGAAGGAATTTGGAATGTCTTCAAGAGGACTGCGACGATCTTTCATACAACGCCGAGGGCTCTTGTATCAGAATTTGGCCCAATTTCTACGGCATCTCGGTGTAATTACGTTTTTCTGTCTGGACAAATCATTGGCCGCGGGTGCAGCTATTCAGTCAACCCAGAAGGCCACTTTCTCAGAAACCTTACATAGGTTTTGAGTGACAACAAGCCGCGGACTCTAATGATCAAATTGGGAAACCTCGTCGGTGATTTTTCAGCCAATTTCGCTAGCAAAAACACTCGTACCTGCACGGGCAACATCTTCGGTTGAGGTACCTTGCATCGGGCAAAAAACTGCGTTTTCTCCACGACGACGCCTTGTTAACACGACCGGAGCATTCGTATCATCCGCGCGGACAGCAAATGGATTTGGATAAAATCTGAACGAAGAGGTAAACAAGTTTAACGTGTGAAATCTTTTCTAGCTCAATGGACAGCGAAATGTGGACCAAGAGGAGCAGGCGGCCGAGGGGATTTATAGACTGCTCCGGGACCCAATAGGTCGGATTATTGATTCCTAGATTTAATAACGATTTACTGCTCATAAATTATTATGAATGAGGTACCCAAGACATCGTTTACCTCCTTTCTCTAAGCTTTCTTGTTCGAATTACTGCATCGGTTTTCGTTTTCATTTTTGGTACGCTTAAGCGATAATATTAGTGATATTTTGCATAACTAATTCCTTACAAATGGTTCATTACTTCTATAGCCCACAAGTTGTAGCATTCCAAAAGAGGCATAATAAACACAAGGCAAATTTAGGGTATGACCTTCTAAATATCTCACATCAAAATATAAATATAAATACCTACCCTGCATATTTTTAATTTGTATGCAAAAATTCGAATGTGCGCTATTTCGTTTAACGTTCCTTTCAAGTTTGTGTTTGAGTGCAATTAATTGTTTTATTTTATAAATAGCTGGCTAATACACTCACTTGCAAACTTGGCTTATATTTAATACTATAAAAATCCTTTTGGCTTTTTTATAATATAATAATAACATTTATGCTTAAAAAATTTAAGTGTGAAAATAAAACACAAATTGGAAGCAATAAAATTGAAATTTATTATTTAGATTAAACTCAAGTGTTCATAATTTAAATTTTGATTAAAAAATTGATATAGAAAATATCGAGAAAATCATATGAGGGTAGTAATTATATAATAAAATACCAATATAAAAAAAGAAAATACTTTTGGTTCTACATAAATTATAAAACAAACAGGAATTTAACGTGTACATACTTTTCCATTATTATTGGTCATACGTTCATACATCTGGAAGTTCGACAATAAGGAAAAAGAAAGCTTTTCGCTTGAAGATTCATTTTCTCAGATAAATTCACAGGTATTGTTGAACAAAAAGACATATAGCGCCGATTTGAATCAAAACAAATAGGCTAGATTCAGTTAGTAACTGTGAGGAACTGGAGTCCAATATACAAGACAACATAAACAGTGAAAAAAGTCAGGTTCAGAATGGGCTAAAATTACTTCTTTTAGATTCTCTGAATATTTGACTTCAACGTTGAGTTCATTTTAGCATATTCCTTGAAATGCACTATTTTTTTGTCCAGTGAGACTAACGCTTTGCTTTAGAGTACAATTTTGTGAAAACAAAATGAGTACCTGTTAAATATGTTCTGTAAGGTCCAATATCCAACGATTACATTTTTGCATCCTGAGTACTTGTATATAATCCCTAGCCCGCATCGATAACCTCTGTTGTCCTATCTGGTCTGCCAAATCAAACTTGTTTTGACTGGGTCGCATCGGATGATCGTGGGATTTGTACAACAAATTGTGCAATATCGAAAGTTGCAGCCGAACAGCAATAAAAGCGATCTTAGTCGCCAATTTGAGCGCGGGGTTTATTTTCCCATGTAAATTTAGGCATACGCTGGAGTCGCGTTAATTTATAAGCATCCCACAACTCTCGCAGATTTGCCACCGACCGGCAGTAATTAAGGCCACGCACGCTACCCATTATAAATTATTTGTCCGTCTCCGCCAGCGCCTCCAAGGCTGTAATTCATCTTGTGGCCCGTCGGCCGCGAAGCGAATTTTTTGACAATCGGTCAGAAGACAGTGCTCAATCTTATTGGCACCGCTGCCTCCGTTAATTACCTTCATAACTCCTAAAGTACTGACGAAAGCCGGTGTAATTGTCGGGCATCAATTACCTACTCCCCCCGCGCAAGCCATTTCGCGTAAGACAAAACGTTAAGACACCAAGTGTCGCCCATCCACGCATTCAATTAGAACCGATGACTCCGCGTGTGGAATCCACACACGCGGCCATATCTCACGCTAAGACGTGCACCTAGGCCTAAAGACGGCAATATTCGCGAAATAAAACGGAAAACATCCAACTCATTTGGCCGTTGCATAACGATCTCCGCGATCGCGGGTCGCGGATTTGCATGTGGGCCTCCACCAAGGAACTAAACTCTTGTCTTGTTGTCTATCCTACGACCACTTCGCCGATGAATCACCCGGTGCATCTCGGTTGAGGAAATCAAAGTGATTGACAAGAAGTAAGTGGCACAAAAGTAAACGTCTACGGTTACGAGGGTGAACCTCTAGATCTAGTCAGCCTAAGGCGTGATCTTGCGAAATTTCGGAAAGGGATGGATTTCAACTTTCCTTTTCACAGCGGACGTATTGGTGTTAATTAATTTCATGTTTTCGCTGAGCAATCAATCACGCCTGGATAAACGATTCACGAGTTCAAAGTGCAAGACAGAAGTTAATTTGGATAAAGTACTCTTACATTTAATTTACATTTCAATATTTTTATGTTGAATTATAAAACAGATGGAAGAAGATTTTTGAAAGTAAAGAGAGTAAAGTATAACTAAAAAATTACCGTGAGGGAATATGAATGAATAATTTTTATTTTTAAGCTTAAAGTAATTTCAACTCGTAGAACAAAAGCAAGTATATTTTTGTTAACATCTTGGCCTTGGACATAAATCTTTTAGTTTTGTTGGACATTTGTTGATAAAACTTTACTATTGCTAATCATTTTAATGCTTTATAGGAAGCGAAAAAATTAATCGATTTTTTAATGTGACAACAGAAAACTCAACCTTGTTTTCCATAAAGTAGGAGGTAACATATCTTGACACAGCTTTAGCCACACAGATCCAAAACTCAAACAAAGTATTTCCCAGACTCAAAATATTTGTTGACTTCGAACCTGAACCTGAACATTTATTTATTTTAACAATAAACAATTTTAAAATTTCAATATTTTTTAGGAAAATATTTGAATTTAGCATTCAAAATGTTGAATCAATTGATGTTTTTTGATAAATTTCACTTAGGTATCTAAAAAATTCGAATTGAAAACTGGTAAGATTAAATTTTGGAGTATAAAAATATCTCATATATTTTGGGGCGATAGTTTGAAATTCTTATACTTCCAAAACAATGAAACAGCAAGATTTTAGTTTCTGGCAAGTTTCCCAAATGAACAATTTTTAAAACTTTGAATAGAATTCCTTTTAAATTCAAAACTTCTTATCCTTGTAGCTCTACAAATAGAGAAATAAAAAAGTAACTCACAGACATAGAAATCTTCTACGAGAATGGTTATGGCAGCACGCAACCAAGTCACCAACTGGAGATATTCACCTGGAAAATAGAAGAGTAATTAAATATAAACATGTGTTTTAAATTAAACAACAATATTAAAAAATGGAATGTCAAATACAAACAATTGACTGGTTGACCAAACAAGAATAATTAAAAAATGGTAAAAACAGGTAAACAAAGATGTTTGTATATTTCTTAAATAATTAATATAAATCGTGTCTTTTATCTCTACAACTTAAAAACGAACACGAAATGTATTTGGAACGGGGTATATTTATTTAGTGATTTGGGGTTAATGCGATACGGTAGAAAAGTAATACAATGTTTATAGAAGAATGTGATTAGCAAGTAAGTAGTCGTATGAAGAATCAATATTCAGAAAGAAGCGAAACAATGTAAAAATTGTAAATGATCGTTGCTTTCTGCATCTTTAATTTGTAGGCAGTTAAAGATTGATATGACTTTTAAAATCATTTAAATATTACGTACAGGTACGTAACTATGAAGCAGAATTAAGCGAGAAGACCTTGATCGAAAAAATGCGGTTTTATACGCTCGATAATTGCTTTTAGTTTGCGCAGCCTGCCTGGATCCCAAGGAAGTGGCTTATTGCGAATTCATGGAATTCCGCATTTTTCACTGGCGGACCGAATGACAATATCCACCTACGCCGGTCATGCGTTTATTGTTATTTTTATTTAACAGGAAAACAATTACCGCCCACAAACGTGTTAGTAATCAAACACCATAAATAAGAGTGGCAACAAAGGCACGTGACAATAAAATATTCCACATTTGCCTGCATTATTCTGATACCTGGAATAATTACGTAATTAGGAGAGAGTAGACAGAAGTCAACTTTGTGTAAACGAATGCTGGCGGTTTCTCCGCGTTTTTATGGTCGGCAGCCCTCTCGTCCGGGGGTAGAAAGAGCTGCTAAGGGCAAAAAGTGAAAATGGCACGCCAACCGCGCTCTAACGTGTCTGCGGCACGCGCATCTCGTTATCGAATTACCTGCGAGTCACTCACGGTGCCATAGGTAAATATGCACCAGGGGGTGAGTGGACAGAGCTGTCATTCGAAAGTCATCAGTTTGATTAAATGGCCCTAGAATGGGGTGGAATAACTCATAAATGGCTGGTGGGAAATTTAAATAATGAAATTAACAATGTTAGGAAGCACCACTGATGTATTTATCGCCATTATCGAAATGTATTTGAATGTTTATCAATTTCGTTATCTTTATATTCAGGACAAAATTTTCGACGTAATAATAAATTTTGCTTTTTCTACACCACATACATTTTACTTTATTTTAGTTTTATTTTAGAATAATCCTTTGGTTATATCGGATCGTTTTTCTAATTATAATAAACATTCAATGTAGGTTTACTATAGGCAAATATTTTCATTGATAGATAATTGATTGATAAGAAAGAAAAAAAAGTCTAGTTCAATATAAAAAATAAGAGCGAAAGTATTAATCACTCATTTTTCTTAAGTCCAAGACGAATGGGAAGAAATAATTCCTATGCCAAAATATGTTAAGTATTCTTTCTAAAAACTCGGAAAAGTGTGGAAGGATTAAGTTTCTCCGTCTGGCGTTGAACAATTATATTTCGTCAAGCCTCCGAACTTCACAGTACAACTTCAGACGTTCAAACTTATATGGACATTCTCTACCTGATCATAGAAGCCGATGTAGACTCCCTTTTCTAGAGTGTACGAAAATAGATCGGATAACCCAAGGCTGGCTTTTCAAAGACTAAAACTTGTTTTGATTTTTTTTTACAACACGTTAGATTAAGAATATTAAATTAAATGTTTACTTAAATGAATAAAATCAAGTGTAATTATTCAAATATTGTTTTCGTTGTATACACCTTAGAGGAGAGTTTTCTTTTTCAAATGTTTTCTTTCGTTTTACTAAAATATTTGATTTTGACAAATGATAGATATCTATGTAGATTTTTGCGCTAAAAAACGAAAAAGGATCGTACAATTAATACAATTAGACTAAAAACAAAAAAAAAATGTTTTCGATTTAACAAGCCAACGTAGCTAATTTACAATAAGAAATATTTACTTATGGCCGAAATTGGAATTATAAACTAAAAGGAGTGTATTAACTTTAAAGGAGCTCAAAGGATAACTTACCAACCGATTTTAACAAGAATTATTCATGTGATAAATCATATTTACGCTTTAATATCTTTTTTTAAGTAGACAGATGAAACTAATAATTGGGTTTTGTGATGAAATTGATTTCCTTTCTCTTGGAAGTTTCTAAATTCTAACTTCTTCTAACAGGGCCAAATGAAGATTTGTGATTTAAATCCCTATGCTTTTTGCGCACTTTGTCGTATAATATAGAATGATATTAAAAATAGAATTAATTGTCAAATAGATGGCTGTACCGCAAATCAATCACACCCACGACTTAGCTCGAGAGTGTTGGAAAGTCGTGATGAATGGACCCCGTTTTCTTGAAGAAAAACTTATTCGACTCGATTCGATTCGAAACCGCTGGGTGCGCGTTTCTATTTCAATCGGAGACTCTGCGGCGGTGGTTGGACCAAATTGAGCTGCTTGAGGCTTCCCACAAGACGACCGCTGCCTTCGGCTTACATAAAACGCGTCACACGGCGGTGAATCACTGCTCTTAGAAGCCGTTTGTTCCCATGATTTCGGCAATTAATTACAACACCTGAAGTGCCTCCAGAACCGGGACTGAGTCGCAGACCCACCGGCGCAATTAATCATTGATGAATCGAAAAGCGAAGAAAAGGTTCGAACATGGAAATGGTCCTCCTGGCCCGCGAGCGGGGACCATTAGCGGCGGCGGGAGCAGCGCTGCCGGCGACAAGGAATCATTCCGCGTTTGCGGTAACTTCGCGGTGTTGCGACATCCTCCAACACTCGTCACTAGTGATGACTGCGCTCCTACACGGACTCGCGCGAAATCTGCGAGCTGTAATTAGCGGTCTAGAAGCGAAAGTAAGTCCGGACTCCTGAACTCGCCTGCGTCAAGAACGCGATTGAAATGGCCACGACACGAGTAGTAGGTCTTCTGGGATCAGACAATGCTTAGATTCAAGACAAATATCCCTGAATTCCACTTTGTTTGCACCTTAATCGATGTAACTTTTGTTCGCTAAAAAATACAATTCAACTATAGTTGTTAAATTATTTGTTACTTTTTACCGGGTCTTTTTAAACCCTCACAAAAAACCATCCGAAATTTGGAATTAGAAAAGTTTTCACATTTATACTCAAGTAGACTTGGTTAAGTATTGAAATAAATAGAATTACATTTAAAATGTTGCATATTTAAGAGTCATTGTGAACAAACATTTTTCTAAAAAAGTCGGCCCGTTTTATTTCGTTTTAAATTTATTACGATCAGCGCAGACGACAAATTTTTCGTTTGAAATTTTAAACACTCTTTTTTGGAGAAACCCGATTTATAATTTTATATTAAAAAATCTAAAAATTAAAATTTTATTTTTGCCTACCTTGGTTTTCAGTAGCCAATATCTTTACGTATTTTCGAATTTAATCTTGTTATTTCAGGTGATTCTAATTCAAAGTCAAAGAAGTTGGAAGACTCTAACACCATTTAAATACCTTTTACGTTACGATTTCGAAGTACTTTAAATTGTAAACAGAATGGGGGTGGTTTTTAAACAGACTGAAATGAAGTTTAGCGTTTATGCTTTTGGTCTGCATGTCAAGTGAGTTATGCTTTATATTAAATATTGGAGTAATGTTCTGTTTACTACTTTGTAATGGTTATAAAAACTTCATGAATTTTAATAAAATAATCAGAAATGAGTCATTCATCTTACACTTACAAAATTTGAAATAGAAGTTCTTGATAATTCTTTTGGATGTATTTAGGCACAATTATCCTCACTTAAATATTTTACACTTATCTCATTTCATCCCTTCGAAGTTTTCTGCTAATGCAAACACATAAACATAAATATTCTTTTTGTTTTCGTCGAATGAAATGAAAAATTATTTTATACGAACTAGGTTTTCTCACTTTACCCTTTTACACCGCTACCAAGAAAAAGTAAATTTTATTTATTGATTTTTCCCACAGCATGGTAATTCCATAGATGTTGACGTGCATTGGAGGGTTTCGGACGCAAAACGTGCCACCCTGTGTCTGCATAAATCTTCTATTTTTGCAGTGGTCAAAGGGAATTCCGCGAAAGCGGCCAGTGGGCGAACTGCGGACCGCGCAACCACCTGACTGCGTGACTCATTCAATTTGGAGGGCCATATATCTTCCTCCCGTTCGGCGAAGGAGTCCGTTTTTTATGAAGCGCCATAACATCCCCTGAAAACCACATAAACACCTTTCCGACTTATCGTCGACGTCGTCGTTCGAGGGATAGATTTCTTGGGGGTCGTAGATTACACGGGCACAATTCAGCAATTAGCTAATGAAATTCTTCGCTTTATGGAGGCCGCATCGACCAATGCGGACCGGCTTATTTATAACTTCTAATATAGAAATTTTGACTTTAATTGTAATGGATAGTTTCCATTACGCGACGGCCCAGCAAGGACAGATACCTTGGCATGGCACCGGTGGTGGGGCGGAATTAGCACTATCATGGAAGCTAGTAATTACGGTGCACCGCATGTGATGTAATGAGGTCACCTCGGTATAGACGCTTTTATGGTAATTATACCCTTCACATCCTACTATTACCTGCTTCCAGTCTTTCTCATAATGGAAAAATTATTCACTTTTTTGCAATCGACTGAAATCTGATTACCATTGAAAACCACAATTTTATATTGTACGCTAAACTCTTTAATGTACTGTTCTGCAAGAATCCATAGGTAGACAAGTAATTCACGATTTTATTCGTAATTTTCCTGTAGATGACAAATATCAATACGGCCGAATATCTTATCACAATATAGTTCAGTATAAAAATCGTTTCACCATTTCGTTCTGAAACATTTTGCAATTAATTATGAATATGAAATCAATTTGCGGCTCGAATTGCAGCTTTAGTTTTTGAGACAAAAACAAATCTTCTTATAAATTATAAATAAAAACGCAAAATTTTACTTTACCACTTTTAATTAAAAAATAAATCTCGTTATAAAAGTTTTCATCAATTTATCCTATACTTTTAATTAAATTATATAGTTCGATTCAAATAATATTATCAAATCTATTTCCCAAAAAGCAAAAATTTGCTCAGTACGTTTTCTGACCAAATTAATAATTTAAATGAGGAAAATGTTTTTATCTATAGCCCATCTACCAATAGAAATGAAAGTATCTAAAAATCTTAGAAATTTGACTCCTAAGAAAATAAAAAGGCATTTATTATTACACGAATAATGTAGAGATAAAAATATCCCCCTGCACTAGTTAAAATGTTAGTAAAACTTATATTATTTAAGTTCGTACTGTAGTTGCATTAAATCTAAATTCACTGCTGTTTATTACTTGTAGACTAATCGAGCTAGGAAAAATTAGTGCTAAGAATTTTTGTAGACAGTTTTGGTAATAAGAAAGTAATTTATTCATTTAAAACTTTATTATATTAAAACTGTTGATATTGGCTTTAAACAATTTTTTAAGCAACTTAAAATGTAAACAATCAATTCTTGTCTCTGTCGTGTGTCTGTCAGTCTGTCTGTTATTTTAACGTTCTTTAATTCTGACCCATTCAGATCACCATACAAATCCGCGACTCAGATAATTATCAGATCGCGATATGAGTTAAAAAGGGAAATTTAATTTACTTAAAAGGCCAATTCCAATCAATTCAAAATAGAGAACAGCTAGTCTTTGCAAAAAATTTCTTTCCCTGTAAAACGTACGAGTTTTCCTGGGACTTTATTGCAAAATAGGTAAGTTTTAAGTAATTTTTTTTCGGTTCCTTTGTTACTCTGTACTACGCAGATGCTGATGGGATTTTTCTGTTAGCAATTTTACAATGATGCATATCGTTATATATTTCAGCAACAGAAGAAATGATCGCGGAGGAGGGTACAAAAACAAATTGTAGTTAACTATGATTGCCTTGTTGTTAGAAAAGAAGGGAAACTTTGCATTATTACGTTAGAACTCAGTATTTTATCAATCACAAAACGTTTTAGGATGAAAAAATGAAGAAGTAACTGAAGAATTGTCAAAAGTATTATTTATTTTCTTTGATTAGTCGTGCGTTAAATTTTGCGTCTCAGTTACTAAAACTAAAACCTCTCTGTTACGGCTTGTAAATTTTTATATTTTATTGAGATGACGACAAATGCTATTGCTTAATTCAAACATAGGTGATAAAAATGTTATTTCAAGTCGATTGGCCCTAAAAGCATTCAAACTAAGTTTTTATGAATCAAAATTGTCTGCCTATAATTAGCGCCGTTCCACTTAGCCAATATCCTAGCAATCAGAAACAACATGTAATTTTAAAAGCAGAAGTTAAAACGCTCACTGCCATTTGTATTCCAGTCCCGATTTAATTAGATCTCGCGTTCGATTTGCAGCGCCCGTTTCAAGATAACGTCCAGCGATAGGTGTAATTGCATTTCTCTCGTCCCAGGCTGCGATTAATTAGTCGGAACAGTCTGAGCTCGCATCTAGTAAGCGGTTGGTCTTTAAAATGAATTGATTCAGCTTGTGGGGCAGATAAAGATAAAGATCGTGAATCAGTTTTAAAAGTAAATAAAATCATTATTTAGTATGGAGAATTTAACTTCCTTATTTTACTACTGTTGGTCTATCGAACTCATTTCGAATTGATCAATTGAATTGTGATGTAATAGTCAAAAAACACGTAATTTAGAGCCTTTTCGAGTTGCGGAGTTTGGACGTTGACCGTTTGTTTAATTTTTTATTTTATGTGACATATTTATAAAAATCATCTATTAATTATAAAAAAAAGTAGCTTACCTTCATTGGAAAAAGCAGTTTTGCTAGTTTGAATCGTACCCTTAGGTAAAGTATAATTTTTTATCTATTTTGAAAAACACCTCTGCGAATATCTAGAGATTTTTGATAGAAAGGAAACCGGTAGTTAATTAAGTTAAATATGTGTTAATGAAAAAAAAACTTAAATATTCAATTTGGCCTTACACCCCCTACTCTCCTATTATACAAACTCTCGCCTTCGTATGGGCAAGTTTGATTTTAAATATTTCGTTAATTAATTAATAGAATATCGCTAATTTTCAGCACGTAGAATTGAATTCGATGGGTTTAATATTTTAATCTAGAATTATTTTAAGCTTAGAATTAATTATTGACTTTCGATTTTTACCATTAGAATTTCGTTTATTACTTCTGTTCCGATATTGCGTACGATTATTGACGAAATCTCGTTTGGATTTTCGCTGTAACTTAGTTCTGAAAGAACTTTAAATTGTAGATTAACAGGTTTATCTATTCGTCTCTTTGTTCCTTATCTATTTTACATATGTCTTTTATTTTATCGCAAACTAGTTTCATTTTCTACAATTTTACACTCTTTGCCGTCTTACCAGGAAATATTTGAAGAAGTGCTTCAATGGCCTTATTTGAATGGATATTTAGTCTAGTAATAGAGGGATTAAAACAGGAACAAGAAGTAAAGTGTACGATGATTTTTGACAAAATTTTTCTAAAATTCCTAACAGACACTTCAAACTTGAATCTATTTTGAATTAACAAATTTCAAAGTTTTATAATTGGCAGACTAAGAAAGTTTTATAAGCTATATTAAATTATTTGATCGCCATTAGTAGACAAATCAATAAAATTGTTTATTTATTCCCACGACAGCAACACTGACATAGCTTTACGGAAAAATCAATTAAAAAGTATGCAGACAGCTCTCATTAGTGGCCATTTACATATGGCATGTGTGGAACAAATGTTTTCCCACCTCTGATGTATATTTCCAACATTAAAATAAAATAGCCATTTGATTGGACTCAAGAACAAATTCTGCGGTTCTTGGGAAAATTTCTTTTATTGCTAAGTCGATAGAAGTTGTCAAGTCGTCATCGGTGCGGAGTTAGCTCCAAGTCGATGTCGCCAATTACGTATGTTTCCTAGAACGCGAATAGTTTTTTTTTTTCCTCCATTTTTCATTTTTTCTGGTCATGCGCACTGATTTCGCATATAGGATTTCTACGGAATAGTAGCGCAGCAGTAGCCGACCACCATTGTATCCGTCGAAGAACAATGGAACCCGGCCATTTTGCATTTCAAAGCGGCTAACAATTGTAAGGCCCGCAACCAATGGGAGGCCTCCTCCGGCTAGAATGGTTTATGATCTGGAAAGTGGTCTGTCGCTCTAGAAGCTTTCTGTCATGACATGTTCGCCTTTTATTACAGTTTTTATCGCGGCCGCTAATTACTTATAGTGCACTCGTGCCCTGGCCGACGTCCACAATGTCGGCGAGCACCATTTTCCCAGGCTAGCTCCGCCACCAATAAATTCTGCTCGCTTTTATGGGAATTCAGTTATAATTAAAACGCAATCAATAGGAGATTTATTGGGTTTATGGTGAATTCAGATTAGAAATTACTTGGCGGTGCTGGTACCGGTACGCGAAAAGGTGTCATTAATTGAATTAAGCCAGCCTTATCGCGACTTGTGATCTTCTTGTACTGGTGCACTTTAACATTACTTCAATAAATCATTTTTCAGAATGCATTTCAGGTAATAATGGTCAGTTTACAGGCAATTTTATGACAAAACCAGGTGGGTGCGTATTCAGTCAATTAAACATTTATGAACAGTCGAAAACTCTGAAGGACTTGAAACCTACGTTCCGTTCTAGTCCGCTTAGGTCACCGTCTACAACAATTGAAGCGCGAGCGCTTTATTACTAATAGTCGCTTATTACTACACGCTTTGTTATATAATAATGACCTTTTCGTCATAACCAGTCTCAAGATTTTTGCACCTTTTATAAATAATTTGCTTTTATTCGGTAAAATCTAGCCACACCAAGCCTTTCTCTTGCTACAGCAGCAAAAGCTCTTTATCCCTTTTTACTCATATATTAAAAATAAATTTAATTTGCTTTATATTTTAATTAACGATTTATTGAATAATCTAATATATAAAATTCATAAATAAAATAATTCAAAAATTACAGGATAAACCCGTTGGGAAATTTTATTTGTTGATCGATATTAACCCTAAATGTTAAAATATTTTGTACTAATGAAAAATAAAACTTTTTTATCATATGCCAGTCTTTTCAGGTGTTTAATTTACGTTATCGTGATTTGAATTTGGAAATTAATTTATCGTTGTGCTTTAAAGTGAGATTACAAAACTGGGTGAAAGTAAGAAATGATTGTTATTATTATACTTTCGTTTTAATTAAATGGAACCACTAACCTTCTGTTCGAAATTGATTTAGAAAACGATAAACTTTAAAGGGTTTTGTGTACCGATATATTGACAGAATGTTTATCTGTTTACCCAGCAAATGCTGTTACATCTAAAGGTATTGTAATAACCGAAATAAATTCCCATTGCTCTTAACATGTTTCCGTTTTATTGACTTTATAAGGGATTGAATGTGATCATTTCGACATCATCATCAAAAGCTCTTAATGGACAAAGAGCAACCTTCCAACCTTGACAAAAACCTCTTTCGGACATTTGCTCTGACCTCATCCCAAATACGTTCATTGTGCCCCGTACCAAATTATGGAAAATTTCCCGCGGACCGTCTGCCGAACTAATTAAAAATAATTTTATTGTATTCGAAAATAGCTTTAGCTGGGAGCTATTTGTAATCGAACATTGCGCTCGGCCGGCAAACGCAATTTATTGTTGCGATGTTTCCGCCGGCGACCAATGACCCACATACGAATAGGAGCCATTTTCCAGTTGATTTCTCGATGTCAATCACAGGGGAATTTGACAAAATAATTACCCACTTCCGTCATCTATTAAATTCGGACCGAAATGGCACAAACATGAGTGTTGCCATTGTGATCCTCAAGCGAAACAGTCGACGATCTTCGCTAGTAACAAGCGCTAGAAAGACGCTCTAGTGTCGCAATAGCGCGCGTCGGTGCAATTTGCGTCGACGTTTGTAATACAAATTGGAAAATGGCTGGTAGAAACAAATGCACCTGGCGGGGGTTCCACTTTGGACCCCATTTCTCTGAATGGGTCTTCCAGGAAACCCGGACTCGAGGTGGGCGACACGATCGGCAACATTCGGCCTAATGAATTAAGGCGAACAGCAATAATGGGAAAGACTCGTGTTACAAATCGATCACCAGCAGGACGTCCACGAACGCCTTTCGACTCATCATCGAGTCGACAATCGACTCAGCACTGAAAGTCGAATCGCCGTGAAAAAGTGAAGATGGCTCAGGTATCCCGGGGCTGGGCTACGCCGCGGCCGCTGCGGAGCAGACGAGTAACAATCTCATCATTAAGATGATTATGCAGAATTAAAATTCAATTACAATCAATTATTCGTTCAAGACGAATCGGTGAATCGGAAAAAATTAAGGCCCAAAAAGCGCGGCGATCGCATTAGACATCCGGGCGGTCGCTGTATCGCGGGATGCTGGATCGCGCCACAGACCAGAGACTGCGCCGGCGCTGGCGTGCACATAACCCTAGTGCCTCGATCAGCGCCAATTTAAGATCACGAACTTTGAAATGTCAAAAAATTTCGTTGCGCAAGTGAATTCGATTCTCCCGGATTTATCGCCTTTTACGACGACTTGCCTGACTCGAGGCGCGCAAGGCGCGCACACCGCGCACTCGTCGTCCGGGAGAAGAAGGTGAGCAAAGTGCAAGCGTTTTATTGCATTTTCTGGGAAATCGATTTAACATTGCGACACTGCTGGCCGCACGGCCGAGCGGCCAGACTACGGCGGCGGGCCGAGCGGTTCGCTAGTGGCCCGGCATGTGCTAAATGAAAATTTGTATCGCATTTACGGCCAATAACTTCCCTGAAACTAGCCGCTGCTAATGGCCACCGCGTCGGCGATCTCTCGTTAACGCTTTTATTGGTGCTTTACAAATGTTTTTAATTGTTCACACGCGGTGCGCCACCGCGTCACCTCAGCGCACGGAGCGGTCATACGCGCCCGGTCGACGGCGTGGAGACCTTGCGAAACTGCTGGCCATTGTTGTGGTCGTCTAATTGGGGCCTCGGCAATTCCCATCCTTTTATTTTTCCCAGCCACTGTGGGTCGGGTGTTCGCGGATCCCTGGGTGGGCGGCTTTTCGCGAATTATGAACAGAACAGGTGAATCTGGTAAGCATAGGCATGCAATTAGAGGCGCATATCGCCCGGTTCTTTCACCTGGGGCAAGTAATCGCCAACTATTAAATTTGATCACTCTTCGGCGTACTACGATAGAGGAGATCGTGAAGTCTGGTTATGAAATTCCATGTTGATATGGCTTTTAATCATTTTGCAACTCGATTGTAGTCTAAATTGTAATGATAGTTTCCAGCTCTATTTAGAAATATCTATTGCACATAAATGAGGGCCATGTAAGAAATAGAGGTATGCCTATTAAATTTCATTCCTATGCACTCCCAAGAAATTTAAGTATTCAACATTCACTGTGGAAACTGAAGAATTTTTGTACTGGATCGTGAAGATTTGGTAGAGCAGTTCTAATCAATACTAAGTAGGGAAGACACTCTAACGACTTTCAAAGGTTTTAAAGGAAGAAACATTTTAATATGCATTGTAAAATACCCTTAATTAAAGTATAACTACGGAATTTTTAACTTGAAATAGCAGTATTTTCTCAGACAATAACTAAAAGCAGATCATTAATTTAATATGTCTATCTATTCCTGATTATGGGCACTTATACAATAAAGATTCTAAAATTATTTAGAACCAGATAGTACTAATGAAGTATGAATAATTTTAAACATTTAAAAAATGATTTCCATTGATATGTCAAACATTTTCAAAGTGAATTTAAAATAAACATGAGTTTCTTGCTAAATGAAAAAATTTTGCTTTATATCATAAAGAATCTATTATTTATCAGCGTGACTAAATTCTGATATAAATCGAACAGATAAGTGCATAGATAAACCGCAATTGCTAATTGCTTTATTAGCATTATTAGTCATCCATAAAATTGATATAAATCAGAAAAAACGCTTTTATGGTGTATGAAAACTTTACCGCATTTTTAAAATTTTTAATTTTAGTACATAGTCATTGAAATATTTTGAAAATATCAAAGTAGTATCCTCCAAAAATGTTGACGATAATGATCAATTCTTTCCGGACTAAAAATAATTTGTAGCTAATTATGCGAAGATCCTCTCCCATATGCAACTGAAGTGGAGGGTGACTTTCAGGGTTCACTGACCACTAATCGACGGCTCAATAATAATTTATCCGCGTTGTAGCTACGCTGAGCATGTAAAGGCTATCGTAAAGTGCTGGTCGGAATCCAAACAAAGGAACTTTCTCACAGTGTTCCGTCGAAGTCATATTTTTTATGGCACTTGATACTGTTCCAGGTGAGAATGTGTACGGTCGCGAGTATGCTTTTTCGGATGATATGCGGCACATTCGATGAAGTCGTGTTCCATTGTTTGAACAGAGGTCTCTCCGAGCGCGTAGTTCCAAAGAAAAAGGAAAATAGTCACACTTGCCATCACGGGTCTATTTGTTGTGGCAATGTAAGTTTACATGGTCAATATTTAAAAAGTTGAATGGAAATTAGTTATTCTACACTTGGGCTTTAAAAAGCGTAAAAAACGTCTTCATGGTTAGAAATTTCCAAGTTCTTAAAATTATGGTAAAACCAAGTAATATAATAATTTCAGTTTGGTGTTAGTACTACTACTACCTACTAAAATAACGTTATAACTAAAATTATTTTCTTCTAAAAGTTTATGCTTGAATATTTGAATAAAAAGTCTTTTTCTTATATTGTTGCATATAATACTTTACTTAAGGGTCAGTAAGGTACCACTGATTTTGTTTTAAATGCAACCACATCAAAATGGATTTTGTGAAATTTAGATTGAATTTAAACTTGAAAACTTATTTCTTCACATCACTTAAGTTTTATGAAATGAACAATTTGAAGGGTAGAATAGCACTGAATCATTGTATTTTGAAGGATTTTTAATTTAATCTGATTTTTAAATAATTTTTGTAAGTAGAGTCCAACCAAATGTGTTATTCTAAGTACCTGATTTATATCAAAAAAATGTTTGCAAATAGCTTAAAAAGTTATATATAATCTCTTCTGATTGAACATGGGTCTCAGTTAGTCCATTAGAAATCCCAAACAGTGTAGATATTTACGTTATGAGAAAAATGTCGGACCCAACTCTATAACATGTGTTTAATCGAGATAAGGTGTTTTATTTATCTTATTTTATACTATTGGAATAACAAAAAAATATAATGTTCAAATTTTCGATCAAAATATGCTTTCAGGATTGTTTTTAATTTTTTTTCTTTTAAAGAAATAATCAGTTGTAGAAAAAACTGACTCGATATTCTTAAAAATACATTTATTTTTTAAAAAACGGCGACGTATTGAAGATGAAACCTGCTTATCTACTACTTCTTAAATATCTATATGAGTAACAGAGTGGAATTCTATCTTTTCAATAGAACATATATTTCTAGTATTAATACAGTTTTTAAAATTTGAAAACGTTGAGTCTTTGAACCGGGGATTCACTAAAATGATAATCATTAAATTAATATTGGTGGTTGCCAAAAACGTTGTACGGTTTATTGAACTGATTCATAATAATTCTAGTCGTGACTCTTTGTTGGATTGACTGAACAGTGATTTATTATTTATGAGAGATTGAATTTAAATGCTGTAAGTATATATTAAAATTAGTTGTAATCTTTTAGCCGTATAAAAATTCATTCCGAAAATTTGAACTGTGTGCCGTATTTCCCCACAATAAAGGGAGTAGTCATCGTGATCCACCTTCGAAAATCTTCTAGATATTTCAATTGTGGGAATGCATCCCCTTCACGAGCGTGTCGTGTTATTATTGAATGTCGCTAAATGCTAAAACGCTTCTCTATACATGAATAATTCCCGCTCATATTTTCTGTAATTATTCAGGTATATTCTGTGCGATCCGAAATCACATTGATCGCGGTCTAATCCGCGGTTGAGCGCGCACCAATGGTGCACCGCATTGTTACCCAACAAAAGCAGAAAAGATCTCCGCTTAATTGAATTTGTTGCGTGGTCCCCGGCCCCAGCCTGTGTGTGAGTAAGCGATCTTGCAATGCAAATTTATAGGAGTAATGCAACCAAAATGATAAATTTATGCTAATCACTATAATTGTTATTATCGATAAATTTATTACAACAATTCAGCAAGCCATCGAGGCGGAATACCTGAGTGAGGTTTTCCCAGTTCGCGGTGCGCCACTTGTGCTGCACGGTGGTGTTCGCGTGGTATCACAAGGTTTCACGACAAATGCCCTCCGGTGCCAACGATTCAATAAGGTGAAACATTTTTTTGTTGATTGCATAAAATAGGTGGTATAATAATAAAAATAAACCGGAATCTACGAAATTTTCAATTATTTATCGAAACGGCATATGCTCATTATGCGCTCACATACGAGCATTCGCGATTGCGACCAGGGCCGTGGCCCGTGATCCCTCATGCTGGCAATTACTGCGATCGCACCGCGTTCTGCCTCCGCGGGGCTATCACCATGCTAAGATCAATAAATTTCGTTGAAATTGAAATTTCAGTTCCGATACGAATCGGCTACGGGCGATAGGTGCCAGTCGCGATCGCGACTCGCAGCCCGTGCATGCATGCCGTATGCATAGCCTCATGAACTCATCACTTTCGGCGCAAACAAAGCGCCTCATCATCTCACCTGAACGCTACAAATGATCCGCGATCGCGCCGATCTTCGTTGCCCAATGCGCCCGGTGTGATTAATATTTGCTCCTTAACCCTTACGGATTGGCTGCCAATTTATAATACACGACCCAAACTGAGTCGATCCGGAGGAGCGCGCTATTTGTACGTAATTGGTTGGTGCTCTTCCCGCTCCGTCAGGTAATTGCTTCATTTTATCTCGATCACATCTTACGTAGGTGTTAAGACAGTAAACAAGAATATTTTCCCATGACGGGTTCCGTTCAGAAAATCGAGCTTTCGTCGATTTTTCTCATATTAGGGAGCGACAGATGCATAGCATACTTTAGTCCATTTCTTTTCATATTATGCGCGCGGCTGAATCCCGACCTCGTATTACATATGTTGATGCGCGCTTTACGAAGCAGTAAAGCGGTAGGAGTGGTCCTCTAATACCCCGCGGTTGATCTGTGACTCCAATCGTCTTCGGATTGGCTTGCGAGGCTAAATTCCAAATTGACTTGAACAAATGGGCTTTTGTTTCGAAATAAACCATTAAATTGATTTGTTTGATCTAGAGCTTCGCACCATCGCAACTTCGGCGTATGTACGATTTCGCTTTCAATTACTCATTTATGGTGGCATTAGTATAAGAAAATGGTGTCTTGTCTTGTAAGGCGGTTCGCAACTTCTGCGATTAATCGTTTCGAGCGTGCCTGATAAAAATTCCATGTGATTGGCTGTGTATAATCATATTTCATTCTTGTAATAAATAAATATTTTCATGCGAAACCTATCCAGAATGGCTGGTTTCTGTTTAGTGAAACCAAGGATTTTGTAGAAACAGTGTTGTCTTGCATAGCTGATTTGTTGTTTCCTATTATGAAATTTCCTGTTGGCAACAGAATTATCTTAACTGACTTGAAAACAAAGTAAAGAGCTCTTTGTGTATAGTCAATTAAGTTGCTATACAAGTACATTAACAAAAGAATATCTTATTCCGCAATTTTTGAACGTTTATAGCCTAAAATATATTACAAACAAGTGAAAAATATCTTCTTCACTTGGGTATGAATTAGATTATGTTTTCCCTTTAATTCGAAGATATTAAGGACTATAACTACATTTTAATATCTACAAGTTACATTTTAATATCTATGAGTCTTTGGCTCATATTCATACAAAGTTTTTTTTATCAATGTAAAGCTCATATAATCTTATCCTAATTATTCGATTTTGGTTAATTTTCTAAAATAAAGGTCACCATATTCACAAATTATTATAATTTGTATTATTACTTCATTACAATAAACGTTAATTTCTCACAGAAATAAAATACGTGTAATTATACATTTCCACACAAATTTTACCACACGATGTTATTCCTTACTCTATTTATTTGTTTATGCTCATAACGGAACTCAGGACAATGCAAATTGAATGAAAATTTAAAAATATTTGGGATATAATTTTTAATAAGTTGTTAAAATATAAAAGTTATAACATACAGCGAAATAAAAGAGATCAAATGCAAATCTGGTTGACCCCTGAACTTCACGTGAAATCTGTGTATGTTCTCCAATACTATACTTTCATATACTTTTATACGAAATTAATTTTACTATTGAATTTTGCTAGTTATGTCGATTTTCATTTTATCCTGAAGCTTATTTTTTACAAGCTATAGGTACCAGGTAAGCGAACGCATGGCAACGCGTTAAATCAAAAATTGAGACTGACAATTTCTACAACAGTTTGTAATATCACCACAATAAAAGTATAATATAAATTTAGGGCTATTTTAAACAGGGTTTGTTACCTTAGAAAGAGCCCTAGTTACTAAATTTTTAATTTACAGTTTCAATTATTTAATTAGTAAGAAACGTGTAAAATTAATTATAACGGAAGAAGTTTTATACGAAATCCACACAACGCAGTTCTGGTTAGTTATCGTCGTGACTTCATTTCCTTATCGGCAAGAAATTTCGAATTGACAAACTGTCGACAAGAAATTTCAGCAAACAGCGATAATTTTTCAAGCACGCAGGTCGCTGGACTAATCGCCGGCGCGAATCTACACGCGTGACGGTATTTAGACCTCCGCGGAAAAAGGAAAAAGGTGGAAAAGGTACAAAAGGGGGAAAACTAAAGCTAAAGCTAACAAATCGCCAAAGTGCACCGGAAGTGGACCTCCGTCTCCGCTAAATGATCTTTTCATGCTCAGTGAACTTCGAAAACGAATAACGAATAACTCCGCGGAGACAATCGGCCATTGTATCGCGGTGCGGTGATCACTTTTTTACCTAGCGAAGCATTTTCCGCGGCTCTGTCGACCTCCTGCCTCCGATAATTTATTGGTTGAACAAATCAATTTTAATATCAAGAAATATTTTAGAGCGCGACGACGACGAGGAGCTGGTGCAGAAGAACGTCGACGCGATTGCGAACGCGACGCGGAAAACTAATAATAGTTGAAAGTGTGGGAAATACCGCGCACCGCTGCAGCGACGGTGCGCCGTCGTTTCAGGCAATTAACATGGAGGGCAAGAAGATTCGGACCCGTGGGTCACTAAAGGGTTCAGAAGGGTTCACAGACAGGAAACGAAAGAAAACTGGGCCTAACCGAAAGTGTTTGTCTATTCTGAGGAGGAGTTGTCGATAGCGCGGCGAGCATGATCGCCTGAGGGATCCTCCGAGATAATGAAAATATCTTAAAGTCGAACTCGAAGAAGGACTGTTGACACTGCGCGTTGTGTATATTTTGATTTACATAAGGCACGCGGTGCTACAACTTATGTTTTAGGCTTGAATTGGTGTTCGCCTCCAAAACCCAATTGACCTAGTCGTGTGGATCGAACCGTAGATCGGTATCGGCCCAGAACCACAGGTATCAGTGTATTTACCGCTCCCCAGAGATCGGTTCCTTAATCAAAGTGTGACCATCATGTAATATCCCGATGGTTGTTTAACGACTCAGAAGATGGGGGAAAAGGCAGATAATCCCGTCTTACGGATCGAATACAGCATTAAGATGGGCAATCGCATGTATTCAAGTACTAGCCCTAGATGACACAGCAGAATCGACTCTCCTTCTTACCTGGGAGACCGCTCTCCACGTTCGAGGAGGACGAATTTATCAATTTGGTGTGGGCGTCGGATACAAAATACACACTTGCAGGTTAACATTGAATTACACGTCCTTATCTGATCGTGCATTAATTCGACTACGCGTCCGCAGGCCGGGGCGAATCCAGCGAATAGCGAACATCCGGAGTCAGAAAGATACGTCTTGGTCTTCGTCTTAAGTCTTGATCGCGCGTCTTGAGAATCTGGTGCACTGCACATACCGTTGGACAATCTACAAGTCTCAAGATCGGCGATTTATTCTATGAGTTCTGAAAGTTCGCCAAAGTTCTTTATGCAGAATTCTCGTAAAAATATCCGATTACATTTTGAGGACCGTTGACAATAAGACGGATACAAGGAGAACCGCAAGGGGGTCAGGCCCTCGCGGCGAATCGGTAATTTGCGCACTTGATCTTATCAGTGAGTAAGTGGCGAAAGGATGTTGCAAAATGTATTACCTGCAAATTTATAAATTGATTTCTCATCGGAAATTTACGATGCAAGAAAATGGAGGAGGAAAGAGACGAAACATTACACTCTTGCACAGGCTTATTAATTTTCGTTATTAAGTTTAAATTATGATTAAATATGAACACGTGAAAGAAACAGTAAATTTTTTGTATGTCTTTTTAATTTTTTGCTCTTTGATGCTTGATGAACTCCAGAACTTTTTTAAATGAATGAATGAAATAAATTTAAAATTATTTAAAAATAAATTATAATACTTAAATTTGCCACATGCTTAAGAATTTTTTGTCAGTCCAAATTCAAATAGAGTCAAAGTGTAAAATCGTATTTTAGGATACGCACAATTTATAACTATTAAAAAGGAGAATCCGAATGCTCAAGTTTGTGGGAATTTCAACTAAATGCGTGTCATCCTCATTTTTTATGATGAAATTTTATTTTTCGCGCACAAAATTAGCGTATTTCACTTCCTTTTTGTATATTAAATTGACCTGTTAATTAATAACTACAATGAAATCTATTATTACTTCCAAAACGAAGAGTTCTTGTTTAGTTCTAGTTAATTCTTCAAGGCATCATTAAAATAAGCTACTTTTAAAGTAATGTCTATCTGCATTTTTGGCAATTGTGTAAATATACCTAAGTAAAGACAATTTTTTTTTGATAATTCCTGGCTTTTTTTGCTATTTTTTTGTTCATTCACTTGGTTCGGCGCGCATTTATCCCCATATAATTGAAATAAAACTTCCCATAGTACTTAAATCGTTCTGTACACCTTTTAGGAAATGAGGCCAAATTTAACGCTCTTTCATTCATTCATTCAAATCAATCAATTTGAAAGCCCAATAGACACAAAGACAAAGGATTTTTGAGTGAATTAATTAGGCCACTTCGTAACGCCCCGTACCGGGTTAAGTGTGAATTTCATAGCAAGAAACAGCCTTTGTTCCACATCTGTAATTTCACTGTAATTCCTTCGACTCCCAATCAGGTAAGGATTGCACAAGATACGTCCGAGGCAGCAGCAGCAGCACCTTGGCAGCGCAAACAAAGCAAAGTGGCTGTCGAACTGATCCTACATGCGAACATTTTCACAATCGGCGAGTGTCAACTCTGGAAAATTATTACTAATTTATTTCTAATATTCAAACACCTGGCGCGGCCTGCAGATCGGTACTATGAAGAGCAAGGCGAAGCCATTGAAATCTCGCGAAGTCGCGACTTTTCGCCTTATGAGCACTCAGGGCACCCAGACCTGCAATCTACACTAGAGTCTAGCGTATAGTACAGCCGAGGCTGGAGTTATTGCGAATCGCGATTGAAGCGGCGATTCTGCAAATTAAATTCTCCCACAGTTCGATTCGCAAAATGCATTATTATTCAGATATGCGTACATTACTGAAATTAATAGATGGATTCGATCGCGGGACCGTGGGCGGCGCAGTCGCAGCCGTGTGCTGAACTATCCATGATTTTCCCAGCAGTAGAACTGTTGAGACAAAAAGACATAAAGACATTCATGTCAAGACTTAAGACTCAAGATCCAAAAACCACTAATTATGCGCGGAGATGTGGCTCAATATTTCACGGCGACGGTTGCATCACTTCCCAGCCGGACTGACACTCATGCAATCTCGGGGCCGATAGTTTCGTCGATTGCTGTAGATTTGTCATTCTTCCGAGCCAAATCGGCGGATTCGCGGATTCGCGACCCGCGAACCCATTCATAGATCGACGGGCCACGACGGCAGAGGAACACAGCTCCGCGAAAGCTCGCGGACCGCTTAGATAAATTATTGCAGATCTCCGGCGATAAGTTGTCTCAGTTTATTACTAGATACAAGATGAATTGCAGCGGGGATGTTTTATGCAAATGACCCGCAGCAAAAAACCGAGAACGCCTCTCCGGCCGGGCGAGCGGCCTGGATCGAACGCGAAACAGTGCGAATGTTCTTTATATAATTCCCAGGCCTGTTACGACACTCCACTTGCACCGCGCCCGGATCAGTGTTGGAAGATCATGGGAATTCTTCTATGTTGTGGGAGTTTTTGTCCTTTAAAATGTTAAAATTGAAACAATAATATGTAATTCCATCGCCTCGAGTAAACAATATTGCAAAATTTGTCTTCAGGACTAAAATTAACGTTTGAAATTTATCCTAAAGTTATATTTTGTTGGAATATTAGCACAGCTCAGAGAGGGAGTTTAAATGAAAATATTAAGATAGCCGCAGTATCGACTTTTAGACTCAAATGACTAGGGATGATAAAAGGAATTAGTTCCATATTAGATGAATGATTTACAAGATAAAAACAGAAATATGCAGTGATGCACACTAATTTAAAATTGTCTTATATTGTGTACGATACTTTCGCCTAAATATGAAAGTATGATGATAAAAATGAAATAAAATAAAAACAAATGTTTAATTTAATACAAAAGTATAAAAGTTGTTTCAATAACTTTAAAAATTACAGATTTCTTTTGTAATTTTTTTGCTAGTTTAAATTAAAATTTACATAAGTTTCCTTTTCCTGACATCAATCTTAGAAATGACTACAACTGAATTAATAAGTCAGTTTATATTTTTTTAAATGATTTTTCGAATTTGCAGGATGAACTTCGAATTTTTGCAAAAATACTGCAAATAGCAAAGGGGTTAAATAAAGATAAAATATAATTCTTTTAGGTAGTTTAAATGGTACATAAGTGTAGCAGTTTTAATTTCGAATTTTGAATTCACAATGCTTGTTAAATGAAGTTTCCAAAATTGTCAAAAGCATGTAAAATGATTTTTGTAAGAAGCATATTATAATTTCAAATATAAGGGGTAAATTCAAAAATGTTGAATGAGAGATAGAAATAGTTTGAGTAACGAATTTTGAAGTATCAGCGGGTGTTTGTGGTCTAAAAGCGGGTGTTGTGGTCTAAAAATTCACAAATAGAAAGTTTTTAATTCTAAATATTTGAAACCATTGTGTTATCGCTAAAGGTAATTAAAATATGGGTAAACAACGTAATCTCTAGACTGTATTTTTAACAGTAGTAACAAATTTAAAGCCTTCTACATTCGGGAAGGTTTAGTATAATAGTAGGAATGGTACTACGGTAATAATAGTCTTTAATAAATGCAGTAATTTACATCATAATCTTTAGATGAAATGACCACAAATTTCCCTTGTCGCACTAGTTCTTGCCATGAAAAGTTTCCAACACTGTCTTGTATCCATTAAAAACATCCCTCCTTTTTTAATACCTTATGAAAATGATTTCGCACCTGAAAACAGAGGAAAGAGAAATATGTTAATCGTAGTGCCAAATTTGGATGGGTGAATGGACTATAAGAACGATAGAACGGGAATAAATTATTACACGACCACGCGAGGAAAGCACAATACTAGATATCAGCAATTAAGACAAGATCTGCATCAGCGGTGGCGCTAGCGGGACAAAGGCATCAGATGAAGAACATCTCGTAAAACCTTTAATTTTATCTCCGCGTTGTCTTAGAACAGTATTTCACTTGTAGTTTGATCGCTGTAACAGATCGCATATGCAAATGCTCAAAGCTTTTCGGTGTTACTTTGCCGGCCAATAAATTATAAGGAGCTTTAATTGGAGAGACAACTCTAAGACAAAATCAGGCCGCTAGTCGAAGAAAGTCGCTAGAGTGTGAAGATAAATTTAATTGCTCCCGAAAACGAAGATTAACAGCTCCATGACAGCGGAGTCTGCTAGAAATCAGAAACAGGTATCTCTGCCGGCGATATTTTCTGATGGGACATGCGATGCAACACTTTATCATAATAATTCTATAATGGAGGCACATTTCTTACCGCAGTTCTGGTCGCGGCCCGAAAGACTAGCCAGTTGTTGATAAACGACATTTATTTATCAATGACGTATCAAATTGCATTCATCCATTTTCACTCAAACAGGTGATTTCTCATAAGAGGCATGCAATACCTGAATTAAGCCATTAATGCGAAGTCCCAGGGCTGGGGCATCAATTAGAGAAGTGCACCTGCGAATTATCTTTGAGGAGCGGAACACAGCAAAGAGAATATTAAAACTTAAAGCCTTTTACTCGATTTTGCACCACGGGTTACGTTGTCATGTACTTTGTGTGCACAAACAATGTTTAAGAAAATTTTGAAAAAAAAATTTAAATAATTCTCAACTTATCATTTTGCATATCAAGGAATATTTATAGTGTACTACTTTTTCCTAATTACTAGTGCAAAATTTATTACAGGTAAGTATTTCTTTATACCTATCTCTAGCAACCGATCACATGGACTGTCAATTACTGCAAGCGGTAATAAAAACTATAAAATTAAATTTAGTAATTATGATATAAGGAAATTTAAAATACAAATTTCATGAACAAATATTCAAACTGATATATGCTAATTGGCTGCTAGATACTATTTTCGCATTCAGAAAAAAACAATCATTTTATATATGGAAATAAATTTTTCAAGATATTTGTAAGTTTAATTATAAAATTTTCCATATTTTAATTATAAATAAAATTTCTTTTATCCAGTATTTAGAAATGTTTTCCAATTTCAACATTTGATTTTTGATGTTATATTTTTTAGAAAATTAATTTGTATGTGACCTAAGGCCGAATATGTTAAAAACATATATCTCATCAAATATCTCTAAAGAAGGACTTCTAGATTATTTCTGTGGTCTAAGAAAGAACTAGAACTTAAAGCAAAAATATGAAGATCTTAAACATAGGGATTTGTTTAAAAGATTTGCAAGTAATATAAATAAAGAAATAAGATTATTTTTCAAATATAAATAAAAAACTTTGAAGTTTGTGAAGCTTGGAAAAACAAAAGGAGAGAAATATTTAATAATAATAAAAGAAAAATCTTTATAAATTTTATAATTCTTCCAACTTCTCCAACTATTTTGCCAAAAGTTGTATATAGCGAAATATTAGTCTTGATTGAAATTACCTAGGAGTTAATTGTAATTAAGACAACTACCAAAGTTTGATATTACTTCTACTTAAAAATTACATAAATTTTTTAAAATAATTCATTTCAAAGTATATTGTTTTGAATCAACCACTGAATTAATAAAATGTGCGAAAATTTTTGATACTATATTTAGTGTATGATGCTTTGGACTGCAATTCAGGTGTTACGAATGCAAGACTATCCAAGTAAATGTTGCTATTTTGAATTATTAAAATCTCGGATTTGGTATGAATGGTCAATTTTGTACAGATATTGTTTTCTCAATACAGCCTTGAAAATAAAAATTAAAATATGTAATGCGACTGTGCGTGTCACATGTAAAATTTAAGCGTAATAATAGTGTATAAAGAAACTATTCCAATAATTTCCTGTCTGTCTAAAAATAGTACACAATCTGGTGAAGTCGGGAATTTTTTAAAATTTTCACTGCTAATTATGGCTAATATTGAATAATTTGTTGTCGAAGTTATGAAAGTTACGATTACTAACTAAAGTAAACACGGCCAACAAATCGGAAACAAACGAGCATTAAAATTGTTGTTAACTTTCTGTTATCATTGCCATCGTCACAGGCTGTTTAAAAACGAACGCAAACAATTGAGTCAACATCCTTTCGAGTCTCGGCCGCCCTGCATCGCGTAGGTACACTCACCAATCGTATGACAATCGTATGTAAATATTTAGCGACAAAATTAGTGCACAAATTTGAAAGGGAAAAGAGGTAAAAAGCAAAACGTAACCACTTTACGTACGTACAATTCTCTTTCGTTTTTCCGTCAGACAAGTGTTCCTTCCAGGTAAACATTCCTTTGTGAATAATGCGCGATTTGCTGTAAAGTGTTCAAAGTTATGAATCAGAAGTGTGGATTTAGGTGATCTATTAAAAAAAACATTTTTTTGTGATTGGTGATAAATTTGTGGCGTAGAGTTTTTTAAGATCCCTATAAAATGCACTTTCTTAAAGCGGTTTTTAAAAAATAAATAAGAATATTTTTATTTAAATTGAAGTAGCAAATCTTTAGACTTAAACCAACGTACAACAAACAATTCAATTTCAATAATTCAATATTTGAAAATATGCAATGAATTGCTCTAAGATTCTTTCGCTTAAGAGTGGCTTGTTCATGACTAGGGTATCATAATTTAAATTTATTCGTAGTCTAAGACTTGTGTATTCAATAGCACAATTAATTTTTGACTCTGATATTCTTCGAAATTCTTCTAATTGTGTTGCAGTTTGTAGAACAAAATTTTGCTTGTGTTCTTAATTAGCTTCTTGGAATGTTTCATAATAGTCATACTTCACAATAGAAAGCAACTTATACCTTCCTCCTTAAGGCATCCTACTTCTACGTAAAATGTGGTATAATAAATTACTGTTTCTCCCCATTCTTAGCACATTAATTATTTCTTCACTTGCACACGTTGCATCAAGATTAAACCTACTCCAGTTTACTCTCGCTAGGCTGTAGAATGCTGGGAATATAATCGAAATAGATGTAGTAGTTCCCATGCCATTCCGGAACAGAAGGGCAAATTAACAAGAGTTGTAGAAGTTATCGTGCTAGGATAGATGATAAATAATGATTAATATAATGTTTACAGATCTGTTCGTCCAGTAATACCTTTGTTGCAAATGTTTTCTGTTAGATGGGACTTTCATTATTCCCATAATGATCTAAATTTTAATAACTCAAATGGATTCAAAACAAAAAAAAAACTTTAGTACATACCAAGTCAGCAAGCTAAAGGATGTCTCTTTTATCTTCTTGGACAGAATCACTATTGCATGAATAACTTAGTGCTGAGAATTCAATATTTTTCACGACCTGTCAGTGTCGTAGCGGCAAAAAAGCATAGCTATTTTTGTAAAATAAAATTTATATTTTAATCGAAACGAGCAAAATGACTTAATTTTGCAGGAACATCGAAAAATCGAGCTCATCTCCATAGAAACTGCATAAATTCTGAGAAGCAACTTCGACATTTACCGAACTCGACGCGTGAGACCGCAGAAGACGCGTTGGCGTGACGGGCCGCCTTGTAGGCGTGAAGAAAATTAATTGGAAACAACTCATTAATTTCTTAATTTTCGAGATTTGTATAAAGGCTAATTGACTGTTGGTCCGACACGGCTTCTTACCCGGGCGGGCGACGAGAAATTTCCAGTTTTGGAAATTGATAATTTTATGCTAACGTCGCGCCACACGGATCGGATTTCGCCGTGGCCATTTGTATTTGGTGTGAATTTCGGTTTTTGTTAGTTTTTCTTTCGGGGCCGGCATGTGCCAACGAGATGGGAAAACACCAAATGACAACTTAAAGCCTGGCAAAAGCCTTCGAAGCTATTTGAGAATAAATTTCTTGCCCAATCGCCGAAGACGGAACACATCTTTTCGTTTCGCGGCCAAATGTCCGCGCAGCGAGCAAAAACCGCAGCGCAGCACTGAAAGCCGCAACGGGAGTGCGCACGAGACGATAAATTCATTCATGAAAATTTAACGCTCAAACAAGACGCGCGCGGTATATTAGTTTTCTTTGTTTTACCTGGACTGTGCTTCTTGCAGGTTCTTGGCTTTTTACACGTCCGAGACGTGCAAATGATGTAATTATTGACAGAAGGTGTTAGCACCGGTAGCTGGGATCCAGCTGGAGACACTGGCTACAGACCCCGGGAGGTAGCGTACAGCACCGGGCAAAAACGGCGGAAAATAGCAGACACCTCAGAAAGTTGTCGATAGTCCACTTGGTCTGACCACTGCACGTCAGCTGTCTGCAGAAATTACATTGCAGCACCTTAAAGGGATAAGTGCGACACAAAAAGCCTGAACAGAAAAATTCCAGGACGGGCACGTATTGTTGAATTAAGAGATAGGAAAGGATAAAAATTAAAATTGGTCTTCGAACTTCAGAAATCATTATAGAAAAACCATAATTACGTTTTCATTACTGAATTAATTGTCCCCAATCAAGTTCGGTTTCCAAAATTAATATACAGAGGAAAGGAATATCGTGGGCAAATATGTATAGCCTATTGTTTTAGTTAGTCTAAAAACTATAGATTTTATATAATACTTTCAATCCAGAAATTTCTGGATTATAAAGTAGCAAATATACATCAAGAACATGAAAGATAAAAAAAAAATTAGTTTCAGTAACATAAAATTTTAAACTTTTAATTTTTAATTCTTAAATTCATCGTTAAAAATTATTTAGCACTTTTCGATTTATAATTGTACCTACCTTAAAAGCTGATTCAAACACTACGAACTGACATTATCACAAGTATTATAAGTCTAAAAATATTTTATTTATTTAAATCCTAAGTCTACCAAAAAAAAAAAAAAGCCAAAATACTGAACAACACTAAATAATTTTTAAAATGCCGTCTTAAAACCTAGGAAAATTGAGAAATTTTGTAATTAACATTTTGATGGAGCTCACAATAAAAATAAGTTGAGAATAATAAAATCTTAGGTTATTTAGATTAGAGTTTTGAAACAAAATAATACAGGAATTATCATATTCACAAATGCTTATATAAGATTAGAATAATTTTAAATTTACATCTAAATGATGAGCTATAACTCTAAAAATGAAAAGAATTATTAAAATTCCTCAAAAAACCTCGTCGTTCACCCACTAAATTTTTCATTCATATAAATGTTAAGAGTCTACTGTTATTAATTGTACCTTGCGTAATTTCAATAACAATCCAGAAGATCATTCATAATATAAATATCACTTTTTTAGTTTCTTATCATTAAATCAAATTAAAAAATAATCATAGTTTTTATTTATGCATTAATGTATAAAGTCAATATCTAAAAACAGTATCAGATTTTGAATTTGCGTGTAAAAAATTTAAAACTTGACACCTCATCACAGAAATTCGTTGTACCTGATTAGAATTTCCCTTATATTTTATTTCCTATTTGTCTGTATGTCATGTTTTTGTCCCCTGGGATTATCACACCAAAACTACTGCATGAATTGTTACAGAGCTTATATAATTATATAATGTTATAATAATTTAGAGTTCAAATTGAAACACAAGATATCTACAAATTTTTGTTCATTTTCTGCCGATCGCGGACTTGTCTGTAAACACCGGCTGTAAACAAAAAGTAAAATTGAAGAGCAGAAATGGGAACTAATACAAAAATGATGACATATAACTTATTTACTCACATTTTATTACCGAATAAGATAAGAAATTCATTACTGAAACCCGCAAATATCAAATTCCTATTCTGTTTTGTAAATAATGTAATTTCTTTCCACTCTCTGCCATTTAAAAATTTCCATTGCAATTTTTGCACGGTAATTAACTGGAATTTCGCGGTTAAAAATGAAATTGCTGAACTTGCAGTTAAACACTCCTAATTGCGTTCCGCTCGATCAATTTATTCGCAGCATGCTAAAAAGTCTTGTTAAAATTTTATATGCCTCAAATATTGCTCCGGCCACAGCGGTCGACGAAAAATTTTGGCCTCACACCTGAGCTAATTGAATTAAGGTCGATGTTGATGGACATGGACTACATAAAGATCGCAAGGTTTTACTTTATGTTAATCAAATGATGCATCTGCGGTTTTTTATGCGCCGGTGGGCGTTTTTTAAATCGCTTAAAATCGACTATTAAAAGGTTCTTTATTGAACTCGATAAGAAGACCGGACGTTTATGGAATGTTTTTAATTTAAGGTAACTATTTAATTAAGCGCCGTAGAGAGAGGGCATATAAAATGGTCATATTTGCACGGTTATCACTTGAAAAAAGAATTGGTAAATTTCTGTGGTGGTAAAATTTCTGTGGTATATAAACCCTCCGATCGGGCATTTGCGACATATTTTGATTTTACGATCCGCATAAAACAAGTCCTAATTGTAAGAGTTTTTGATATCCCCCAAGAAGTTCAGGGATCATTTCATTCGAGTTTTATACGTCCCGCGCGATTAGCTGATTTTACTAGCAGTTAGGCGACACTTGGCTCCTTAGGATACCTCCTAGGTAGACATGTTTCCAGCGGCACAACACAAGCTTTTACTACATTTTAGCCTTTCCCCATGGGCGCATCCGCGCACTGAGAATCATGAGATTATTGCTAATTTACATCCGGTTCGCGATCCGCGTGGCTAAATCTCTGCTAAGCCCATTGGCGCGGTACTTGGCAGCGTTTACGACTAATTAGGGCGCCCTCACATTAACAGCTGCCGGCCGATTTCGCCGGTGGAAGACGCTCCTAAGCACTTGGGGCCGTTCCCGTTTAAAGTTCAATAAAATCAAGACAAGCTTCTTCGACCCCAAGACCCGGTGCGAATCGCGTCTTCGCGTCTCGAATAAAAAGGTCCGGTGCGGTGCGTGGGCAGAGATAGTTTGGAATTTTCAGCAATAAATGGCTTTATGCCGACCGAGCGAAATCTAACATTTTTATTTTTATTTTATTTTATTTTTTCTTGACGATTTTTTAACTCTTTCGTTTTTATGTTTTTTTTTCTGGGTCGTATTGTGAATTAAGGAAACAGGTTTCTTATTCTTAGGGACGAAAGGCCGGGGATCCGATTACTACGCGACCTAAAATTTATTCAGCCCAGGTGAGGGTAATGGAGCTAACAGCGCATTTTAAGCATCTCCTTAACATCTTTTTAAAATGCCATAAAAATACAATCTTGTCAGCGTTTTTTACAAGCCAAGAAGATTGATGGTGATTGGCTAGTTGAACTTAGCGAGCAGTTATATGGGCGGCCTGTGATAATTCACACAGTGATGAAGATGTAACCGCTTTGCCAGAGCCGCGATATCGAAATATTCAAATTCAACTATTAGTTGTATCGGTCTAAATCGATTTTCGTCCCAAATTAGCGCTATTATTGACTCCTTTTGCTGGTATAACGATTATAAGACCGACATTAAGACATGATTGAGTGAAAACATGCTGTTGACATGTTCCTCGCTTAGATATTGAGTCATTATGCCTTCAATGCTGAAACAGAGGAAGTGTCAAGTCAATGATGCAGTCGCAGTTTATGCCCGAGGACAAAGTCGTGATAAAAAAATAGTCAAAGCGTGAGGCAATAAAAAATAGATAAAATGCCCTCACTATCAAAGAATCAATAGCAAAGCTAAACACTAAAAGGTGAATAAAAGAAGTTTCCGCAGCAGAAAATTTTTCAGAATACAATAACTAAAAGATTTATAATGGTACAAAGTGAAAAATCAGTTCTAACAGAATATTAATTTTTACTTTACTTGCATGTGGGTAGGCAATCAAGTCTTTGCTTACAAACGTATAAAAGAATAGAATTTTCTACGAAATTTAAAATATTTCATAGCTTGACAAAGCTAAGAATTTAATATTTTCTTAAACCGAGGCCAAAAATTGCAACAATAATTTTTATCAGGCAATGAACTTGAAAAAAAGTTAGTGTATTTTTAGAAATAACAAGACAAAATGTTTTAAAATTTTTGTATGTGGCGTTAATAAAAATTGGTATTTTAAACTAAGGCTCTAAACTATGAAATATTTAAATATTGATGACACAGAAGTTCTCATGATTTCTCCTAGAATTACCAAAAAATTTAATATGTTTGTTATTTCAAGCTATTTTAAAATTTTTTCATATTTTATGAAAGTAGTAAAGAGTTCAAATTATTTTGTGCTTATGTATTTGCTTACCTTTTAGTTCTGCCGACATTCCGCAATTGTGTACAAGTATACAAAGCTACAAATCAGACGCTACAATTTTAAAGGTCTTAGCCGCTGCTTCAAAATCCTGTGCAGACCTGAACAGTTCGGATACTTCACTGGTTTAGCCGAAATAGTAAATATGATAAAGTTTATTCCTTTGTTATCTCTAGAGATATTCGTCAAACTCCTTGCTCTATTACCTGAAAGACTGCTATTTCAAACTATATCAAAGCCAACTAAATGAGACTGAAATTTTGAATATTTTTATTCTTTTAAAAATGTACAATTTTCTACAGTTGTTGCAAGAAAATGTATGATAAGTACCAAGTTGTTAAGTATAATTTTTACTGCTTAAAGATAAATTTGGAGAAATAGACAAACAATTTTTAAGATTTCACACTTTGCTAGGTTTTCATCTCTAAGTTATTTAAACACTAATAAACAACATAAATAAATAATAATAAAATAAATACAGATATCAAATTGGGAACTTCGTATTTTTTCAGGTAGTTAATAAATGAAGCGGGTTTGAGAGTACAATAATTATCTTTTCCTACATTAAGCTAAAAACATAAAATTTGAAGTTCATTTTAAATGCTTATAGTACTATCCTGTAAAGGTAATATGCTATAACTTAAAATCCCAAGTTTTGTCCATGATCAATATTTACAAAACAAAATTATTTATAAGGAAATTCGCTGTGAGTTTTCTACGGTCAGAACTTTTTACTGATTTCGTAGTTTAATTAAAAAAACACTATAGAAAAATGTTTACAAGTTTCAAACGATACAAAACAAATCAATTCCTAAAACAATAAAAATACCTTTTCAAATTAAATTAAAATTACTATGAGTGTTGAAAATAATTGATGAAAAGTGTAAAGCTTATCGACGATGGGGAAATGAATTAAAGTAGAAGAATTCAACTTGCATTTTTTCAATATACAAATAAAATTAGAGACTTTGTATAAAAAGTAACTAGAAAAAAGGGAAAACAAATCTTACCACTTTTAGCCAAACCTCAAAAAGTGCAATAAAGTAAACTTTGAAATATTTTGCTCCAAGCAACTTTCCCTTTTTGTAGGCACCTTTCGGTATTACGAAAATCAAAGTCATAATCACTGCTTGGCAAAAACAAGTAAAAATGATTTCCCAATTTTTGCAACACTTAGATAACATCTGCAGAAGCCAGTCAATCATCGCGTGCCCAGTAACCAAGATCATGCCACAGATTGATTTGGTCATGCGGTTCTTACGCGCCTGATCTCTTAATAAAACTCGCGAAGATAGTCAACTCACGATTTCAATAAGAAATCCTCAGCGGCTTTCATTTCTTTATAAATCCTATTTTGAAATAATGTAAACAATTTTGCAACCCGAGCAGTCGCTCTCAACAGTTGTGGTTTTAGCTATGTAAGAAAATTTAATTTTTTGGGGAAATTGTTGCAAAGAATTTTTCAAAGTAAATTTTTAGACAACATGACGCATACCTGAGCCTTTGATGTACATGGACACGACGCAAAATCAGCCCTCAGATAATATCACAGACCAAAGCAATGCGACAGGTAAGAAGGAATTATTTATAGAGTGTTTGACTTATAAACTCTTATGTACCCTGATAAGAGTTTCCTATGCACATAGTGCTATGCTTACAATTCGCACGATAAGTGCTAATTCCGCGAATAGATATTTTGATAAAAATTTTTTTAGCAGTGTGTCCGTTCGCATAAGAACATCTTTGTTCTCAGAGGGACTTTTGAAATCGTACACAAGTGTCCACCGGAATTGTGCGAGCTTTGTGAATAGTTCCCGCCGTTTCTGTAGAAGAAAGCAAACATAGTGCATTTTATCGTAGGAATGTTCCCGCTGGAACATCATTTAGCAACAGCAAATAAATACTGAAATTCGGTGCAGATATACTTAATTTGATTAAAGCGAAAAACAGATTTTATTTATATGTTATCAGATATAAATACCCAAATAATCAGATAATCTTCAAGATATTGCATTTGTGTTTAAATCATATTGGAGCCTCCTACATTTACTCTCTTTCAATTTTCGAATATCTCTTAAGAGTTTATAACTTCATAGTGTCAGCGTCATAGCAAATCGCATGAACATGGTCAACTAGTAGCATGTTTGAAAAAATAAAAGAACGAATTTAAATGTCATGCCATGTTCCACTTATGTACGTAAGAAATTCTAAGATTTTTGTTAACCATCTGATTTTGACTTTAAAATAGTTTAACTGAGAGAAATTTTAAAGACTATAATTAGATTGAGGATAAGTTTTCATTTTATAGTTCTAAAAGCATAATTCAATTCAAAAATAAACAATACTTACGAAAACCAATATTGAGTTAGGATCGTAAGAAAAAAGTGTAAAAATTGTTTTAATTCATTATGCTCGCGCTTAATGCTCTTAGAAAAATGCAAGATTATTAGAATTTTTCGCTTAGAAACTTATCGCATTCTTTCAATGTTATATAAAGTTTAAAAATTGAATCGAGTTTTAAAATATGGGTTTTTAAAATATGCAAGATTCATAGTATTAAAAGTTCATTAGAATGTTGATAATCCTGATTTATCTATAATAAATTATGACTTAGTAATTATTTTATTTAAAACCGAAAAAATGTGGCGCGGGGTATTTAACATTAAAGAATTTTTGCAAATAATTTCAAATTTGTGATTTTTATGTCAGTTTTTAATTTATACATTTATTGGAATTTAATAACTTTATATAATGATTTATATATAGCGAAATAATCTGAAATTTTTAACAGTTATAAGAAATCTTCTCTGCTCCGGGTTAGGCGAATGTTGATTTTAATAGAATTTTCTAATGGATTATAAATATGATTAAAAAAATTGGATTTTAGCCGCTAATCTAAACAATAAGCAAATATTGGACAAATTCAGCCTATAACTTCAATAAAACTGCTTTTAAATGTAACTATTTCAATTAAAGCTATAAATGAGGCTTTCTTGACATCTTATTAATTTTCGGAATAGAGAAGAATGGACAAGGTTTCCGCATATTTGTGAAAGCCTTTCGTGATAAACCAGTTCAGTTTCTGTATTGGGGATTCCTGGGGCAAAGTCAGTGTCGACTAGCGTAGTTAAGAGATATTGTGCTTATAATAATTTTATCCATTAAGTAATCAATATATTCTGCTAATAAAATTTGATTAAAATATTGCGTAAAAAATCTAAGCAAAAAGTAAATGCCAGTAAGCGCTTCTGTATCATGTCATTGACTGTCTGAGAATTCCAAGGGTGACTTCATAGATATTAAAGAAAACAAATAAATGCTTTTCATTTTTAAATAATTAATATATATTTCAGCTTTTAATTAAAATATAAATCTGTGTACTAGAATATATTTTCAGGTCTTAATAATTAGACATAGAATATGCAAAAGTTTGGTTATGGAGTTTTTTGGTAACTAGGAATTTTTCCTCATTTAGGAAGCCTAATGTTAATAATAAACTCTATATTTTTTAAGACATATATTCATTTTGATTGATTTTGAAATAAGAAGGGTTTTGCGGAGAACGCGAATATAACAATCGTATAATAACAATTTAATAAATTCACAAATTGAAAAGTTAATATATAACGTTTAGTATTTGCAAGTCTTTATATTTTATGGTATTATATATCTCTATTCGGATTAATTTAGGTACTAGACATCCAGATTCACTGAAACCATAGTTGTTATTGTTTTAGCCGGCAAATGAAAGTCAAAAGCAGGGTAATCATTTTTACGTATATATTGGGTCGATTTGGACATATATCACATTATTGTTGGAATTATCACCGTCTACCAATCAAAGTGATTAACAGACTAGGTGTAGATTTCTACGTTTTAATAGTGCAAGTTACCATTAGCTTGATTATCAACAATATGTACTAGTTGAACAATATATATTAGTTGAATTGAATTCAGTATACTTATTTTGATAAAGAAAACATAAATTCTGAAAAGGAGATAATAAAACCGAAGTTTAAAAACAGTAGACCAACAGGTTTTCGAGTAACATTTGAAAGTAAATGCGTAAGTCGGTGTACGCATAGTAGTAACGCCGTTTTTCTTAAAAATCCGTAATTACGGCAAAAATAGAGTACTAATACTTGATATATTTAGATAACGTGGTTAATAGCAGCAATTCAAATTTGATGTCTTAACACAATTCAAACATTTGATCAAGTTGTCTGATTAACGATATATTTTTAAGAATAACCTTGGCGCCAGAGTAATAACGTACCGGTCACGTCTCAAGAGTTTTACGGGCACCTCAGTAAGTAAACAATCAAGTCACAACGGACAGAAGTGAGCAAGGTGCCAGCTTGTCAATTCGAAAATTATTATGCTGGAAAAAGTGATGTAAAGACAGGAATAATCCCGAAAGTAGGGTACATTTCAGAATAGGAGCATTGATAGGAAAACCAGGCTGTAATAGTGTTTCATTTATTTACCTGCATTACCCAAAAGTTCGTCGATGGCACGATCTGGTCACCCACCGTATCCGTATACATTTAGATTCGACAAGAACACTGAATACCTTTCTTTTGCTTCTATGCTTCAATTATCACTAGCGACACACTGATCTTTTGCATGGCATGGACCCGAACAGCACTTCTCAAGATCAAGACTTAAGAGACCACAGTACAGCGAAACATTCTTAGAACTAGGTACGTTTAGTAGCCGCGCACTTGTACTTATAATCGACACCGGGCTGAGCTAGTCGCGCAGCGTAATATTCCTAGGGCTATTTGCGGCAATAACAATTTGTTTATAATAGGCGGAAAAAATAAAAACTTAGTGGCACTCAGGTGTACTGCATAAAGACGTTGGAGTATCACTCGGCTATATTCGCCTTATCGTTCACCTCAATCTTGAAATCTGCCTCAAAAATAACGAATGCAATCGAAGACCAAGTGCAAGGCGTCACGGCATTTTATGCGCATGATTGCGTCTGACTTGTTTTCTCAGCGAGCCTGGTTACGATCTTATTAAGATGCAACTCGAGTGTCACCACCAAGCACATGCACTTTTCTTATTGCAACTTTGCAGCAACAACAGAAACAGAACTTACAACAGAAAGAACTGCACTCGAGGAGCCGGAATCGATGATCGGGCTGCGCGAACCCACTTCGGTAAGAAGGTACCTTTACGGTGTTAACACGGCTGATCCCAATGTTACTTCTCCGATTACCTAGGCGAGACTGATTGGACGACCACGGTCCCATTCAACTTGAGCCAGGTAAAACTCTTATACGCGACAGGTAAAACACATTAAAGAATCCAACTGCGAGATCTCGTCGTCGGGCCTCGCGGCACAGCGGTACCGTGGTGAGGTGGGCTACAGTGAGGACGGGATACGGGACCGCCGCGGGCTCGCGGCTACTCATTTCGTGGGTCTCGCAAGACGCACACATAACCAAAAGCATTCGATGTGCTTAGGGATGAATCGATCGATCACGCGCCCCCAGAGCTATTTACCTTCCGTAATTGACGGTAAATAAAGCGCGGCACTTTAAGCCGCGCTACTTTAATACGCACGCGAGTCCTCGTCGCGGCCGGCCAGAATATCGGAATACCGCGGAAAATCGATTATTCAGGTGTGTAATCTCCCGTCGGGGCTCCTCACGCAGGGGCTGTGAGGAAGAAGAATCCATCTTCATCTTATCAACGTATACCTGTCACGTGAATAGCTTCAGTTAGGATGAAGCACATCAATTTCGCCGACCGCGTCCGCATATGATTGGTGGTAGTCGCGGCTGTTGCCGAGGAAATGGACGCGAATAAATCATCTCCGGCCAGAAACAGTCAACCTATAGCGACGCGACCTGATCACCTGTCAAGATTCATAAGATTTATCTCTGAAAAAGCGTGCAAAAAAGTTTTATAGCCAAGTATCTCTTTGCATCTTGCAAGCGTCCGAGCACGATGGCTTCAGCAGGTGAACTTGAGACTATCTTACCTGTCGCATACTTTAGTCACTTACTTCGGCTGCTCATTGCGCACGGAAATATTTCACATCAAATTCTTCATGACAACTGTCTTGGACTTCTGGTTAGAAAACCGCAAACTCAGAAGTGGACGGTACTCGTAAAAGTTAATTGAAACTTCCTAGAGATTTGAGATGGTTTTTACGTGCGTAAGCAACAACCTCGTAGGCGATTTTTCAAGCTTTAGCATATTTTCGTATATTACAAATTTTTCGACAGAACTGTTCTGGATTGATATTTTCTATATTCCAATTAGTTTAATCAATTAATTTCATAAGATAAAATAAATATATAAATCAACATATAAAAATCTTACTAACACAATCGTGCTTTTACAATAATTTTCGGTTTTAACTAAAACCATTTCATAAAGAAAATTATTTTTTTATACCGACTTTTAGTGCTTAATTGTACTTAAATTTGTTGTAAATTTCTATAGTAAAAAAGTTTTGTTTTTGTAAAGTAGTTTTGTCTACTATTCCCAAGCTTCTCCCGTTGTTGTATAGGTTTGTACTCGAAATAGTTTTACTAAAGCAAAAGGTCTTCCACTAAATAAAGGTTGAAAATGCGACAAATATATCATGCGTGCAATTCTGAAGAGCCTGGAAATCACGAATATACTCGAATACTCAATTTAACCTAATTTGTTTTTTTAGTATAATACATATTATTATTTTATAAAGCATGATAAAACAATAGCAGACATTAAGAAAAGATGGGTTATATGTATTTATGAGAACGTAACTTGGTTTGGATACTAAAATTTGTGACGGATACCAGAGGAATCTTCTCTCCTACCGTCGCTCGAAAATAAAAATGAGTTTTACCTCAATCTAGCATTAGATAGTTTCCTATTTAGTAAAATTGATTGCATTCTTTAAAATAAAACTTACTATTTTTTTTCTAGTGGTAGACATAAGAATTCAAACCAATTCTCAAACGTTTATTTTTTTCACTTTATACAAAACTATACTAGTAGAAAACTAAAACAAAGCCTAATTATTCTTCATGTATCGTAATATAATTCAACATTTTTATCACTCATTGACCAAACTGAGGAAAATGTGCTTTCTAGAACTACGAAATTTTAGGAGGAATTTGCTCATAAATGCAGCAAGTGAGCAAAACTAGAGTATAATGTTTAAATAAATAAAGTTTAAAGAAAAAATATTAATTTTTCTATGATATATTATTATATATTGATATATGTTTTTAAGCATAAAATTTAATAATTCAAGATTACTCCATATACCTACAAGAAACCATGAAATTTTCAGAATGCGAAAGGTGAACAATAAAATTATATTTACATATGGTTGAAAAGCAAACTCTTACGTTTTGTTCTTCAAATGTTCATAAAAATTTATTGTGATTCCGTCCTTTACCACGTCGTACGACGTTTAAATACAACATAAAGCTTATTCGTCTTGTACCTCTTTATATTTTATGTTTTTCCCATCTTAAAATTCATTTCGTTGATTTTATTTATCGTGCTAAAAACATCTCAGCTGTGTTAAGTTTAAGTTTATTCACCCTAGTTTATTTTTAGACTTTTCTTAAATCTTATTTTATTTAGATAAATTCCTTTTGAAAAACTAAAAAAATACACGGATATTCGGTAAGAAAAATATCCCCGAAATATTAGAAATAACTATAAATAATAATTATAATCTTGCTTGCAACTTATAATTTTGTCAAAAATTAATCCCTCGCGGATTTGTTTCAGTGCAAAGATTAGAAACCACATCGAAATCCGTCTGGTTTCCAATTTATTCTGAATAGCACTAACATTATCTTAAACGCATTTTAAATAAAGTATTATAACAATAAACTTGTTTTATTTAATGCACTGTAAACACTTATTTCTTTGTTATAAAATTAAAAAAAAAGCAGGTGTTTATTATATGTAAGCCCCGATTTATTTATTTAAGGAAAAATTATAGTTTCTAACCAGTATTGTCTATAATAGATATATTTGAAAATATCTAAGTATTATCTACGCACCTAAATCTAAATAAAACATCTCATTTCCCAAAAATTAAGCGGTGGTTTATATTTAACATTAGCAAAAAGTTTTAAATGTCATAAAAATATACGAAACTAAGTAAAAGGTTTTCTTCTTTTTGCGTTTAGCAATATTTAACTTTATGTGTTTATAACTTTTCTACAAATTTTCGAGTGATATAAAAAAAGTGCTAGTTTAGTTTAAGTTTGCAAGTTTCAGCGTCAATGAGACGATATGTTTAAAAATGCGGTATTAATAATAAATGTTTCCCTTTTTCAAAAATAAACTAACACAACGAATATTTTTCGTGAGCCAGAATAAATAATTAAACTTATTAATTTTGATAGTCACGATTATATTAAATTTGTTTAATATTAAATTTAACAATGAACATTTAAATGGATACAGAATCAAAAATAACAATCTTTCGTATAATAAAATTTAGTTTAAGGTTGTGTTTAACTATAGTGGCCATGTGAGGTGTATTAGAAAGTAAAATCGTTTTGGTTTCACATTTTATGACTTTCAAGAGTATATTGTATAAAATATCGCCCTAGGGCGTAAGGAAACAAAGTTAGTTTTTTGTTCAAAATCGAATTATACAATTTAACAGTGTGTATATGCATATACAAAAGTTTGTACGCAATAATGTGAACAATCATCATACTTGCTTTAGTAATAATATAATTATAGTGTATTTTGCTATATAAGAAACTTTTATTTATATTTTATACCTATTATAATTATTTATTTATATTATTATTTAGCTGATCTGTCTTTTATAAAGTACTCAAACAGACTGCGAAAAATTCACACACAAACATTTCTTTATATTTATTTTGAAAGTTGTATAGTATTATCGAACATGATACTTGTAATAGTGACTTATAACAGCTTTGGCAATTTACCTTTGGAAAGCTAATTTTATAAATGAAGAGTTCTCAAACAGAAGCGGATTTGTAAATTTAAATGTTTTTTTTTTAAAGGAGAAACAAAACTAGAACCTAGAACTGTCATATTTCAAAAATTGTTTTCTGTAGGAACCAGCAAAAATAAAATGAATAATTAAAGTTCTTAATGGAGGCAAGTCGGCTTTTGCTCGTCAGCTCCTCACACGTATAGAGGAGAAGTGCCACGACAATTTGTTTTAACATTCGTTCATGTAACAAAATAACAGTCACGAAGAATAAATAACTTGTAATAGAAAGTACGTTCAGTAAAATTCCAGTGCAAACTTATAAGCATTTAAGAAAATTAATTAAATTATAATATAAAAGAAAAACTGGAAATTGTCCCTTTCATGACATCGCACGCCATGAATGGAAAAGCTTATATTGACATTAAGACATTATAATAATATAAAAGAAATGTCTACTATGTTATACTTTGATTAACACGGAAATAATCAATTTAGTTTAATAATTTCCAATATTAACACTAACAGAATTAAAATTTTAATCAAATCCAAACTATATTTGGCACAAAAGTATACATTCACGCATAATTCAGTAATTAAAGGGATGTTCCATTCTAGTTAAATATTTCAATAAATAACCGATAAAAACCAATACCGGATATGATTCAGTCAAATTTACATTTTAAACGCTGTTATCCGATTAAATTGTCTATTTTACTTGTTAAACTCTTAGAACTAATTTCATAACCTCAGCAGTTATAACAATTCGAAAAACTCGCAAAAACTTAGTCTCCGTGTTCGAAAAAACCAATTGCGTTTCGCCATTTTAGCTCAAATGATAGCAGAATAAAATCTGCATCAAGGGACTCGGTAGTGTTTTTTCCACAATAAGAAAAACTACAGTCAACCCTCGAATAACACGGTTAAGAGGTTGCGCGTTATTGAAAATCGGGTTATTCAAAGCTACAGATCCACACTAAATGAACATTCGGTTTCACATTTAATAATAACTGAAGTATCGCGTTATTCGAGGGTCCTGACCCCTAAATTCATCAAATATAAAATATATAATTATATTAAATAAATAGATAAGTATATATTAAGAAAAAAAGAAGTAAATTCATGCCATTTTTTATCGTTGCAAATAATACAGAACTATCAATTGAAAAACATGAACACAAAAAATAACAATAAATATTTTATTTATGTTGTAGAAGCCAGAAGCAGAAAATTCATAGAATATTTTTTGGAATACATTTCATAGAACATACTATTAAATCTTTTCACTTGTGTATTGCTTTAAAATATGGGATTCGAATTTTTCTTTGTCGTAATCTTGGGATTGTGTGATTTTATCTTTCCTTTGTAGAATTTTATTAATTAAATATGTATGAACTTTTGTATAGAATTTTTCTGTTTATCTGATTTGATAGACGCGTTACCAAACAGCATTTCAGATTTATCGATTTTATAAGATTACATTCAGTTAATACCACATGCACTTTACTAACTACGTTTTAAGAAATCGAACCTGGCAGATAAAAGCAGATTAGAAAATCAAGCACGGGAGATAATTCAAGGCTTCCTTATATTTCATTTCTAAATTCTACAGCTTTCCTTCTGGCGTATGACAATAAAGGGGAAAAGTAGATTTAGAAGATTCTAGGAATTTTATTAGAAAATCAATAGCCATTTTCTTTCAAGGAGGAAGAAAATTGACTTTTCGTTTGCGATATACCATCTTACACTTCGACAATTTTTGATACCAAATGGTGGTTGGCCAGCACCAACACCACTTCACGGCCCAATATATAGCCCTTGTGTGCGTGATTGACTTTTTTTTAAATGCAAATTTACCTGGTCCGGTCAATCATATTTACAAACAAGCGCCGGTCGGCAATCAAACACCCCTTTTACCTGGCGAAATCGAATGCCACGATTTGTTCGTGCCCTTCTTTTTACGGGCCGTCTATTCCACCACGTGACGAACCGCACTGTTCATTGGCAGGTTTCCCAATGTTCGCCACTCCCATTTTCAGGTGTTTCGAGATTGTGATCGCTAATCAGTAACGCTGCGTTGCGAATGTGTGCAGGTCGTCGTCGCGTCGCATCTCTGCGCACAAATGGCTCTCGTAAATCAGGTTCCTCCGGCTCCTGGCAGGTATGGAAATAAGACTGTGAATAATTAAGTTTTTTATGTGGCCACGATTCACGAGCGGACTGCTGCAGAACACCTACGCATCGTGGCCGCGGAGTCGCGGTCTCGCGGATCGGCTTCACACCACATCGCGAATATGCGCTCTGTGTGCGAACAGGTAAAGGTGGTCTCGCGGATTCACACAGTGCCGCACATGGACGGCATACCAGTCTGCCTGGCTAGCGCCCGAGAAACGTCGGCCACTAGGAACCGAGTATAAGAGAGGCGACAGTTGTAGAAGAGAGCCCAGAGCAGTGGTTGATACGTTTTCACCTCAATCGAAAATCAACTGACCATCGCCGGCATAAGTGCAGTAGCACTGTCCAGGGCTGCTGGAGAAACTCGGCCAGCATCGCCCTCAGGCAAGTTCCGGAAGAGCATCTCAAGGAGAGGAAGGTTCACCGAGTTCCCGTACGCACTCCCTACTGAGCGCCGGACCTCGCCAGGCTAGACAATCGGGTGCCGCGTACCTGTGCCCGCTTTGCCCATTATTCATCAAGTTTATTGTTGGACCTGATAACGCTGTTGTAAATATCAACAGCTTCGCCTCGGTATTATTATAACTGTAATTTGGCGCAATTAGCGCTTGGGAACTTGAAAATTTCTTAATCACCTGAATAAGTCTTCAATCAAAGGCACTTAAGAAAATATAGAAATTTATTTTAAGATTAGCGAACGATAATGTGCCTTATCGGGGATACTTTTTTTCTGCAATTTGCAATGTATTTCTGCGAAAGGCTGCCCGTTGAAAATTCAACAAATGATAATAATAGTTCAATCTGACATTTCTCGATTTCTAATTTGGAAAAAGCAAATTAATTCCAGTTTTATATGCAAAGATAGCGAGCAACTAATTAGTCGGGGTATGACACAATCAAAGAGGTATAACAGGCTTCCTGTTCAGCCACTCTAGCAATAATCAATTTAGTTCCCTAAATTCAAAAACTAATCAAATATTGTTTTATTGAAATTCGAAAATAGCTGAAAATAACTCTCGTTTCCGGGAAGCGATTTTTATAAGCTTGGCAAAAACTGTTTCTTCGGTGTCAAGAACTGGTCGTACATCAATAGATTTTATAATTCGCTTTTTGTAAATAAGGAATAGAAACAAAATGAATGCGTGAAACTTTGATAACTTCGATAGGATACTCTTCGATAAATATTTATCTATTTGTTTTACTTTTAAAAGTAAAAATCTCTTTTTTTTTATCAATTCGAAATTCAAACGTAATCAACTCACTGATAGTAGTCTTCGCCCATCTTCGTTTTTATAAAATTTCAGGTAGATTTATCAAAAACGACGTTCGTAGTAAAAACAGCATATGAAATGATGTTAGTCTTCTATACAAATTTATTGCTTTTTGTTGTATAATGGCAACAACTCAAGTCCAAAGCTATCTTATTTAATTAATAATTTCGTAATATGAACTTAAATTAGCGTAGCTTAAATCTGGTCGAATTAAACATTTAAAGGTAAAATAAAATCGAAATTTGGACCATAGAATATTTTTCCCTTGAAAACCTGCACGAATGATAATAGACGTTAAAAAAATTCAATTTTTAGATAGATGTAATTGTTATTAAAAATATTAATATCTTATAGTTCTACGATAACTAACGTGGTTTCGTTCACAATAATATTTAATTTCTTAATATAAATATAAATCACTTGTCTTAGCATTGTTTGTAGTTAATTGATAAATTTATGTTATGATATTGATATAAATGTGTATAATGCTATATTTATGCCATATTTATGTTTTCAACACTGTAATAATTTTATATGCACCGACTAAAATAAAATATCGTCATTGTTTCTTTAAAATCCACAGTGTATTTTATGATTTGGTGTACCGAAATTTGTATAAACCGAATCAAAAATGTAATCTGAACACAATTTTACAAATTCTAGTTATAATATTTCTCTTTATAAATTAAGAAAAAACGCGTTTAGATTTTTTATAACAAAAAATAACAAATAAAGTAATTTTTTTTAAACAAGCGATCTAAGAATGTTTTTTAATAATATTTAATATAGTGTAGTCATATATCTATTGTTTTTTTTTAATATTTAATAATATGTTTGCATTTTTTACTTTGTTGTATTTAACAATATGTTCATGTTATATATTGTTCGACAGAGTTTATCTAACTCTAAAGCTATCGTCTAGAGCTCATTTTTTTAAGAAGACATAAGAAACCCTTGACTGACAAAGATTTTTCTTCTTTACTTCGAGAAAAAAGGAGTAACTTTTCCAATTGTTATGTCGTAAGATTTCTTTCTAATTATAGTGTATAATATAACTTACAGTACGCTTAATAGTTATGCTGTTAAGTATATTAATTTACGCCCACCTAATAAAAGTTCCTCAGTAAAACAAAAGCAACTTCTGTGCTTAAAGGGAAATAATGTGACCTTTCCCAGAACGTGATTCATTTTTAGGATCTCTTACAAATTTCATGGAGCCGTATGAACAAGGATAACCTGCGAAAAGATATTTATCAGTCGCTGCACTTCCACCGGCTGCATTTCATGAGCCATAAACCCGACGACGGTCGCAGTCGAATTTTTGCTAAAAGAGAGATTTCTAGAGTATTTAAATAAATCGTAAAAAGAAATTTTTACGTCCTTAATTCACACGTTAAATTTTACGGCTGGAATAAAACAAACCCGCGAGTAGACACTATCGAGTAAATCACGTACCGGACGAGTCATTAAACCTCCGCAAGAAGCGTAATTTTATTAGGGCCATTTAAACCCCAGAATTTAAATTGCAAAGTGCAATTCCTTAACTCATGGACTTAATGCACCATCTTCATTGTTTCACTTTTCAGTATTTTCGGTCAGCGGTCATTTTTCCTGCGACACCAAGGCTGTTCGCATACCAGGAATTGCTGACCGCCGAAAAATTCGCGGCTCAGGGGAATTGGTCAACGAGCTCAGCAAAACAGAGCCGCCGCAATTTCGCGTTTTCACGCCGCTGATTCACGGCAATCGATACCGCGATGGGTGTCATCCGCGGACAAACGACGTGCAATTAACTTTTATGCGACGTTTCCTTATCATGTAATGAAACTTAAACCGGGCATTAGTAAAAGTTCGGCAATTGAAGCGTGTACTTTCCAATGATAAAAGTCAGACCCGACGAAAATGGACTCAGATTCGCATAAGTGATTTCATCTGATCCGTGGCGCGCCGCCGCGACTTACTTTTATAGCGCGTGTCAACGACTCGCGAGAGATACGCCATCGATGGATGCACTCGAGTGTTAGCGACTCCAGTTTACAGTCACACTATAAATCCAGCCGCCGAATTTATTCGACACCTATACATAGCTGTGACATGCGAAAATTTAAATGTTGTCCCTAAAATAATAAAATCTCGACGCAAGCGGTGAAATATGTCGGCGGTAATTTAATACGTCGCTCGTGAGTTACCAAAATTTCTTACAAAATTTTCAATATGGACTTTTTATTAGCCGCTGTTATATGCACTTTTAATGGTGTCCACTTCTGAATTTTACGACAGTTGCTGAAATTTCCAGGATGCCCATTACTCTGCTGATGATACCAATGATGAGACCAGCCGGTAACCCTCGCGAGTGCCTTCCATCAGTCCTACTCATAAATACAATGCAAAGTTGATTTTAGTAGGTTTATATTTAATTACCTTGAAGATTGAATTCCAAAATCGGTTTTACGTGATCATCCAATTAATGAACTAATTTATGAAAAATAACAATAACAAAACTTTCGAAAGAAATCTTTATACATACATATATGGATTTTGTAATATAGGCTTTACAAAATGTCAATCAATTAATAATAATTAAAATTCTTCTGTGCTTTTAGATTAATTTAGTTTATGTCCTTATAGAGAGAACATACGTTTTTAGTATTCCCTCATTAGTTTAAAAATGGCAAAAAAAGACGATATTTTTCGAATAGACGAAATAATACCGAATATAAATATTTATTTGGTAAGTAATATTAAATAAATAAATAAATTGAAAGTTCTATGCATTTGTATGTTCGTATAGGTGATTCACTATGCACCTTACCTTCGATTTATATTGCAGATTGATTCCCCGAAAATGCCATGTTAATTGAAATCGTGCAATTCGATCCGCTGACATTATTTTGTAAAAATGTAAATACATGGAAATGGCATGTAATTTTTGTATTTGTCTCACCGTGTTAAATTGAAATTCAAATCTCGTGTAATTAGAAGTTCTTCCGCATTTCTTCAATCGTATTTAACCGAAATCGTGCAGTTCGAAGGGCGTGTAATTCGAAGGCTAAGTATATTTTAAATTTATATCATACATATTTTTTAAAACGCAAATCAGCAATATTTGATTTTTTTTATTCTGCTTCATACACTACTATCATATGTTAACATTTTAGCCATTTAAATTGACCAACAAGATATTTATTGTTGTAATATATTGTCGATGTAATTCTTTCCACGAATTTTTAAATAATATTCATGTTAACTTATTCATTGACTTTAAATTTTCAAAAATGCAATTATAATGTTAAAAAGGTTTTATTTTATTGTGAATGCGTTTTGTAAAAACCGGCTGTAGGGCTAACTAATAAATGAATATAATATAATATAAGAGTACAATAAAACATATTTAAAAAGTTAAATCATTAACAAGAAAAATGATCGGGCTTTATAAAAAACAATCTCTAAAGAATATCTTATTATAATTATGAAATTGTTCTTATATGATCTTCGTTGTTTCAAATTTATACAACGTACATCGATAAGTTTTGAAGCCTATTAAAAACAGGTTTTCGACTATTTTCGAATATCTGACCTTATGGAATAACTCGTTTTTCTAGAATAAATTTGTCCGCGATCAAATATCTTATCTGAAATAAACAATATATTTATTAGCAATAAAGCAATAGCAATTTAAATATCTACGTTTGCCATAAAAAAAGATTATTTTACAATAAAATTGATCAGTGAGTGGAGGAAAATCTGTATACCATTTACCATAAACTGAGAATTTTTATATTTCCATAAAATACGTATACCTTGAATTTTGAAACTTTCAATAAAAATTCTAAATTAGTTTTTAAAATTTCGATATTTGGAAAGCTCTGAATTAATTCCTAGCCAATTTTTTCAAAATCCAATTCCTACGAAATTTTTCCAACATTCTTTAGGATTTAGTACAGCAGCCTCAAATATAAATTTCACATGATTTCTACTAGAGGCCTCTTATGATTCTTAAGAAGGTATATATTTCAATCACCTTCCGGACTGTCCTATAAAATTCAAACGAATCTCTAAATATTGGGGCATAAAATTCTCATAAATTTCACTATCTTCCCAATTTTCTGGTAGCGATTTGTCTGTGGAAGATAAATCTTAATATTTCCCGCGTAATGTGCCTACTTCTGGCTGATATGAGTCCCCAGAAGTCATTTATTAACTATAACCAGCCATTCGAGCCGATCGGCCACAATGGCGGTAGTGATCTCGGGGAATTCAGAATTATCAAGGAGGAGATCACCTCCGAAATCCAACAGGTTCACAGTTACCTCAGGTTGTGCAGGTTTGAAGATTAAGTGCGTCACGGCCAACTCCGAACTCCGGTAGCCGGGTTCGTTGTGCACTAAGCCGACTTCAGCATTCCCCTAGGAGAACCAACAACAACAACTCGATAAAATCGGGCATCAATCACCTGCATATCCCTGCCACCGCAACTCCGCCCTCGGCCCGCCAGGCATCAGCAATCGAAGAGATCAAATCCAGAAGAATTAAAAGTATATAAATAAAATTCGGTGATGTCGCTGGATCGCGGTACGTGAAGCGGCCGCCGCGGCGGGAATCTAATCTTGGCCCGATGATGATTAATTGATCGCCTATGACAATTTTTTCTGCTCATTTGTCTGGCGAACGGGAAGGACCCGCCGGATAATGGCCGATCACTTGTTGTGGTCTTGAGGATTTCTGATTGATTTCTGGTCTCTTGATCTTGAGACTTGTCCACAGCGCAACTATTGTGCAATTTAATTCCGAGAAGGCCACTGTTATCTCCGCTGACGCTGATGCGTCGCCGCAGCGCTATTATGAACTAGTCAGTGATCATTTACCTCACATGAAGTCGCTTGAAGTCTTCTGAAGGACGACGCGTGGGCAAATGGACCCTAGCCTCCAGGCCTAATCCACTCTAGGATTGTTCGATTCGTCTGTTTGTTTGTTTGCCTCTCAAGGGCAATTGATCTCTTTATGACTTTTGTAGACAAAAAATGACGGACACAAGACATTAACGCTAAAAATAGAATGGCTTCAATTTATCGATTTAATTGATATGCACACATTTGTAATTGGCGGTTTTTGGGTGTATTAAGTTTTTATTTAAATTATGCTTGATAAAAATCAGGAGTTCAAATCAAAAGTATTACTTAAGCAAAATTTTAAAATAGCTTATATATTTCATACAATCTCATTGAGTAGAGAAACCTTCATTTTTTTACAAAAGTATTGGTAAAAAACACGAGCAATTCAAAATTCATTGCATTATTGAAAACAATAGCGCACTTAATGAGGAAAGAATCTTTAAAAATTATATAACTCCCTATCCATTTATTAAAATCAATCTCAATCTGCATTATACGAAACAAATTTCCAATTTATTTATTTTCAAAATTATTGCAACAATAAAATTTAAATCGAGAGATCTTCTTCGGATGTGTGCAATTATATAAGGAAGGAAAGTTCAATATTGTACATTAATTCTGTTTTATATTTCATCTAAATTTGATATTAAAATTCGCTTGAGTTCTATTACGTGAATTTTTACATTCATATGTTCATTTATAAAACTTCTAAAGTCGCTGTGTGTATCTAAGAAACCGAAATGAAGAATTGTGAAGTGATAATAAATGAGTGGTTAAAAAATACCCGCTATATTTAATAAAAACGTATTACTGGCCTTACTAAACATATAAGCGATTTCGGACATAATTTTTCTATTTACAAAATTGATTGTATATATTTCGAAGTCGCTTGTAGTTTTAGCAACTTTAGTGGAAATAAAAAAACCCATAAAGGTATGGTATTGAAAGAGTTGCTAAAAAAATGCGCTTTTTTAAGAATACCTAATATAATGGGCGTTTGAAAAGTTTTAATTTGAAATTGGAATAGCGCCCAAAGTAGATACCCTTGCTAGTGCTCGGCCGTACCTTGCTTACTGGATAAATAATATAAAGCATATTATTAGTGCTTTAACGAGCCATACGTGCTAGTTCTAACGTAAAGGTATTGAAATCGTCACATTCTGCTCTAAAAATGGTACTTCTTCGAGTTGAATCATTCGTCTTAAACTAATCTTTAACTGAGGACTTTGAGGACTAGGCTTTATCAAGTAAATTAAACGTAGCCTACACTAGACCACATTAACCAAGATACAATGAGCTTGTTTTATTTCAGTTATAGCACTGCCTTAGCAGAAATGCAAATTCAAAACAAAAGTAAAATTAATCAAGTCTACAAATTTTCGGTATTTTCTAAGTGTTCAATTTCTTTAAAAAATCAAATGTACAAAACTATTTCATTTGATTAGTGTGAAAATAATTCAATAAAAACAGATATTCACCGAAAAACACCTTTTCTTCTCGAAATAACGTTTAATTTCCATCTTTCACAAATACTTGTTTTTACATTTGTAGACATTTAGATATGTCGATTTTATCTGATACAGGGGGATTTATTTAAAATATCACAACAATTCACGACTGCCGGTCGGATAACGTAACAAGGTCAACTGCCAATAAATAAACTTAATACTGAATTACTGCTACCAGTCTACCACCGGTTGAAGAAGGGTCCAATCACAAATTTGCGCTCCATCTACGAAATGTCGTGAGGCAACGCAGACATCCATTGTAAACCACGCACTTAGCCAAGGCACGCGCCACGCGGGCAATTCTCTTGAAGTGGTTGGCGCACCCGCTCGGGCGGGAAGTATCGGTAGGCTCTCGAGTAGGAGCCCAACCCATAGGGTGGCACGTAACTCGTTTCGAGGTAGTAAGAGCCTCGTGCACTGGAGAAATTCAAGAAAATGTAAGTTCTTCCAACTGAACTGAGTACACGTGACTTACTCCTGGGATACGCCATCGCCCATCATCATGACTTCTTGAATGTTTTCCAAGCAGCTTTTTCCCTGCAGGTTTAAAATGTTGGGCATGGAACACCTTACAGACGGGAAGTTCCTTCCCAGTCGCACTGATTCCGCGAAGAGTATGGGCGCTCTGTAGTGGCTACAACTGGCTTTTAGTGCACGAAAAAAACATTATTAACATTATTTGGGGCGCTTCTTCAATTGCATTTCGAGCCTTACTTGCTGTAAGAATGTCCAAGATGTTGCATCCTGGTTGAGGAGCTACTCCGTGATAAGGAAAGAAGTCGGCGTGTCCTCTTGTCGTCAGGTCTCCAAGGGTTGGAGCTCCAGTGTGGATTACGTCGACAAAGACCGCACTATCGGGCGTTAAACAGTCTTCCATGCAGTCTGGGTCGAACAGGGGAGCAGCGGGATCCAAGCCCGTTATACGACCAATGGTTCCGTTAAAGTACTTCCCAATGACTCCACCTATGTGGGCTCCCAGACTGTGGCCGATTATGTGAACAGAGGTTGGGCTTATATTGTTCCTCCTAAAAGTTGAATAAGTATTACTAGGATGTGTCTTTTGTATTAAAAAAAAAACAAAAACAAGAAAATTGCGCGGGATTTCTTGAAAATTATCCGTGAAACGTAATGTGGGACTGTAATGCTAAATGATAAAAAGTGTAAATAATGTTTCTATATCACATAATGGTCATTTAAGATTCTATGCCTGTTTTATTCTTCTTTCATTTGTAATCCGCGTTTTACTAGCCCTTTTTTGCTCTTAATAAAATATTTTTGAAAATTGTGTTTTAAAAACTTATAAAGGTTTTTTAAGTTAAATTATACTTACATTAGAAAAGTTAAAAGTATAGTCTGCCGGAAAAACTACGTGATAAAGTAAAAGACTGCTGAACTCAAAAATCCGAAAATGTTTTACTTTAATCGAACTGTTAAAATCTCGTACGAATATTAAAATTTGGCTAACTATTTTCGAATACTTCAGAAAATATAATTCATAAAATTGTAAGATGAGGGATTACAAATTTTCAAATCCTCAGAAGCGTTTGCCTCAAAAAACAATCTTTTCTCGCGGATTGTGGCATAAAACCGACTGTAAATTGAAAGACATTGAAAAAAAACATACGCTCCACTAGCCTTGAAAGTACTATGATATTTTTTTAATAACCAACCAAAGTGCACAATAATCCATCAGAAAGTACCCAGTCGCCTCGATCATTACAGCCCTCTGCGTAAATCTGAAGGTGCGTGGAAAAGATCGTGGAAATTTATCAATAATGATCGAGCATACGGCGTCACTACTGCTGCTTATATTTGCATACGTATAAGCTAACATTAGCCAGCGAACACAAAAAAATAAACTACCGATAGTAAAAAGTTCACGGAAATACCTGAGATTTGGCGAGGAGAAAAAGTCAGTGGATGCGCAGACACAACAAAGAGTTCAACCGAATTCATTAATTCTGTCACGTTTCGCATATTCTCTAAAAAAGCATTTCGAAAAATGCACGAGAATTTGGATACACTCGCATACAAAGTTCACGGATACGTGCCCGCAGCCGGCAGGAAATGGTCGCGAGAATGAGCGATGACCTTTGTACTTTGCTCTTGTTGAATTCATTAATTAGCACATTTCTTGATTAATTAATGTAGCGGGACGTGTATGGGATGCAGATTTCGATGCGAACATTCAGATCTTACAAAATTTATGAATGGAGCATGAATCAGATGTAGCCGAAAAAATTTGCTACGTGTTAGTGACACGTGCGAAATACCGGATTTCCTTGTAATCGTGTTTTAAATTCGCCTGTGAAATCTATTAATAGATTTTTAAACTGTGTATCATGTAGGCTGCGAGCCGGTCTGATTAATTACAAGGAATGATGCACCATTAATTCACTAATAAAGTCTTATATTCAATCAAATTGGAAGAATTTTACGGATTTTTTTTATTTTCAAACGAAAACCAAAGTGAATTATGCATTCTCCTTATTCTCAAATTTGTATTTTACTTAAAAAAGCAAATAATTTAAATCTCATTTTTGTATAAATCAAAATGCTTGGAATCAGAATCAGAACATGCTGCATATATAAATTATTACTGCATATATAAATTATAGAGTTCTTTTGATCGTGTAAATTCGTATAATACAAATAGCAATTTTTCTTGTTTTGAGGTAAAATTAAGATTGTTCACTTTTTTCTTAGGTCGCGTAGATAAATCTTCGAGAAAACTTAATTTGAAGTATATTTTAGCAATTAAAGGAGTAGAAGGAATCCATGGAAGAAAATATAAACATTAATAATTATAAAATATCCTGTGATTTTTGGAAATGGGCTTGGTGATTACCCAACAATTAAATTTCTACCTTTCTGTCTTTTTTCGTTCATTATTTTGTCGTCATCTTTTAAATTTATGTGTGCGCTCCCTTATTTTAAAAATTAATATAATTTAACTGCATATGCAAAACACTCAACACTAAGATTTTCCTTTTAAAATAACTTTAAGTACCTAAGTAAGAATTACGTCATTTGCATACTTAATTGCACATTTATAGTATTACAATTACGTAATTTGCACATTTATAGTATTGTTATCAAATATCTGTAAATATTGAGCTTATTTGTTCAATTGTAAATAATTAACTTGAACTGATAAAGAAACAATTCTAATACTTCATAAAATTAGTTAAAAGTACGTCATATAAACTCTTATATACAACTCAAATGAAACACTCTTACAATATTTGCACTCACTCAAATTCTAGCTATTAATGCATTAGAACACTTAGCGAACCATAAGCATTACTTCTAGCCAAATGAATACTCGTACCTCGTGAGTTACATTAGCATATCAAGGAAAGCAGCTCCTACAAGTTTTATGAATATACCGCCCCATAACGGAGTGAATCACATTAATGAAGCTACTATAAATTGTAAAACAACATGTGTTACTTAATTATGCGTAAAGATGCGTTGATTAGTAACCATGTAACCATGTAAATAAAAGCACCGCTAAAAATAGAAAGATTAATACACGATATCAATCTCAGAATTTACCGCAGCTTATTACCGAGCCGCTAAAAACAAAACAGTGGAGCAAAAAAGAAAAAAATGTCAAGTCCATGAATCAAACCGGCTTTAGGAAGTACGTTAGATGATATGCTAGCTTTTCAGAAGTTTGAAGAAGTAACGTAAAAATGCTGGCACTATCATCTCATGAGATATCTTAAGCTTAGTGAACAAAAAACCCACCTGAGGAAATCTTCCAGGATAAATCCAAAACGTATGCCAATTTTCTTGATGAGATTTCTTGTCACTGTATAGAATAAGTTGGACACGTCTCTCCAATCAGCCACTAGTAGGCCGTCAAATCCCCGCGACATATAGGCTACAAAGACAATGCAGATGAGATCTTCAGGACTTCTTGATGATCTAGTCGATCGAACCGTTTCTGACAGGCGCCGTTGCAATATGATCCATATTAGCAAAATATCCGTGGATGATCAACTTTATATTCTCCCTATTCCTTATGCCATTGATGTCACTCAGTTTCACTACGGGCTGATCATTGTATGGATCCCTGAGATCAGAGGAATACTTTCAAGCGGCTTCTTCAAAGATATCTTCAACTTACGGATCTATGTAGAAGATATCGGCACGTTTCACTAATTTACACTGCTGAGTTTGCGCCAAGAAGATCGTTGTACTAACGGCGATAAGCACCGTGAACAGCTCTAGAGCGACAACGATCACCTTTTCAACCGTCTTCATATTTCAAACTCGTTAGATCCACTTTTCTGAATATAGTGCCGCTTCAGTATCCAGCTACTGAATGGCGATCCGTAGTATCTTAGATATAAGTTGCACCTACTGACAACAGCGAGCTTTTCTTGGGTATCAATTTCGTTGCCTGCTTCAACTTGACAATGACATTGGTTTTAACCATTTTATTTAACCTTAGGTAATTTGCAAAAACGATCACCATAGCCACATTCTGTCCAATTGCTCGTTATTATGTGAATAATGCACGCCAGCCCAATTTCATGCAATTCGCAAATATTTTCAATATTTACTTGAATTTTATCATTTAATTACAAAGCAGTTACGTAGAATTGAGTACATGATCACTTTCAAAGTCGTTTAGGTTACGAGTACAGCATTCTGCACTGGGTGATCTTGGCTATGCAATAATTAAATATATTTTCATCTTAAACTTAAAAAGTAAACAAATGCTTCTTATTGCAATTCTCTATAAGAATGCATCCTAGGTTTAAATAAAAAATAAAAATCAATTATTCTGAATGAATTAAGAACAATTTCTCCCAGGAAAAATTTCATGCAAATTAATAAATGTACTATGGACATATTAAAATGCAACAGAGACGGAGAAAATGTTAACCCTTAAGCAATGTCAATAGTAGTACTTAATAAACTAATTGCTAATAACAATTTAAAACAAGCCGGCCAGTTCTATTATCTTCGAAATGTTCACTAATTAAGGTAAGGGTAAATTCGGGGTTCTACTTATTGGTTTTTATTGTACATTTCCAGTTTATTTCCTTAAAGTATAGGCCTCCTTAGAGATTTTTTGGATAACCGTACCAGTTTTTCAGAAATCAGTCAAAACGCAGGTAAAAATAGCAAAAAAAATTGTTAATGCACGTATCTTTAGTTTTGGACCAAAGATTTTATTTTTTAAATTTTCAAAAATGTCTATCATAAATTGTGCCGTAGGCTGACTTTCATAATTAGCTCGGTTTAGGACCTTTGGCCCCCAATAACTCAGGTAATACGCAATACAAATTTACTGAATAAGGTGAGTGCACCGTTCCATAAATTGCATTTTCACTAGAACCTTGCCTTAAGCAGCAATTGCAATTACTCCAGTTCTTTCAATTTTTTGTTTTTAACTCGTTCTTTATTACGATGTTTTAAACGTTGTACGATTTTTAACTAGGGTATATTTCTGGTATTCCTAAGTGTTACATTTTCTACGTGTTTTCCCTAAGGCTATAAAAATTGCAGCGTTCGAGCTGTGTTTTTCTAAACGGTTATTTCTATCGGTTATCGGTAATATTCTTAAAAATGGCCGATATTTACATGGCGGTTTTAACCATCATGTGTCATGATTTCATCGAAAAAAAAATCGAAGAAATTGAGAAAAATGTTATGAAAGAAAAATAAAAGAATATATGTCTTTATTCATCTAAACGTAGCTTTGAAAAGAGCTAGTTTATTGTTTGATTTAAAAGTTGTTTGATGTCATCGAAGGTTTCTTACACAACACTCTTCAATATGAATCGAAAACCATCAAATTCATATTGTTTTTTATTTTGTATTATTTATTACATGTGTAACAAAAAATATGATCAAAGGCTTAACCTTGAATGTACTGCTGTACGTTTTATAATTATTTAGTAACAAAATAAAAGGAAAAGGAAGGAAAAATTTGATGGCAAAGTTTCCTTACACTTAAAATTGGAAAAGTAGATTTCATTTTTATCTAGCTCCTTTAAAATACACTACAGATATTAAATAGAAGTTTTCATGAAGATGTACTTATATAGACAAAATATGCCATAACATTGCGAGGGAAATGTCGTTTACTTATCAACAGTCGGACATGTTTTGATTGTTAAATAGTCTTAGCTAGATTTACAATATAATCCAAGTGAAGTAGACGTTTGTGAAATCCTAAAATTGCAGATGATTCTCCATACGTTTTACAAGTTTTCTTTTTTTTTCTTTTAATTTTCTAGAATATATTTTATTCATAAAATTCTATCAGTTATTGGGAATTCGAATATATTTTACTTTTTTACACGTTATAGATTTTTGTATTCCGTATTTCCACAAAATATTTGGCATGAAATTTAACAAAACTTCAGTCCGAGGTTGTTAGGTAAGGAATCTAAGCATTCTTTTCCAGGAAATTCTACCTACAGCCCAAATATCCCTATCACACATGTCTTGATTTCGTACTATTTCTGTGGCTCAGACTGTTATGTGGTACCCCTCTTGGTGTACAAAGCCTATAATTATGCAATTTCACTTAGTTTTTGAATGCATGTGCAACAGAAAGTAGCAGATTAATTAAAAGTATAGAAAAGCAGGCGACTGCGAGTTTGATTCACGCGCCGAGGATTCCGTACATACTTTACATGTATCTAAAAATATTCACTCGTCTCTATATGATTGTCTGTTTGTACGCATATTTTTCATAATGAAATTTGTTGGTAATAGCTGCTAATTTCTCAAATACTCAAATACTCTTTAGCAACTAGAGACTTCGCTTTATTCTTCTTATAGCATTTATTAAAACTTTTATCAACGAGAGAAATTCAATAATTTTGGTCCATAAATTTAAGAAATAAAAAGTAGCATAGACTTTTCTAAACTCTCTTTTGGGGATATTTAAAACAATGCAACAAAAAATTGTACGAAACATGGTCTCGAAAAATCCTTTACAAACGATGTCCCACTAAAAAATTAAATATTAAATATTCGTTTTTTTTTAATTGTGTTTTTAAACTTCTTTGAAATAGTATGTAAAACATAACTTCGCCCTTTTTTATCGTCCTTGTGTGCCTTTCGATACAAAATTTCAAAATCCAGAAAAAATTGTATCATGCATTAAACATTTGAATCCATCTCATTTTATTGTTTAAAAATCCTACAGTAACATGGTCTATCACTTCTTTCTTTTTTAAATAACATTTGTGTTTTTTGGCCCTATCAGAATTATCTGTATTAACTTTACCTACGTAAAGTAAGTTTTTCCGAATGAAACTGGACGTGCCCGTATCCAAAGTTAAATGAAAGTGTACGCAGAGCGCTTCTCGGAACACAAACCCTTTTTGGGCGCAAGCAACTGAAGCGTTCGAATTGAGCTTTAAACTTGCAGAAGATGCGAGTTTTACTGCTTTTTTGGCGTTCGTCCCTTTCATTTCTTTCGCCACACCCCTTTTAATGTACAGTTCCCATTTTCGGCATGTTTGAAGTTCAATTTCGAGCGCTACAGTTGCTTGCACGGAATGATGAGGTGTTCCGAGTAGATCCCTGCGTCCATTTCCATTCGACGTCGACCCCTTGTATGTCAAATTTCGTTCAATTTTCGAAATTTACTCTAAGAAGTCCGCTTGTATTGTAATATATTATGATGTAGTATTAACATATCAGATTTATTAAGCCCTGGAGTTTGTTCCACTGAATAAGAAATTCGTGTAAGCGTATGTTGTAAAATGTACACCACTTAACACTGTTTGTCTGCCTGTTTTCCCTCTGCCAACAGGTGTCCAAAAATTTGAAGATTTGATTTAACAGTCCAACTTAGAATGTAAGCTATATATTGTTTGTCTATTTGTGAGCTTGACCAGAATATGGGTCGAAATATTATGTTTTCTTTGGTTTACTTCTGCCAAGAAGCGTAGGATAAAAAATCAAATTATTTTTCTTTCTCTTATTGATACTTAACAAATAGCATAATATTAAGTAAAATTGAACATTTCTTTAAATAGCTGTTTAGCATCAGATGCACATTTTAGGGCGGAATGCTGCATTAGAACATCTAGGCTAGTTTATTTCAGGACCAAATATTCTGTCCGCTCTATCTACTGGCCGAATCATCATTCTGACTGTCTTCAATGAATACTTAGCACCACGGAAATCGTTCCAATATACTCCTTGAAACTGGTGGGTGTCTGCAACTTCACCTCCTAAATATTGTCCGTTTAGGTTGCTAAAATATTTAATACAATAATTGAAAGAAAAATTATCTTGTAGATTATATGTTATTATAGATAAGCGTAGAAGAATATACTGCGGTGTTATATGAACGGAAACTAACCTCATTTCGCAGGCATTATACCACCAGGCTCCAGTGTGGGATTGGGCACAATTCCCCTCTACCCAGCCATCGTTGTCGTTGTCGAACGTCGAGAATTTGTGAGAAGCTGAGTAGCTTAAAGAGTCGCCAGCTGTTCCCTCGTAGTTCCCCAACAAGCTAAGTGCGTAGTCCTCCTTTTCTCCACCTATAGCGAATAGACTGTATTTGGCGATCTTCTTCTCGCCCTCGAAGTCCTCCACCTCGATTAGAAGCTCATGCAGCATAGTCGACGTGATGTCGTGTAACCTGTCCAGCCCGATAAAGAACTCCCCAGCAATGTTTCCGAAGCCTAGCCTGTATTCCAGCCAATGGCGGTAAAAGTTCACAGAACCGTCTTTACGTTGCTGGATCACCGTCCATCCGCTGCCGTCGCCGTCCACTTCACAAAGAGCGAAGAATGGACCTCTGACGGAGCTTATCTGGATCTTGTAAACTCCACTTTGAGAAATAGCGGGTGAGGAACAGCTCGTGGGTATGGAAGAGCTTCCTGAAATTTGATGATTTGGATATCCATTTTGTAAAACTGTATACACTGGTTGAGATCGCAATGAGTGTAAAGCACTGTTGAGGTACTGCTTAGTAGGCATAGTATGTTGTCGCTGTTGGATTTCTCTGAAGATGTATAAAAAGTATTATTTTGAAATTATATGCGAAATTAAATATGATGAAACCCATAAAAGCTAATGAGGTATAAAAGTACTAAATTAAAAAATTTAAAAAAAATTTCTCAAAACAATTTATACTGTACGTAAGACACAAAACGCTAACCATTTAATTTACTTCAAGTAAAATCAATAGTTTGGCTATGTAGCGTCCAAATTAAAAAGATATATGTTTTTATAAGCGAAGAGTAGCATGAAGATATGATTTTTAAGAATGATATTTTAAAGATTACAGAACTACAACAATTTAAATTTAATAGACGGGAGTGCCACTAATGTGTAGATTAGTAGCATCTCTAAGGTGGGGTACACCCGGATCAATGTAATGACACCTATGTCTTACGTAACATGTCACTAATATTTTCTCAGGCTCTATGGTTTTTGATTTTTTTTTAAGAAGGTAGAATTTGCTCGAGACAAGAAACCTTAAAATTTCCTGTTTGTTTGATTGACTTACTGATTTATGTCATTATTATAAAAGTAGTGTACACTTTCAACTGTTTTTTGTTTCTCTTCTTCTCAATGTATGGTCATATTTAAAAACAAAAAGAAAACGTCGCCGACAGATGAACAGAAATAGCAGCTGTAATGGGCGAGGATAAAAGTGACTATGCCTACAAAGAGGACATAAATGACATAATAGAACATCGCAAGTCAATTGTTAATCTACACTGTAACACCTTTAGCGTAAGTGGCAATTGTTTTGACTGGGATTCAAATTTCTAGTCGCGAGCCTACTATAGTTAAGAGAATTAACTTATTCTGCTTTTTGTCATGTTTTATGGCTCCTTAATTACGCGACAGTGCGAAGCTGTCTGAATGCCAATTAAATAGATTATGCAGCTAGAAAATTTATCCGAACCGCAAGATACATGGAAATGAAAAGGGAAGTGGACTTCAATGACACCATCAATGCGTTTTTATCACGTACGTGATTCAAAAGCTAATTTAAATTCGCGCGCCACCAAAAAAAGCAGTTGAAGCTCTTTCGAATGCAAATTGATTTGTGGAGTAAGAAGCCGTGGAGACAATGCGGCAGAAATTAAAAAAAAAGCTCGAACTGACCTTGTGGAAACAAGCAGATTCGTAAGATTTTGTCCGAGGAAGTCGAGGGTGCCTTCGACTTTCTTGAGAGCAGCTCTGGTCGAAGTTAGCAGTGTTGCGATCGCCGCTAGTTTATCCGAGCAGTCCATGTCTTGTGAGGCACTCTGGATCGTCGGCTGACTGCGCAGATCTGGAAGATGCTAAATCAATAAAAGAGTTTTTTCAATTTAATTCGTTACGGCCGAGCCAAACCAGTTGCTATGCTTTGTCGAATCGCCTCAAGATCAGCCCGCAGCTGCTCCAAAGTACCATCCGATTTTGAAACTAGCCAGTCCAGATTCTGATTTCGCCTACTGATTTCTTTTAGCTCTTCTCGCAAGTTGTCTAGCCGTTCTTGATTTGTCACTTCCAGACGAGTCAATCTAAAAAGAAGAAGAATCGAAAAATTTTATTCGATGTAGCTAATTTTGTTACTCGCGTGCTGCTTGATTTCTTTTCATAAGATGTTTTTTATTTAAATTGCCGTTTATTATCATACGTCATCGATTTTGTACTTAATGGGAAGTTTTAGATTATGGAATTAATTTGTTTTTTATCTTAAGGTTAAACGCTATTTTTTCTATCTGTGGGTAATTTTTTAAATTCTTTGATTTCATAAGTAGCAGTAAAACATTCTATGCAATTTAAGCAAAATTGAAACATTTGCTGAATAAAACCATCTCTACAAAGTTGTTTCACTTAAATATTAAAACTAAAATATCCAACGATACCAACGAAAAGTTTAAATATTTATAAATTCGTTGGATATGGATCTCAAAATAAATAAATTAGAAGAAAACTACGAAAAAGAATAAGTTAGCCAGCGACACTAAAAAACTAGTTGGGTACTTGATACGTCGTTGTTGGTAGTGATAAAACGATGCCATTTAGTGAAAGTAGATGGGTACAAAAGTTTGTTGTATTGAATATGACCATGAACACGAAAATACTACTTCACTAAATAAAATTCGCAATACACGCTTTTCTCTTACTTTAAAATCGGAAAAATTTTCTTCGTTAGAGCATTGTTTATTAAGCCTAAGTCTAAGTATAAATTTAGTCTACTCTTCCTTAGATTTCGTCACACAAGATTCGTAATTCCATACTCTTTATGTGTTTTTAACGACAGTCACAGTAGTTAAAATTATAAAACTTTTAGACCTGTGCTCGTCAGTAAAGATTAGTTTCTGCGATCTTGATCGTATTGATCAATTTATCAAATAAATATCATTTTTTTTAATAAATATTGGACTTACTTTAATTTTTTAATTGACAATGTTATTGAAAATTTCAAATTTTTATTCCATACACGAGCGTAGTTTGTTTTATTATTTCTAGTTCTATTATTTCATAGTCGAAAACTTAAAGGGCACATTCACATATGAGATTTTTTAAGTTTACTTAATGAATAAAACGATTTGCATTCAATTTCCTACGAATTTAAATAAAATCTAATTTAAGATCAGTATTATTTTGGTCGATTAATACGGATCTTAATTTGTTTTACAAAAGCTTCCGAGTCCTCGATATTATACTTAAATTTAAAATCCATTTACTTTTATTATACTTAATTCATTAGGTTTTGCTTTACTTTTAAATATTTTTAATCACGTGATCAGCTAGTATAAATTTGAATCAAATTAAAAGAAATTTGAAACAGTTAAAAATGAATATACATAAATAGTTATAGCCAAATGAAATAAATTTTATTTTTTTATATTTTTTATAGCCAATGGAATCTAATAAATCTAATTATATTTTCTTTCCCCTGGCCCATTTGAGAGTATAATAATATTTCACTAACTAATCTTTCTAAGGACCGCAAATTAGTTCTACATAATTTATATGAATTTTAATCTAATCGAAGAAAAGAGACATATTTTTATTTATTTCTTTAATATAAAAATATTAAGAAAGATTATTCTTGAATATAAAACATTTATTTTGAGATTTCAACAAAATTACTAGAGGTCAATCATGTGTTTAAGAATTTTGGAACTATAGGAAGGTCATATTTTTGTACAGAAATATGAAATAATTTATCTGATAATTAATAGCATAATAAACGTTCGAAAAATTATCGCAGTGTCTGAATGAGTGTAGCATTAAAAACGGTCATCTGTAAATGACAAGGTCGTTTTTTCTAGTCATTAAATTATTATATACACTCGTATAATATACCAAAGTGTAATTTTCGTTAAGTGTTATAGACATTTAAACTTTTAAATTATCACATTTAAAGCATAAAAAAGAAGAAGCCAGTATAACAAATGTTTAGCTTGGCACTGAAGATAAACACGAATTCTAAGATATTAACTTCGCGAATAGAATCGAAAGTTTTCTTGGAGTCGTGAGGATTTCTGCCTAGAATTATTTTTAATTAAAGTCCCCAAGTGTGTTCCACTTTAATTTTCTAAAATGCAGCTTAAGTTAACACATATGTCGACCGAATGTTTTTTTTGTGTAATTGGCGGTGACAGACATGGAGCGATTGCTTCATCAATTATATTGCTCCCAGCCTTTCATTCATAAATCATTAAGATGAGTAAATCAGACAGACAGCGGTTTAGCAATTAAATTGGGTTTGTTTTTGTCTGTCTGGAAGAAGTGCAAAGAACTTAAATTAGACTATGATTTAAGAGCAATACATGAACAGGTATTTATATGAACATTAATTGAAAATTTCCTTTGAATTAAATATAATTACATTTATTTAATTCATGGAAGGATTAATAAGTACCTATCGCAGAGGAGGTAGAAAGCAGTTTAAAAAACGCAAAATTCACAGGAAATTTACCTGAAATGTTCTTGTTCTTACCCATTTACTTCCTTAATCTGCTTTCTTTTTGCGAACCCTTCGTAGCAATCAATCAATATCTTAATTACAATCTAAGGAACAGTAAGGAATTTCTTAATCACAGATCATCATCTTTCTGTGCTGTTATTTTATTGTCCCATCTAGCATTTGCTGCAAGTTAGCATTAAGTAACGCTGAAGATATCTTCAGTACCATCAAAGATCAGTTCAGGTGAAGCGTGCAATTATACTCATCTTGTAAGAGACGGGAAAAAACTGCTACAGCCAACAGTGCAAACTAAAGGTAAAGTAATGATAAATCTCGAAAATTATTTGATGGGATTGACGAATTACAGATGTTATGTAATAAAGATGACACTGTAATGAAGGTGTGACTTTCATTATCATTTCATTATAAGTCTGTGTTTTTAATTAAAAAATGTTGTAGCTGTGCTGTTAAGAATTACAAAATATTAACGAAATAGCACTGGTCTGCGAGAATGGGTGGTTCCGGGGCGGTATAGGTAGCTTGTACTACTATCAATAGTATGAGCAAAACACAAACAAAAGCCAATAGAAACATCATGGATTGTTAATATTTTTTGATACCGCGTTTTAATTCATTACACTTTTTATATACAAAAAATTATGCTTAAATCCCGCTTTGATTATATTTGCGTTTATACTCATTTATTACGAAGAAATTATGAATTTAACCTGAAATTATAAAATGGTTTTTTATGGCCTCATACTTCCCATCATCATTTGAAATGATTTACCTTTTAATTTTGAAGAACGAGTGTCTACTACCTAGGAAACTATTTCAAAGTTGCTGAAGAGCATATTTGCATCGGATTATTTTAGCTTATTATTTTAGGATCGGGATTTTACCAGTATTTAAGAAAGTAAACAAATTATAGTTTTACAAATTCTTATTAAATCAATTGTATTTATTTTCACTCTGTGAGTGAGTTTTGTAGTAAAAATTTCGAAATAAAAAGACGTAAATTACAAAAGAGCTCTGCCAAAACTTGAAAACAAAATCAATCTTGACAATTTACATACTTAGGAATACAAATTATCACTTCTAACAATTGATAATTCGTGACAATCGAAGGCTATAAGTTTATTTGCATACCTTTAATTAAATAGTATGTCATAATATCGAAACTGAGTAGGTAAATATTGCTTGTAAAATCATTTCGAAGCATCACACAAGCCGAATAATTTATGAAAAATTATGGGCTAAGTGATCCCATGTTCTGCTCAGTGGTTATTTGACCTTTTCTCATACTATCTTAAGACTTTATGCAAAACATCTGTGAAATGACTTAATCATCGATTAAAATAAAAAACGTTTTCGTAATTTAACAAGAATTAACAGCACAAAGTGGAAGCTAAATAAAACTCAGTCCTCGAAAGATACTTATTTTGTAAGTAGGCTCCATAATTATAACATCCGGATATTTGAAACAAATTCAAAATTTACTTGCTCTTTTTATCTTAAAAATTGTGCTTTTTAAACTATCCCACTCTTCAAAAATTATAGAATAAAATATATAAGAAATTTTTCGATTAAGGAACAGTTTACACTACACTACACATTTCTAACTTAAGAGCCGGTTTGTTTTGAGGTATTTTCCTAAATTAAAAAGCCTTTACTTTTGAAATGTTTTCTTTTAAAAAGCTATTTTCTTTAATATAAACCCACTTAAATTTTAATTTCAATTCATTCGTAGAAAAAGTGGTCACGACAAAAGGCCTTTTATTTTAGAAAAATGCAAATTTAGTAGTTTCTTAAGTTCCTTTTCAATGTAAGATTTTAGAATTTACAGCCGTTCTTTTTTCAATTCCTGCCTGGACATTAAATTCCATTTTGCACAAATTTTTCGAGAGGCTATCTTTATGCCATGAATTTTAATGATGATGACATTTTTTTTGCAATGGAAAAAACAGGACAATTCGTTAAAATGATTTTTTTTGTACCTCAAAAAATATCTCGTAAAAGTAAATATTTTTTGTTTAAATAACTTATGCAGTAAAGAACAATTTCTTTCCATCGATGTGTAGCTAAAAACACATCCCATATTAACCGAAAGACGCTGAATTCAACAAATATCTTAATTCACTAATAATTCTAGAACTACGCACTTACATGCTTCTAATCCTCTGAGCCCTTCATAAAAGAGAGCAAATTGTCTATTGAATTATTATTTTCAGCTTTGGTGGCAAGTTAAAGACTACAAACCCAAACGTTGTGCCTCGAGAATGGTGTAATAGATTTACCATGAAAACCTTTTCTTTTCATCTAAGAGGGAATATGTAACACTCATTCTACTCCAGGTAAAATTATGGTACATACTTTAAAGTGAAGTGCTACACGTTATAATAAATAATGATTGTTTTGTTTTCAAAACTGCACGTCATTTGCATAATTATGAATCCCAAAAGTTTGATGACCCAGAAGAGCTCTTGACCTTCAATAGATAGTCGAGAGATATTTGCTATTTACAACATTGACAACTGAAGTGCTTTATCGAGTCGATAATTTTGGTAAAATTCCAACTAATGCTACACTTACTATAGCAGACCTGCAAATTAAATTCACAAACAAAGTTAAACAATCGACTGACATAACCCATTCACTCTTTGCCAAAATTCAGAGTTTGAAAAATATACTAGATCCCAGGGGGAAATTACAACACAAGTAATTGTGGCAACCATAGTTAATGTGGCGTTTGGAAGACAATGACTTTTCCCTCTTGCGAAAAATCTAAAAATTAAGGCAATAGTGAAAGGGAATGGTGCATCTTCAATTTGTCTGCCACCCAAATGTCGCTTCGTCGCAATGAACTGGCACTGCAGTCACGGGCGCCCAATAGTGCCTGAAGGAGTGAAGATTCGCCGAGATATCTTGTCAAGCAAGGTCACGAGTTCTGCAATTTATTCTAAGATGAAATTAAGGCTTGGTGCTGTATAAGCATGGTATGGAAGACCAGACAAAGTGGAAGGAAATCCTCTATGGAAATGAATGTCGTTCATATTTGTATTCTATTAATGTGTGCAAAGTATTCATATCCAGTTATGAAATCGACTATATCGCCGATACGTTAATCAATCACATGAAGCTAATGTAATTTTTCTAATACTAAATTAATTCAAAAGTTGACCAAAATAATACAAACAAAGTTTTGAAGGTTTATGGCATTTAGTTTTGAAAGTTTGTGACAATTTACACAACACTCACTTATATTCAAGGGCCTCTAGACGCTTCAGCTGTTGTTCGTCTAGTGACGACAGGCCGGTAACACGATCGTAGATCCTCTCCAGCAGCATGTTTGGAGCGTGACCCAATGCCGTCTGTTTTTGAAACAAACACAACCGTTGTTAAACTTGATAAAGTTTTCAATTTTGGACAAAAATTCAAAACATCCACTAACCCCATTGTATACACTCGAGATGTGACGTCTTCTTTGTGAAGCAATTTGTTCCGAGGCACTGAAACAAAATAACGAAACTAATGCTAAAATATACGCCCTCATGTTTCCTAACTTAAAAAACACCACTGCTTAACACGCGTAACAGACGTGAAATATCACAGTAGGATTCAAGCTCTAAGCGAGTTCTCAACCTAAAAGAATCTTCAAAACCAGTAGAAGACACCGACCATGCTTCGCACTCCTCGCTTCGCGTTCAGACTGAAACTGAAAAGAAGTCGCGCCTCTTAAGACTTTTGAAGCCGGCTAGCTTTGGCATTTCTTGAGGCAGATGCTATCGTCCGCGGATACGCTTTATTCGCGCCAATTATACTCGTCAGTATCTTCATAGTTAGGTGTCATTCAAGCGTACTTTTTTGTCGTAATTCCGTGTAAAAAAATCGTGTAGGTAAAAGGGGTGATTGTCTCGTGGGACTGTTCTCGCACTTCGGTTCTGTTCAGATCGTTGGTGATTCCTACTGGTCAGTTGTGTGGATATTCGCGGTTATCTCTAGGTGCACACCGCGCCGAGGTCAATATTACAAACAGGTAAAAGAAAGTTTACTTTGACTTTGTTTACTTATGATATTAGAGGTTGTTGGCCCGTTAGTGGTTATACGGACATACCTATTCATATTTGTAGATAACAAAATGCAGAAATTAGTCATGGACAGGTTTCTTTTATATTTGAGAACTGTCTGAAGCTGATCAACAATTATTGATCTTGTCTGGTTTTTTGAATGTTGAAGATAGAGATATACTTTACATAATATACGTTATATACTTTACACAATATACGTACATATTTAGACTTGTGTGTTTCTTTTTACGAGATTAGTTCTCTTTTATGTTAGGTTAAACCTGTGTATTCTTGTCCACCTGATGGGTAGCCCATATAATTCCAGGGATTCACCTGGATTTATGGATTTATTTTTCTCAAGATCAAGAAGATATAAATTTTAAATCGCTTTATTGCGATTCAAATATAGAGGATTTTCATTAACAAGGAGGCAAATTAGTAAAGGAACTCACGACTATGATCTATTTGGTGTTATTTATTCGTATTTATACCATCGCTCGACAAAAAATATAATACGCAAAAAAAACCCTTGCCAAATATATCATAAATTTGATAACATTTTCGTCACATATACGAACGGAGTTCAGAAGCAAAAACACACAATCGACTTTTTGGTTTTTTTTTTTTTTTATTAGAATGTTGTTTTCAATTTTCGATCAAGATTAAATAAAGTGGGAAGTATTATGGAAGCTTTATACGTGGATTAAATGATGGCAGATATCTAAACTATGGCTGCAGATTTTATTCTGAAGCATTTTTTAAATCGAGTTCTACATGAGATGAAATCCTTTGATTTTTAATTATAAGTATTTTAAACAGCATATCGTTTAACAAGAAGCATTTCTGAGGATCGAAAATTGCAAAAATGATTACAATTTGAAGGAAACGATGTAAAAATCGTTCTCTATAATACTGTGCACTATTTACCCCAAGAGGAATAGGTTATAAAATAAAATTAAACAATTTTATAGAAAGAACTTCATAATTTCCTATATAATTCCAATATTATTACTTATTTAATGTTATTAATAATCTAATATAATTACTATTTTTTTATTTACGTTACTCATCCCAATTTAATAACCCGCTGTCGTTGTGCATTGTAGAACCCGTCTGGTGTTTAGAAAGAAGACTAAACATGCAGCATTAAAGTAGTCAATTTTATCTACCGAAGATAGTGCATTAAAGTTCCATTAAATTTCCTTTAGTTGTTTTTTTCGTATTTCGTTCTTCCACGGGACTTCGATGTTCATCAATTATCTGATTACTTGTTCAGTAATGTTGAAAGTAGTTATCTATTAACTAGATTGAGCGCAGAGAAGAAAACAGATTCATCACTGTTTTCAAATCTTTGAATTAACATCTTTTCATTGCTTATATTAATTTTCTTCGTCTTTACTTTCATTTTCCTTCGGTAATTGGCCTTATATAATCAACATCACCAAATTTTGTCTAGTGATTTTTAAACTATTAAAAAATCATGAATCTTCGAAATGTAAAGGATTTCTCAGCTTACAAACAACAAGCAAAATAGCAACAAGGCTAATAATAAATTTTGAGTAATACAGCATTTGATGCTATTGTATAAAAGTCCCATGTGTATTGCTAGAAGATCTCCTTCTAATGTTCTAATCTCCTTCATAAGGTGAATTGCACAAAAAATCATTAAAAAAAATGGCGATGTTGGCAGCTCACGGTCGAAGGCGCCGGAACATAAATTAATATTAAAGAGGTGATTCCATTCCAGTAATACTAATCATAGGAGTGCTATTCGCGCGTGACATAACACCCATTAACATTCTGGACCAGATCGTGGCCTCCGCGGGAGTAATATGCATTTCAAAGAAGGCGCGCTCAATGGCCGATAAGCCTGACATAGACCACACAGAGGACCACAGTGAATTGCGGGGGTTCAAATTAATCAAGATCACATTAAATCAATAATCTGCGAAAATGACGGACAAAAAAACTCTCGTCATTTCAAGCATGATTGCAGATTTTTTTGCTGCGCACCACCCATCGGTTGCCAGGCTCTGGTGAGGCCAAATGAATCCAGTCATTACCTCATCCCAGCAGCCCCGACTATTTTTAGACGATTTCTAATAACCAGAAGTGCTGGAGGCTTTCTTGAGGAATCCAGCAAATCGCTCTGCATGCTCTGTTTCTTCTTCGCTAAATTCTTAGTGCAGAGGAAATAAAAATCGCGAATAAGGAAACGCGCGGAATAAGTCTTTCAGGTGAGCGTTAAATGGAAAATCCGTGGGATGCTTTTGTTTACAAAAATTCTAAGGTCAGTGCATGGCCGTTGGTAAACACCAGGAGTGTCGTCCGTTTCCTCTAACGAAAACAATTATTGGGAAATTGAATTAGTTTCCGGATTCTCCCCAATTTTGCTTACAATTAACTCTCAGATATTGTCTATTTAAATTGCAATTTGTGACGACACTGATTGCTAAGATTCGCGAAACTGTCTCATAGATCGGGTAAATTAACTCTGAAGTTGATTTGCAAAAGTTCGACCGGAATACGACCAACATCTGCTTAGGCGGCTTGTTCAAAGATAGTTACTTTTCCGTCACGACTTCTTTCCGTCGTCGTGCAGATGGAGTTTCCCCGAGAAATATTCTCTGCGAAAGCTTTCCGAATATCTATGACTATTTTCACATAAAAATCGCAGAAATATCTTAAGAAATATGTTTCTGATAAAATCTTTAAAAGATTGAGTATAAATATATCGCAGTTATATTTGCAGATAAATTAACGCTTTTTATAATTTAACTAAAATATTCAAGTATTAAACGAAGAGTTCACGACGTAAACACGGGCACAGTGGTCAGTGCTGATCACAGCCAACAAAAGTAGTGGACAAGTGAATATCAAAGAGCATGGAAAGCTCCAGTGTGAATTAAGGAAAAGTAAACTCAATAATTCTTGTAGAATGCATTGTTCAACTTAGTTATCCACTTAAAAAATATTCCAGATTGTTAAATTTTACACTTTATTTACATCATGGAAGGTTTGTTATGGATATTACCATATTTACAAATGATGAAGTACTCTATCATATCAAACAAAATAAAAAGTATCGTACACTCGTTGTAAATAATTTGGATACAATTTTTTGAATTTGTATTATCTCAAAATTTGTGATATTAAAAAACTCAAAAATGTGTTTTCTTGGATTTTTTTTTAACGCAAATAAAAATACTGATGTTTTTCAACATTTTGGAATAATGAAAATAGGCATAATGTAACTCTTTACAAATACGACGAATAAAGAAAATTCCGTGCATAGAATCCCAACACTTCACACATCTTCTAAGTGAACCAAGAAGAATTATGAGAGTATAAAAATAATAATTCCATAGCAACTTGTAACAAAATTTGGTAGATTTACGAAGAAAGTCCGATTAATTAAAGAAATAAAACATTGTTTAAGACAAACCTTGAGACACTACTTACGTTCCCCAACCATCTTGCTCTGACAGGCCGTGAAATAGGTTCTCACATGTCTCAAGGCATTTGTTTCTTGAGACATATTATGAAACATGAAACATTTTAACTACCTCATGAAAAACAAATATTAAATTTTTTTGAAAAACATGGGTAAAGATGGTTTAAAATGTAATTCCTAACTAAAATATAAAGAAAACAAGTGTGTGACCAAAACTATAGTAACATTGCGGCAGTTAAAGTGTTAAATTAATTGGAAAATTCTAGATGAAATCAAAAGGCCAAATATTTTCGTTTATTTTAAAAATTACAACGCAAATAATTTTGAGACTCATGTCGATATTTTTAATTGTGTAAATTCCCACCTCAAAGAAATGTTACCAGGTGAAATTCTTCATAATTAATTAATTTATTTTTTGTGTTTCTTCTTATCTGTGATATTTATAGATCGCAGTTTGTCTTCAAAAAAATTTTATTTTCTTCTAACTTGTTATTGAATATTTATAAAATAAGTTTAAAATTAATTACTTCGCACAACTTGTTTCCGATACGATGAAGAGTTTGGGCAAGTTGCTGGAAAACCGAAAAATTATTCATGCACAGGTGGTACACATTCGTGGATATCACCGGCTTGAGACATTGTCACTGACGGAGTTCTTATGTAGTCCCACATGAGAAAAGTCGCACCTACAATTTTACGTAGGTATGACGGCGATAAATAACCATGAAGCATTTCATACCTTTCTTTGTTTATACCTTTTATAGGAGTTAGTCATTTTTCAGTAGTGTATGGTTTTCAAATTTAATGATCAAAATAATGATAGAAATAATTCGAAATAACATAAACGAGTTATACCTTTTCTCTCAAATCAGTTTTATTTTTTTTTCTTTTGTAATATAATAATAATAATTCAAATCCCTTAATTATGTAATACAACTATAATTTTATTAATACAATATAAACAGTGTTACTTATTTACAAATAGTAAAATATTTATTTTTCTAAATTTACTATACAATAAAATTAAAAATCACCGCATGTGCGAAATGTTCGCCATATTCTTAAATAGTTAAAATGTTCGGGGTATTTTTGTTGCTTTATCGCAATAAAACATCAATTTATCGTCCTGAAATATTCAAGAAATTAATTTTATCGATTTTTATGCCATTTTTTCAATTATGTATTATTTATTAAAATAATCGAAACAAGAGAATGTTCCAATTAACAACAGAAAACAGCAAAAGTTATTTACAATATTTTAACGAAACATATTCTTCAGCAACTGTTGAAATTTTCATCAAAAGTAACCGCAAAGACACGTCTTCTTTTTTTTAAAAAGTCGAAGTGTTAAATAAAACATCATCCGCAGTTCCATATTTTCGCCTTGGCAAAATCTGAAACGTTTTTTAATCCTTAAAATTTGCTGGTGTAAAAATGCGTGTGAAAATATAGAAAGTATCTATTTACAGAGATTTACCGAAAGTGCAAAAGAAGCGGTAAATAAACTTACTTATGTGCCTTAAAACTATGGACGAATTTCTCGGGATGGGACGTGCATAGTTTCTTAAAATTGATAAATGTTCCTTTGTGCATTTCATCCAATTTTTTTTTTTGTGAATGGCTTCTTAATCGCGTTTAAGGGATGACGCGTGCATTCGAACACAATCCGGAGTGTCATAACTGCAACAGAAGATTCCAACTAACGACTGATTAACAAAAGGTGCGGGTGTGCTCAAACCGAATCAAGAAAATTGCACATAAATGCGTGATAAATGTTCTACACCAACAAGACTCTGTTAAAAATTATTACCCATAATCTATCGAACGCAATGGTCAATGTCTAGTCCTACAAACTTATCGCCTCTATTCGATTTACCGGTAGATTAGACGCTACATTCAAGTGCTAGAGTGTGTCTCGTCCAGCACAATTAAGGTACCTTTACTTCTTGTCCGTAAGGTCTTCTGTCCTTTAGGAAAATTAATCAGCAAATGATTTGACTCATAAAAAATATACCTATAAGTACCTTCAATATTTGCTCGTTATTGAAGAATGGTGTTCTTGTCTTCTTCTTTTCATATACATCTATTTACTTTCCTAGCAGATCAGATAAAGAACCCAAGTCAGGATAAGGAATACCAAGCTTGAATGTATAACGCACGCCAAAGATTAAACAATATGGACTTTCAAAAGTAAGAAATTTGTCTATATGTGAAATTTGAGTGCTATTGCTTTTACAAACAATAAAAAAAATTAAATGTAAATAGAAGAGGTGTATGTTAAGTTAATTTTCACTCGTCTTCATAAAAAAGCAAAAGGTGTCCGTTTATAGGACATGAATGCCAATAAAATGAAAAATTTTTGAAAAGAAATTTGAAGAAAAGTAAAAATGGAAATGGAAATGGTTTGAATTTTTTTTAATTAATGAAATATTTTGGATAGATTGAGAGTAAAATGAAAACACCGTTCACCAAAAGGAAAATCTTTAGTAAACAAAAATTTGGAACGAGAACGTTTTCCAGTTTCCGACAACAAGGAATTAAAATATATTAAAAGCGAGTGTTTAAACTGAGATCTTTGAACATTTCGTACGTACAGTGTCCTTTAGAAATACGTGGAAACCAATTAACATTATTTTTTCACTATAATTAGATAAAAGACCTCTACGTCTGGGAATTATTTATATAAAAAGCATTTTGTAGGCTCTGCACGATTGTTCGATAAACGAATACAATCTTAATATTTTTTTTTTTTGTATTAATTTTACATGTATGTGCTCCTGTAAATACCTGAAGATTCGAGTCTAATTGGGCACTCCAAATGCACCGATTCAAATGCAAAGTGTTGTATCCTTAATCGCGGCTTGAATGGCTTAGAGAAACTATAGGCTTCTTTAAAAATGTTTAAATACATTCTCTATGGATTTTTTTGTGTTTACTAACACTAAGTAAGCAACTGATAACAAACCTTCTGGAAGAAAGAACGCGGTACGAAAAAGTGTATATTATTTGTGTTTCAATATTTTCCAGTGTAGTATTCATTTTCAATAGTGTTTTAAAAGCTGCAGTTATTTTGAAGATAAGTTGAACTAATTTAAAAATTTTAAGAAATAAATTATATTTCACAGTGTTACAACACGAGTTAAACAAAACAAATATTTTAAAGAAATGTAAAAAATCTAGATATGGTGCGTGACGGAACCATGTTTTCAAGTTCGCTATCTCTCGTAGTAGTAACACTGTGTACGATTATTAGAACCGGCAATGTTATAAATGGACAGACTGAACGAGCTCTTGGGCTAAATGTCGATGCATCTGCTGGTGGTTCGCAAGAAACGGAAAGTCCCTTAACGTATGACTACTCAAACACGCAAACAAAAATGATAATCGAGAATGGAAGAGCAAATTCATTCAAAGGTGTAGAACTGAATAAGCCCTGTGTACATAAGACCTTCAAAGAACTCTTTTATGGACTAGATAAATTTTATCACTTATTTCCAGTTCTCACAGATATTTTTGGAATTACCTCCGCAACAAGATTAAATTGGATAAATATTTAATGAACAGATTACACTCGTAAAAAATTTTACATAACTTGAAATATAAATGCACTTTATTGACGTAGCTTGGGTTTTTTTATCTGTCTGATGTCGCCTTCCTCCCCGGCTTCTTAAAAAACAAGCCGTCTACGCCCTATTGTCTAAATCTGGTTACATTAGTGCCCTTTGCCTGAACTTAACCAAATGCAAAATAACACTGCTCGACACACCACTAAGAGTCCTTAAAAGTAGTGAGTATGCTACAATTTAGCACTATGAGTAACCTCCTAATATTCGACTAAGTACGCTAAGTCGTCTGTTGAATTCCGACTAAAAATTTAGTTATCCTTATGACGTAATTTAACTTAGTAATATCACTCTGAATATTAAAACTGGTGTTTTGCTAGTTTTTTTTTCATTTCTTTTTGTTTTTCGTTTTTTTTTAACTTTATTTGTTTATTGTAAGTTGGCAATTTATGTCTACGTTTGAACCGAAACTGGTCTACGGTTACGTAAATCGACTTCTACTCTAGCTCTAGTGTAATTTTAGGATTTGTATTCCATAATTTGTTCTGAAGTATAACAGAAATTACTTGAAGAAGCTTTAAATTATTTTCCTTTAGGAATGATTTTCCTTGTGGTTCGCTCGGTTCCCTTCGTGATTGATTGCTCATCAACCTGTCGCGACGCCCATTTACATCCTAAGCTTATATGTTTTTAATTTACTTTAATTTCCTTGTATATCGCTTTCTTTTAGGCTTTCGTTTCGAATAATTCTAATTATCGATCGTACTTCCATTAGTCTCTTCGTTTAGTCACAGTTTTTCGATTTTATTTAATAAGATTTGTTGTTGTATTTTTGTGTGTGTTTTTTTTTTTTTTTTGTTAATATCAACGTAATTTTCTGGATGCTATTAGAATAATTTTTTATTTCTTAATCATATTTTTAATATTCGGTTCCACCGAATACCGAATTATTTTCTGGGGTATAATCACTCAATTAAATCTCAGAGTTCTTTCTTTATTCAAACTTTGAAGAGCAAAAAAGGAAGCAGCACGTGATTGAGCTTTGATATGATTATTTTTTAATTAAATCGAAACCGGCAAAAAAATGCTAATCTAATTACCTTTAAAAATATGCGAGTAGTAAGGTTATAAAGCCAATTATTCTGGCACAATGGTGCGTTGCACAACAGAAAAAATTTATTTGTGCTCAGTTCTATGATTAGAGCTAGGTTTCCAGAAATGAGTACGCGAAATCAGAGAAGATGTCGTGCATGCTGAATGAGGTACGTGAAGAATCCGCTTGAAGGTTTTGCAGTAGAGTTTTATGCTTTGTAAATAAAGAAGATATCATGCACGATTGCAGAGTTAACCCGCGAACCAATCTTTAACGCTATATCAATTACAGTTTATATTTCGGGAAATAATGTCACTGTCGAAAATTCGCAATTCAAATTATTATTTTGTTAAAGTGAACGAATTTGATTGCTTGCGAGTGGTGTACAGAATTGTTTTTTAAAATTGCTATCTATGTAACTACCAAAGTAAATACGTAGATGTAACGTAAAACAACAAATGCTCTATTGCTAACAAATTTCATACCAACTTAAGTTAAAATCTGTGGATGACGCTAGACTACTTACAACAAAAAGAATTCACAATTAATTATTTGAAATGATACACAAACATATTCCTTCAAAAGGAATGTACTACGTATTTCTTTAGTAAATATAATGAAAGTTAAATTTTAGATGAAACTACTCTAGAAACAATCTGCACACCCATTGAATTCCCATAAGGGACATCTTTGCAGATTAATGGTAACAAAACTATTTTCCTCATTATATGTTACTTTAAGACGTGCTAATTATTAATATGGTAACTTTGTTAACAAATTTTCAATTTTCGTCGTTTTTTCAAAACTCGAATATCACAAGGCAACGCTTTTTTGCATCAAAAGTGAAAAACTCTTACAAATATTTTTGAAGCATGGCATGATTAATGAAATTATTTTAACAAATTAATTTACTTACATCAGAAGTATAAAAACAAATGAATAAAGACAAATTATTTAAATATTTTTATGATGAAAAAACAAAAATCTGACTGAATTCTGTTAAATGCTTTAGTTAATCACATCACATTTCCAAATTCTACTCATTTTGGTAAAAACTTCATAAATCCTCTAAAAGCAACCATAAAATTACAGTGAGATAATTTTTATAATTTTGATATATTTATTTATTTAATTCTTGTTAAATTTGGCAATTAGAATTGATCCTTGATTAGAAACTATTTTATCTACAATACGCTTTAACATTATAAATGTTCTTTACCTGCATGATCTACGACTACACTACTCCCCAAATTTTGTTTGATGCATTCACCTGAATGAAGATCGTTATGTTTAAGTATAGTCTCAGAATGAAGGAGAATCGAACTGAGGAGCACATATCCATACAAACCTGTCAACAAAATTAACCTTCTCGACATTTATACGTCTAAACAAGAATATTCTGTCCCTGAGGGTGTGTTTCATTTATTATTATCTAAAATTTTACAAAAAATTGTTGGCTTTTTTCGTCTTACATTTTTCTTCCGCCTTTCATTTGTGTGTTCTTTTTATTGAGCTACGCTCGCTCTTTTGATTTAATGTGTGAAAACAGGGTGTGATCACTCGAGTTGATGCTTGTCCTTTTTTGTTTTGTTTTTTGTTTAAAAAAATAAACGATGTCTTCTTAAAAAATATTTTTATTTGAATTATTCGCAATATTTTTCACGTTAAATATATTTTATTTTTAGTCTCAACTGTGTGTACAAACATAGTTCCCCTCTAGATAGAAATGAAATTGAAATTAATTAAAAGAGAACTGCTGAAAAATACTAACAAAAATATGCAACAGTCATTTTACTTTTCCTCTGTTAATATTCGATGTTATGTATTTTTGTATCTGCCCTCGCTTACATTCCACCTTTTTATTATCTAAACGATTTTAATCCTTAGAACTTTAGTGCTGCTTATCTACAAATTGTGTAAAAAATTGTTCTACATCTTCTTTTCCTTTATCTACGCTTAACTTTAATGTCTAGAGTGCAGTACTAGAAAAAAAATCGCCTTTCTCATCATTTAAGGTAACTTGACAAAAACAATAATAATTTTGTTGCAAATCCATTGTAAATTTTCAAGATTCATTCATTCATTCAAGATCAGATTTAATAAGAAAATATAAATACTTTTACTTGGAGGATATTTTGTGGTATTCGAATGCAGGGACAGTAAGGAGGACAGGTGGAAATAATAGAGTCTAAATATGTAAAACATAAATTTATTTAAAAATAGAAAAAAGTAACTAAATTTGACATTCTTTTATATCGACTGATAGTCGTCGCGTTGAAAAATAAATTAAAGCATTCACCTCATTACTTCACGTTGTTATTAAATTCGTAGAAATAAAGCTAAAGTGGCAGTTATAGGTAAAAGGAAAAGGAAGTTGAACAAATTCCACTGAAAACAATGCCATGGAGTGTTTAAACATTAAAAAATACAAAAACAACCGCATGAACTCTCCTAAAAACGTAAGAAAACGTAGGAAGACGTATCTAAGTTCCCACGGATTTTTCAATTTTGAAAAAGAAATTTGATTTTCTGGGGATATAGATTTTCTGTAAAACGAAAACACGTAACTAGATAAAATAAACAACTATTAAAATGTTTAAATAGAAATGAGGTTATTTGAACCTCTAATTTTTCGTTTAATAAATTTAAGAGAGGAGATTTGGGTGATAAATTTCTGTTTGCAAATGACGGCCAAAACTGAAATCATATTTTTGAGTGAAGATGATCCAGAAAGGAAAAAATTCAAACATTTCTAACGTTTGTTCGTCGAGAAATTTTTGGGATATTAGAGAAATAAAAGATGTAAGAAAAAAAAAAAATGAAATGTAAAGACAGAATTTGAGTATATACTCCGATGTAAGATAGTATAATATTTGTATATAATATTAAAAGTATTTTTAACAAAATATTATTCCATGTTGCAAGCCTAAGTCTAAAATAATTCAAAGTTTCACTTTTAAGTCTACAGAAAATTGCCGTTGGTCCCTACATCGTCTTCAAAAGACATCCTTATCATCACGTTCAATTCGAAGCATTTTACAGAATGGTATTCACGTGAAAACGTCAACAGTGCGCATAGTAAGAGAGCAAAAACAAACCCGGAAGTCCTTAGTGATTCTAATTTACGTCCCATTTCGCCGTGGGAACTTATCACTGGAGAGCATCAAACTCCTACACCCTATGAGGAATGTGTTACGCTCCGTCAGACACAAAACACCTGGCAAAATATAATCAGATTTGACGAAACGTGACGAGAACTTGTGTAATTTCATAAGGAGCCCCACGCCTCGAGTCGGGAGACTGGAACAGAAGTCGTCGCTCGAGTTAAGCACAGTTCTGTTCTAATAACTCCGCAAGTTTCCTCCCGACAAATTGAAGTGAGCCGGCTCCGTCCGCCGCTCCATGGAAACTTCTTGGTCGAGCCGAGCGGGTGTATGTTAAACTAAAGTCAGTGCAAAATTTCTCTTGTTTAGTTTTTCTCTTGTTAATTAGATTCCGAGGAAACTTTGCCTTTCAATAAAATTCCCGACGACATTTTGTTATCTTTTCAACAAGTTTTAATTTGACACTGAGGGTTCCTCATGGAACTAAAAGCAAGCAGAAACTTATACTGGCTGTTTCTAGTTGCTGCGATGGTTTCAGAATATCGACTGGTTACAACATGGACTCGGGGAGTTGGGAATGATAATGGTCTTGTACAGAACTAATACGGGCACGACAATGTGGCTAGACATCATCCATTCCATCTGGACATTGTTCAAAACTATTTCTTAATGTGTTGTTCCAAAAAGAAGTAAGCTAGAACTCGAAATCAGAGAATCGAAGCGCACTAGTTCGGCAATCAAATATTGAACACGAAATACAAAATCCAAGAAAATTTTGTCAAATTACCTTGTCTAGTTTGTCAAGTGAAAAAGGACAACAGTCCAGAATGATCGTTAAACACTAAGAGTCCCCGCGGGACTTACTCCTATGCAACGAAAACGTTTATCACAAAAGAGAGCAGGAAACACCCAAACGTGACGAGTCGCAAATGTTTAAAAATTCTCGTGTGATTCATGGCACTTTAGCAAATTTTTTTTTAATTAAATTTACGTTTAAACTTTTTTTTATTTTTGTTTCGTTATAAAAAGTAACAGCGATTATACGTAAATAATCTCTTAAATTAAACAATAAAAAATGGTGTCTGAAGGTCGGCTATTCACATCGATGAGGTCCTAAACGAAAAGATTATGAAATACATTTATTGTAAAACGAACTTAGGCAACTAAGGGAGACGCGGCTGCGATTCACGCGGATCACTTGATTAGAGTTAGTGTGAGCTGGTGCTGGATGGATGACAGCCGACTAGCCCTACCGTGGCAGGATTAGTGTTGCTTTTGTTTTTTTGTTTTGTTACTAACGCGCGTTCGGGGTCTGATCCGCGAAGTTCATGGCCTGGTCCAGTAGTTGTAGATGCTGTATTGGTTCGGTGACTGGTACATAGGTGACCTGCAGATGACCCCTCTGCCTCTTTGATTTAACCTTCTTTTTATTGCCTTACGCTAACAGTAGTGTCGAACGCCCTCCAATGATAGCACTTGCTTTAATTTTCATTTGCTCTGTCTGTTGGGTTCCGGGTACAGGAACACACCCTCCACGCTGAATATCGATGCCTCTGGAAGATGATTTATTTATTAGATTAGTAGTGTATTTTAATAAAAACTTATTATAAAATCCTTATAAATAACAATGAGTGGTAGCTTTTGATTTTACAAATTTTAATATAATTCAGACTTGAACATAAGTCAAAATTCAAAATTATATATGAAATATTTTCCTAGAAAGATCTTGGCATAATTCCGATACACTCGTAAACCTCATTGTCTGGCCACTAGCATATTTCCTCCCACGTTCTATAAGTTTGTTTTTAATAACTACGAATTCGTACGGTAGAAATATTTACTATAAACTAATTTCCAGAAAATTAATTTTATTCGTAGGGCCTTTTATCGTGTTCTACTTGCAGTACATTTAAACAAAAAACGCGTGTCAATTTAAAATAGTTTAAAACCATTCTAAAAGTTCCAAAATTTTCCTATTTGCGAATGTAATTGAAAAAAGGTCGTTCCAAAAATAGCAAAACTCTTTCTATGTCTTAGAACGAAATTATTATTTTTTGTATTATATAAAATTAAAAATGCGATTGGAACTTTCGAAGGTATTTGCAGGAAAGTTGGATTTTACAGATTTTCGTGTAAGATAAAAGGAAAACTCATGGATTACGCAGCAATCTACCCTCATACAAAATTAATTAAAATAAACATTTTTTTTCATAAACATTATAAATTAAGATTTGCGAACAATAATCGTAGTTTTTTTTTTCAAAATTCCGCAACATTTTCACCTTTCATGCTTCTATTTTCTCTTGGTTCATTTCGTTTTTTTCTTCTATATAAAAGCCTATAAAAGCCACTGAAGTGTACACGAACGTGTGGCATGAGGGAAGCTATCAGTCAAAACATGATAAAATTAATATTTGTTGATGATTCGAAATGACGTAAGTATAAAATAAATTAATGTGAAAATTCGAAACGCAGTTGACTTAACCTTAGAATACAACGCGATTTTTGGACCCCAGAAAAATGTAAGATCCCTTTCCCTAATAATAAAATCGAAATCTTGTCGTCGACTTGAAAGAATTAAAATTTTTATAGATACCCGAAGGCTTCAATTTTTTTTACAATATAAAAAGTTATATTTTCGACCCAGTGGTTCTTAACTGACGAGTATATTACACCCCAGGTGTTCTTTATGAAATCAGGACGTATGCAATTTATGGGTTAAAATAAAACCCAGAAAATCATAAATTGTTCGCACCGTAAAAGAGGTTACCTATCGAATAGATTAATCATCAAAATTATACCTACTCTTTTCCTTCTGCCTATATTGAGGATCGTCTAAGAATAGATATAACTGTTTAAAAATAATATTCCAACTTCCACGATATGGAGCGCCTTTTGTTGAAGAATGCTAATTAAGGCCAAAATGAGAAAAGAAATCACCCTTTGCCTCCAAAAGGAAGAGCAAGCTAAAGCTTGTTATCCACGTGGAATCCAAAGCAGCCAACAGTAATCGGGCACAGTTGTTCTATGCGGATTAAAATTCTCATGATTTATAAGCTATGCTATGAAATTGTCCTTTTGCAGTTAATCTCGGCAGCTGGTGGATCCGGCAAAGGAGTAATCAGAGAAAAAGTGGCTTATCCCTTGAATTTTTCATAACACACGAGTCGGAAACAGAGGGGTCTGGGAACCACAAGAAGTACGCTCCTCTGCTTCAACCTTTTTGGGTCACCATATCTGCCAGGTAATTAAAAGCGGACCCAAAAGGCCAAGCGAACCACGATAATTCCGACTAACTACATCCCTACAAGTTAGATCCATAGGGCGTTCGCAGGGGTGGATCACGATGGCGTGGTTCCGCAAAGCCATAGTGGAGTTTTTGCACAGCGACTCGTAAGTCGTGATGTTCCGGTGGAATAATAACTACGGTGACATAATTATCGGAAATGATGTTGCATGGGAGACTGCCAGTCCTGCAGGACTCCGTCCCGGCCCAAATCCAGGATCCGAACGGAAGTACTGCCCTACGGTGGCAAGAGCAGCGGCTGTGTATGGAAGCTGACAGCGACCGGGGGTGGGGACCAGGAGCGAAATGGGTTGTCGACATCGAGGTGATGAATTTTAAACAGGGTCGTCCACCGGGGCGTGATAACGGTGCAGCTTAAAGCGGGCTTAAATTTGCATGTGGAGAGGAGACGGGCATGCGTACTGCCACCCGGTGGCCTCATTTCGGGTTATTTTCGGAGGCTGGTATTTGAACCCAGCGGTCGCTTACAAAGCCGCAGCTGATGTTTGTTTCCCATTTGCTCTAATTAGCTCCTGTTCCAGAACACACACGTGCGCGTTGACAGTGGCAGGCTGCTCTGCCGCAGATCGCTTTAATTAAGGCACCGCAACTAATTGCTTGAGGTGAGGCGTTGCTGTACGCCAAAGCGGATTTCCTAGCCACAGCTCCAATCTTCACAGACCGCAGGATTCGGTCTTACCCCCAAGTAATCCTAGAATTCTGCTCCACTCGAAGCAGTTCGGGAGCACATCCTAGAGCATTTTTCCTTCGAATTGTTTCGACTTTGAGGCTCCATCGTCTGCAATGTTCCATCCAATTGGAGCACAAAGACTGCCCCTGTCCCTCCAATGTGGGTTCCATCGCATGCAACCAAACCTACACCCCACAAGCCATGTTCTGGATCCCACCAGCACCACACACAACATCTACACGCCCATTAATTAAATTGTGCAATATTTGTGCACTCTGATGAATTTTTATGAGTCCTCGCGTCTACTAAAAGCCGATTGCATGCTCTGTTAATGACGTGGTGCACATCAAAGGTGGCAGGAGCGTCTAACTTGAAAAATGTTCGTGCTGTTCACTTATGGGATTCAAAACTTCCCGGGGGAACTTAAACTGGGCATGGTCTCGGCACGGCCCCATTCCCTCGGTGCACTTGTTGAAGGACGAACTTTTGAGCCAATCGATTCCACTTATTGGACGCTTTGTAAACAATTAAAGTGGGCTGAGAGGGGGATGCTCACTCACATGTCCCCCTTCGCAAAATTACTCGAATAATGTGTTTTCGAACAAAATTATCTGCGTAAATATTTTCCCTGTTGAACATGATCGCTCTTTGCTTTTTACACATTTTAACTTGTGTACAGTGTAAAAGTTCGTCCGGGACGCAGGCCTGCATCGATTTAACGACGTTAATGATGAGGAAATTGTTTATGTGCTCACTTTTGTGACGGGAAATGCTCGTCGACAGTTTTACATACGCATATGTTACTGACATAATTACAAGTATTAAATCATACCCCATAAGCATACAAAAGCGTATATAGGCCCTGTAATATAATTCATAACAGCTGCTGCTGATATTTGAATGACAAAAAAAAAAAAATCACTCTTAAAAGCAACACATCCATAATTACTCAATGCCTACTATTGCAAATGGAAGTCAATCCATCGTGAAGAGAAAATCAGTAAACACGGCCAAATATAAATGAAAACCATATGGCAATACAGGGCTACGCACACATCACATAGCATGTGAAGAATATTGGCAAAATTATAAATTGAAATCTGTCATGGATTGAAATTCGTCCAATACCATCTCCTACCCTCACAAAATAACAAAATAATTGAAAGCACACAGCCAGACACCAAGCGATTTAGTAGTTCTCGAAACAGTCAATACAGTTTCATTCTGAAAATGCAATTTAAATTTTATAATCAACAAATTTTAAAAAAAGCATGTAACTAATTCATAATTTGATTAACAAAGAACCAGAACGAACTGGAAAATTAGGTTGGGTATACGCCTTTGCATAGTGATAATTTTTCCACCAAAAAGTTGAATGGACTAGGTGCGAAACTCTCATGCTGCACAAACTGAACCTCTTAACTCGTATTTCTAAGCTAGACTGTTGACGCTGTTGGCTTTCAGTAATGTTTTCTGTACTAACGACAACCTTGAGAACTTTTTCTCGGAGCCCTTTCGGTAGTGGGCGTTGGGGACTTGGTGTATTCATACATTATACCATTATACCATACTACTATTATGCAAACATTTATTTCAGGAAATATTTGTCTAGACACGTGTAGAAAACAAAAAGCGAAATATTACATTGGTAATACAAACTGATCCCATAATAGCTATGGAAGGTTCCTTCATATGGTCATATGAACTCTTTATTAGAAATTCATGATATTTGAATGTAGAAAATATACTTATTTTTTTTTTGTTTTGTTTATAATTAGCACACTGTTTCAGTTTTTATATTCTAAATTTATGATTTCTACAACAAATGTGAAATGAACAGACCACAAAAGAGACGAATAATCCTCCTCCACTCCAACTTCAAAATGAAGAAAACATACTGAAAATAGAATTTCTAAATCCGAACATTTTCGAAATCAGCAGTCCCGAACACAGCACACGTATGCGCGGTAGTACACTGGTTAATCCATTACTGACTACACGGAACATGTTCTGAATTTTAGAATAATTCAGAAGCGTCTACCTACCTCACGATCATAATGTTGCAACCTGAATTTAATAAAAGACAATTATAAAATAACAGTTCTCACAAATTCAGAAACTTTGACCGAGACTTGAAATTTATATTAAAAGCTTTTTGGCCTTTGTTACACTGCACAAAAATTTAATAGCTGAATAGGTGAAGGTGAAATTACTCAACGAAATTTTATTGCACAATAGCAGTCGTTATGGTTGTGCTAAAAGTCCAATTCCCCCTTGCACAATGGAAATGAACAATTGAGCGGAAAATTTCACTTACAATTTTTCAAAATTGGCTAGTCGTAAATGGAACAAAAACAAGGCAAGTCCAACCATACCAATGACAAAATCCCACCGAGAAGGAGAAGAATTTCAATTATCCTGAGGAAATCTTGTGAAAATTTTATGAAGAACTTTGCATGTTCCCGAATAAGCCCGGGCGAGAATAAATAAAAGAGTTTTTCTGAAAAATGCATGGTACAATGAAAGTTGCAGGATCATGTGAAAGTCACGTAATTATGCTTCAGGAACTTTCAGGCAGCGGAGCAATGGTTGATAATTTATGAGCTTCGCTTACAATTACAGGAAACGGCGGTTTGTTTATTATTCAGGGGAACAAGGAGCTTCCAGAATGCACCCGACCACATCTCCGGAATGGGATAACTGCTAAAGCCAGCCGGCACTTGCATTCGCAATTTATAGAGGACCATGCACAATCTCTAAGTTTTATTTGTGAATGGAGATAATGTCCCTAAACCGACCATGGGTTACAAAATACTTGCGAAAACAAAGATTTCGGTGGTGCAGGAACATTGGTCCCAACAAGGGAATCATTTTCGCTCTTCGACGTTACGTAACTCTTCAGTGGTTTATCCAACCGCTGTAGTTTGTAAAACCTCATTTCATAGAAGTCCGTCCACCCGTCTATCTGTGGGAACTTACATGTACTGTACAACGGAGGACTAGACTAGACCACTAAAAGGATATATCTGGGTACTTACCGTCAGGAAGTTCGTATAATTTTTTTGGCAACTGTGAAAAGTATGGATGCCGAAGGGCCTCCTCTGCACCTATCCGTTCGTCCGGGTTCAATTGCAGGAAAGCGGTCGCTATCGTCTCGCCTTCGACGATATCGTAGAGCCTAGGAAAACTGTGGCCTAATTTTCGTGGCCTATAAAAACCTGAAATGGGGGGAATATAACAAAAAAATTCGTATAAATCGGTTCGGCAGTCTTCCAGTTCGGGCCCACTAAATCAAAATAATCCCAGCGTACCCACCTAATTTATGTGGCTTATATCCAGGCAGATGTGTTACGCCAGGCCATGTTTCTTCCGTCGGCGTTCCCAGCAATTTGAATATTTTATCCAGTTGGTCGTATGTATCCCGGATACCTGGGAATGTTGGCATTCCTGTTATCATTTCTACAAATATACATCCCACTCCCCACATGTCTAATGACGTCGAGTACTCCGTGCTGCCGAGTAGAACATCTGAAATCAGAGATATAGGCAAGGAAGCCCGAATTAGATTCAGAAGAGACCAAATCTTCGAGTTCATCTCTGGCCCTGATCCGGACTCAACGCAGATCCGGATAAGGCAGAGCTTAGTCCATGAATAAAATATCAGGGACCCTGTATTGAAGTTCCAGTTTACGGATAATTTAATTCGCGTTCCTTTTACTTGATTTCGCTGGAAACTGGATTAATCCCTTGTTGTAAAGAGTACAGGGATTGCACAAGGTTCATTTAGCTTCCGGTTTCAAATGCATAAGGATTTACATCTTCTTGTTGAAAGGGAAAAAACGATAAGTTCGTCTTCACTGCCGGATAACATTTCATGGATTTGTCTGCAGTCTCTAATAACAACGTCTAGATAAATTAATTTAAATACATCAACCCGGTAGTTTTTAGTGGGAGACGTGAATGATAAAGTTAAAGTAATCATATTACACAAGAGCAAGTGTTTAAGTGGTACTGTTTTACTTCGTATTAATAGGAACAAGTTGCCGAAATTGCTAGCTCCGTTTACAAATTGGGCTAGTCCTAATATCATTTGTTGATTTAATCGATTGAAATTAATACACATCCTCGGGTGGATGAGAAGTGTACCTTGCTGTGTACAAGAATTCAAAGGCCTTGAGAAAACAATTTTCGCAACGTGCGGAAGTTTGAATAATGTCGGAAATTAAATGAGCATTGAGATACTCGTAGCACTCCTTCAACACTTACAAGATGAAAATGAGAAATGTGTTACAAAAAATATGAGAGGAATTCTTCAAAGGACACGCTTTATTTGATAGGATTACAAAAAGAATGCAAATGCTAAGAAATGAAAATCACTCCAGGCTAAGTCATAACACAAACTCAAAGGTTTGATTTAAATCATTTTGCACTTTAAAACTATCTGGAAACTAGAGAAACTAGAGGCGACTAGAACCATAAAAAGGTTCTGTGCAACAGCACAATTGTTTCTTGAGGTATCAACACTAGCTCTGTGAGGTAAGTGGACAGGAAACCGAGGATTGTGGGATATTAATTGGCAGCTGCAAGTCACCTCAAGCCACACCTTCTTTTATGCAGGGCCATGTAAGTCGAATCTTGAAACAATTGAGAACAATACCGTGATCCAGCGAGGTTAAAATACACTTTAACGACAATTATATTCCGTTTATGCGTACCAAAGATCTGAAGCTTACACTGCGCTGGGTCTCATGTGGCCTAGAAATTCTCTAGAAGAAAAGCAGGCATTGTATCCATTTTACAGACGGCTTATCTGCATATGTTTTCCTTATGTTAGGTCTCTTAGGTCGACATTTGTACTTGATTGATGGCATGTACTTCATTGATTGTGCGATATTTAAGTTATAGAATGGACTAACAGACTTAAGTCCGGGTAGATGTTTAAGGCATAGAAAATTAAAAACTTACTGCTATTGGATTCCTGTGTTCGAGAAAAAATAAACTGGCTAGCGAATGAAACTAACCATTGAAGCAAGAATGAGTTTTGTGTTTTTGTCAAAGGGACCACCAAGGTCTTATATTTATTTAAAAGGAATCTGTTATCTTATATTATGCTTCGAAAATGGCGACGCGAACCGAAAAGTAAGTTTTGCAATTATTGAATAATTATATGACTTCTCTAAATTTTGAAACTATTGAACTAATTCGGTTAATTTCGAATGTTATTGAGATATGTATCCAAAGAGCTTAACAAGTTGAAGTAAAACATTTTACAACAAAATTTACTTTTCAAAGTGAAACTACTCCACGACGCTGTATAATCTTAATAAAATTTGACTTGAGGTGAGCAGAGAACTCGGCTATATGAAGAGCAGCATCCTTCAGTAGTTAACATTCATTCGATCAGCAATAGAAACTTTAACCTGTTTAGTCTGCTATGAAAATGATTTAATGAGTTATGTCGAGTTGCAGTAAAAGCACTCTGCACACTTGTGCATCCACATGTCTGCGAATGCTGTTCATGTGTGTTTTATCATAAATTAGTGTTTATAAGTGTTCGAGATATCACACTTTAGAGCTTAATTAAACATGGAGAAATGAAAATGAAATAAACGAAATTCCACAATAAATCGAGGAAAGAGAAAGAAATTTTTCGCAAAATTCGTATTTTTATAATTCCATATAAATCATTTTACTTTTATTTTTGTCTTCAACGGTATTTTTAATATTTTTTATTTAAAATTTGTTTTGAAACGAAATTGATCTTGTTAAAATTATCGTAGATTAATATACTTTGTTTAAATGTTTGTAAAATAATAAAATTCATATAATTCATTGAATTTTAATTATTTTGTTTTTTCGACATATTTTTCTTTTTCGTTATGGATTTTGTATCAGCATTAAAAACAATCGCTTTTTAAGGAATTATAAAAATTACTTAAACTATAAAAGGAATTATAAAAATTACTTAAAAAAAATTAATTAAAAAAAAACACCTATTGTCCAATTTTCTAACAACTATGATTATAAATACAATATAACAAGTTGGAATTACTTTCTTTTGTAATCATTAAAAGGGAAGCTTACAGTTCTTCGATAGTTTCGTGAAATAAATATCACAAGTGTAAACTAAATTATGCATAAAGAGATTATCGAAAATATGTTTTTTTTTTTAACTTCATGAGAAAATCTCTTAATTTTTCTTTAGATCTAGTTTTTATGTACAAATTTACAGATCGACAGTACGATTTAAGATCAATGATGGTCTTGTACAGAGAAAACATTTTGACATTATCAATGTTTCCATTTAAAGCCAAAAGGCGTAAGACAGTATTTGTGACTTTTAAACTTTAGACTAAGATTATCAACGACAATGCTTAGTTTTATTATTTCTTCCTCTTTATTTTCTTCTTATTTTTCAAGTAAGATTGTGATGTATACCATAAAGATTTTAATTTAAATTAATTAATTTACAATTTTCTTTTAATTCACTGGATCGAGATATAAATTGAAGAAAGAAATTTCAATTACCTGGTGGACGGTACCATAGTGTCACGACTTCATGGGAATACGTATGGCTTGGAACACTTTTCGCTCTCGCTAGACCAAAGTCGGCTAACTTTAATTCTCCTAATTCGCTAATAAGTAAATTCTGTGGCTTAACATCACGATGTAACACCCTTCGTTTATGGCAGTAAGAAAGACCGCGCAGTAACTGAAATAAGAACAGCCGAACGTTGCGATGATCCAGACCACCCGCGTGCCTTTCCATGTATTGAGATAAATCCGTATTCTGGAAAAAAAAAAGACATAACGATAAAGTGGGGACATGTTCCCTTTAACGTAGGGACATCATATACTTACAACATATTCAAAAACAAAAGTTAACGTTTCGCGCGTATGTACAATATCATGAAGTGTTACAATATTTGAGTGTTTCAGTTCTTTCAGTAACGAGGCCTCCCGGATCGCCGTGAACGGAGCACCCTCCTCCTCTTGCAGTCTAATTTCCTTAAGGGCAACTACTTGGTGGGTTAAACTGAAAAGTATAAGAGATACAAGGGGGAATGTTAGTAAAAGGTTGCTTACAGCCGATTTGCATGGGAATAACAGCCAGATTACAGCATACATAATGAGACAGGGTAAGGCAATCATGCGCCAAGTCGTAGGGCTGTTTGCGTAGGACTATGGGAAAAAATTTATTGCCAGCATCACTCTCCCAGCAAGGGCAGTATAATTAAGCAATATTTTAGCGATAGTAGCGCTTTAAATGAAAATTTCCAGATGAATAGCGGTCAGAAGATGCTAACATTTATTATCCCCTGGCACCACAATTAGCGGCGTTCATTCCGCGCCTCCGTTAATTGTGATTTTCTCGCGAAGTGAAAGATCCACGAAAAATTCTTATAAATCCGCCTAATTCTTGGTCAGCTTTTAAAAACTCTTCCTAAATTACCGCCCATCCGAAATAAGACGTATCGTCTTCTTCGAACCCCAAAATAAATTTCCAAACTTTCTAGTACCCTCCTATAATTTGATCCCTTTTTAAAGGAGAAAAAAGGATAGGAGGATCCTCGTAAATAATCATTACCACCAATTCGCTAAGGGACTTAAATTTCATAATCTGTCAGAAGAAAAGCTTTTCGTACTCCTACGCGGAATTTTATTTTTATTTTTACCGCAGTCACAATAAATTACCATTTTCATGGAAGTTTTAATGCACTGGCTGCCCTGCGAATCGAAAGAACTGTGAACCTGAAGATCTCTGAGGTTGCTTCAGCTCTAGGTAAGGTTAAAGGCCTGCGGCATTCGCTGATGGTCACACAGCAAACATAAATCGATTATGATGCTCATAAAATTCGATTTACTGCTCAATTTAGCGCAGTCCAAGAGTTTTTCAGGCCGTTCATTACAAGAGCCATTTTAAAAAAAAGTACTTATTACGCATTCAGGCAATTTTTTAAATAAATTGATTGCAAAATGATTTGCTCGATTATTTCCTAAATACTCTTCAACAGAAATTGCACATTCGATTAAATCGCCATCATTATCAAAATTCGCACTAAAAATATTATTTGTTTTCTATAGCTTTTGTAGAACGAAAATTGTCGCGATAAAATAAAAAAAATCACAAAGGTGACACGTTTTTAAGTTAGGTCTTGAATCTAATTTAACATAAAAATGTTTACGATTATATTCTCCTATTCGCAAAGAATAGAATAAATTCACTGAATACTTTAATTTTAATACGTCCAGAATCGGGAAGGAAAATTCTAGAATAGCCAAACCGAACTCTTTTAACTAATACACACAAAAAAATCTTTGGAGATTCAGTTTTGAATCCTTAAAACAAATTTTAAAGAGTTCAAACACTGAATAAATTCCATAATCTAAGTAAAGGTTTAATATTTTTCTTTTCTTTAAATACGAAAAAGCGTAGCAATTTAAGCGAATTGGCCACATTTTTTTTCTAGCCAAACAAAAATGCCAATGAAAAACATTTCTTAATAATAAAAAGTAGAATTAACTTTTACCAACTTTTTGAAAAGTGTAATAATACCAGTGGTAATAAAAATAGTCTTCTAAAAAACCTTTCCTTAAGAAATTCTATAAAAATAGATCATTTTATTCTTATTGGACATCACCAAACAATTATTAAGACAATAGTTCGATCAAAAAACTGAAATGAACAACAAAACACTCCTAACTTCATTAAATTTAACAAATAAATAAATCTTTTTAAGACGTAGTTTTGTTGTTCAATAACAAGCTAAGTGTTTCCTATGTCCGTACAAAAAAGCCTCTAAAGTGTATGCCCCAAATGAAATTAAATACGAATAAAGTCGATGTATAATAAACTTCAAAAAAATTCTTTAATTTTTGTAAGCGTAGTAAGGGCCTGATGGATTTCCAGAGCTTCGAAAATTTTTGCTAAGTCAAACAATATAAAATATGGATCCTGGTCCTTTATCAAAAATTTGCCTTTGAAGGACGATGGTATAAGCGAACCACTTAAACAAAAAATATTGCTGGCATTTCTCAAATGTTTATGAGAGCAGCCTTTCGATGGAGTTGCAGAAAAGAGCCTCTCGGTATGAAAAGGCAATATAAAATTATATAGGTATAAAAAAAAAGAAGAAAAAACCCTCCACCTACATCCTGTAAACTTCACCCCTGTTAAAAGCACTTTTTAAATAATAAAAGAATCCGCGCTGGCGGTTAACCCAGATGCAAACGATACAGTTTTGGGTATTAATAGAGTTCCAATGGGAGAACCAGACCGGGGCAGCAGGAACTTTCATCCCTTTAATTATTCACGCGTGACTGAAATTGTATAGTACAAAACAGACCATTTCGTCAGAATCTCCTGTGCAAATTTAATTGTACAGTCTGCGGTAGGGGAGTACAGACAATATTTAAAAGAAAGTTATTAAATACTTCTAACACGCTCTAGAATTTTTACTAAAGCCAAATACTATTGTGTCAATATTTTTAAAATTTTATTTCATTATACATGCTGTGAAAAAGTCCATACTTACTTTATCGTAAGTAATTTGAAATCCCTAAAATAGGACCATTCTTTTTAACGACAAAGCCCAAAAGCGATGTTTGCTTGCACTTTGCCATAATGAGGAAAATATTTACACACCACTAATGACCCACATGGTGACAAATGAATCCGAAGTTATGATATCATAAAAGTAAGTAGAAATAAGCCTGATCATATCTTCAAATATTAGACTGGTAATAAAGTCGAAATTCTGTAATAGTTCCTGATGATGTCATGAAGAATTTATTCTTGCGTTCAAAAATATTTAGTAATTTATTTCATTTCCTAAGGGGTTCTCTTCAAGGATTCTCATAACACACTCACTGGCCAAAATATAAACATTTTCCTGAGAACAAACCTTAGTTAACTTTTACTTTCAAATATATTACAAAATTCTATTGTTTTCTCATTTATTAAAAAAAAAAAAAAAGCAATTATGTCCTGTTCCAAAATTCAAATTTAGAGCCAAATTCAACGATTTATGAATACCTTGGCCCCGTAGTACTTTTGAATGATGCACAATTATCAACTTTAATTTTGATGTTGAAGAGTTAATTTGATTAATATTTTTATTTTTTAAATGTACACGTATTTTCAATTTCAAATCAATTAGTAATTTTGTTTGCATATTCATTTTAAAAATTCTCTTTTCTACAAATTTTGGATATAAGCAAAAGGAAAAACAAATAACGTACTGGAAATGTTAAACATGTTTTAACTAAGTTATAAATTGTATAAAAACTTATAAAACCCAGTGCCATTATGTTCTAGAGATAAAGATAAATTAAGATTACAAATTGGAAACAAAGTAAAGCCGGTTGCGTTCTTATTTATTTTAGAACATAAAGCCAGAATTTTGGGCATGCAGTGGGTATGATATAGGTCTATCGAGTTTAGTGGTAAGCGGGGCCTTATACGATAGAAAATATAATATTACTGTAGTTTCGAATTGTTTTATACTTCACCAGTAAGAACTAAAGAACATTATCCATGCATAAAACATAAATCATTTTCGTTATTTTATTGTCCTGGACATTCATCCAAGATGTTTAACAGTATATGAGGCGAACAGCAATTACTGCAGAATCGAGGTTAATTGTGGTCGTAAATCCCTTAATTTCGCGCGAAAAGCCCTGGGACAAAGATTAAACTCTTCTGAAGTCCGCGAAATTATTACCAGTGGATTCTTCTCTGCTATTTTATTCAGGAGGCCGAGTCCGCCTGGATCCAGATCCTGGCTTTTGTGGTCTCATTTCTCTCGGACGCTGGCTGGCTGCTTATGTTTAATTAACTTACTAACCCATTTCAAAAGTAATTCATAAATGGTGGGCCTTTGAAAAGGAGCGAGAACTCGCTATCCGTGGACTCCTTTCAAGGGACTCATAAGCTTAATAGAATTTTAAGTCTAAGTCCGATGACGAGCACGGTCTGGCAACTCCAGCCATGCTTCCTTGCGCATTGAAAGATGACCCTTACCATTTGCGGATCCGTTCGGAAAAAGGAGATGGCAGCACCAGCAGATCATGGAGCGGCTGAAACTAGGTCAGTGGCATGGCTGCTGCTTGTGCCAGGGAATTTCAATTTAAAGCTTTCCTTCCTTCCTACCACCACCGTAGGCAAATCGGGACTCTCCTGGAGCCCCTGCGCTGCGGTACCGAGGTGGAGCTATTCTGCGCCACGTCCTCAGAAGAATCCACGGGGAAGGACCTGAATGGCTGGTTCTGAGGAGGCAGCAGACATGGGGGGAATAACAAAATCCTTCTCGAGTATTATAATCTTAAAGATTTCATTCAACTTTGACAAATGCGGATGATTATTGCACACTGGAGCCGCGGGAGGGGCCCCGTCGCCAGCGGCTGCCATTGTCGTCCGGGCATTATTGTCACTTTGTATTCAAGAGAGCTACTTGGGAGTTTTTGATTCCGTCCTAAGTGTTGTCTTGATTTATGGGATTTTTTTACGGAATCTATGATGCCATTTGTCTTGCTATTCGGCGCATTCTTCTGGGTTATTCGAGCCGCTTGACATGGTGGCCTCAAGCGGGAATCAATTCTCGTGCTCCTTCTGGAGAAGAAGTTCCTTTAGTCCTGGAGAGCTTGACATGTTGATTATGTCCCGAAAACCTCAATTGTAACAACGGTGATGATTTACTACGTGGGCTCCGAAATGCCAGTGCTCCTGACGTTGACGATCCGATGATGTAGTAAAAATCGGGAAAAGACAATAGAAACCTCCTAAACGAGATGACAAGCAATTAAAATTGATGAGGGTCTCCCAAACACAGAAGATCTGAAGATATTCTCTTGTCCGTACATTTTCGACAATAAATTCTTTCAGTTGATGATAATTCCAATCAAGGACTTCGACCTTACCTCAATAACTTATCGATCATCACCCAATCATTTGTCATCCTTTTATTATTCATGCTTTCGTAGTTTTGTAGTAATTTAAAAAGTACAAATTTGAATATTGAATAAAATTTACGATATCATTTACCCTGCTTCTAGAGTTGAACGTTATGAAACTCGGGTTTGTCTTCATGTAAATGCGTTTTAATTATAAAAAAAAGGACGAATCAGTTTACACGTTTTATTAATCGCCCTGAATCAAAATTTCTTATACCGCATAATTTGGAGAAAATAAAAATTGTCGTGCAAAATGTTTGTTTTAGACATTTTCATTTTCACCAAGTTGAAGTCGATTAAAAAAATTAATATGAAAAATAAAATTGCCAATTACATAACTCAACATCTTCATTCTGCAGACAAATTGAAAAGAGCACAAAAAAAACGAATTTTTATCGTGAAAATAAGAATTCTTTAAAAGGGCGCGGTGCAAGTAAAGGTCATGCGAATTAAAGAATTTCACAAACAAATGTGAAAAGATGTTTGAACAGCTGATTGAAAGTAGATGACTTCTTCTATGGGTTCTTCTTATGTTCAATTTTGAACGCGTTTTCTTGAATTATTTTTCCAAATGTTACTCCAAATATCGGCAAAAAAAAAGGTCGTGAGTAAGAGATGTTTATTTAAATTCAAAAGTATATTTTCTACTTGAGGAAGTCTTTGATATTTCTCGGAATATTTTATAAGTTACATTCACACAAAAATCGCAGAGTTGAGTTACGTATTTTAAATATTTAAGCTTCTTTAAACCACTTTTTCTTCTTTTCCGATTTCGAAGTTCAGGACCTTACGAAAAAATAGTCTTTTTTAAAGGAACACAAATAAAACCAAGTAAAAAGAAATATGTTTTAAGTCAAGTAGTTGGTCAATTGAAACCAATGGTCTGTTCGATTGTAACTAAATCGCTCCACAATTAAAAAACTAGAGGTTGTATTTATGCACAAGACATTTTCATATTAGTATTAATATTAGTACATGTATAAATAAATATATTAGAGGTATTTTTGTGGACATATATTGCATCTAAGCAATTATCTTGTATTTGTTTTCAGAAAAACCGACCAGATGGTTAAACTGTGAATAATTTGAATAGAACTTTGTTTAGAAATTAAAAACTTGCGCTAAAAGACCGTGTGAATTTATAAGAATCATTCACTAATTATAAAAGAAATTTATGTTTTAAAATAATGATTTGAATTAAATTACTAGGATTTATTTACCTTTAAGGGTTAAATTTACCCTTTAAGAAATATGAAAATATCATTAAAAAATAATATTACTGTCATTTACGTGGTTCTTCAGAATTCGTATAAATTTTTAAACATTACACAAAATAAAATAACAGACAAAACATTAAAAACATAACAACATAATTCAAAATCCGTTTTTTTTCCATTGTACGTAAATAAATAAATCGATAAATCGCAAAGCATGCATATGCATATATAGAATAAATCGAACAAATTCTTTGTAAATCGAATTAAAGTGAAGTGGAATTTATTTAAATAACATTTTTTTCGATTTATGTTTATGATTAATACGTGAAGAATAACAACACTCTGAAAATTATTGAAAAATGAAAAAAACCTGATGTTCTCTTTTATTTTCGACTTGCTCATATTGAACTCGAATATTTCCCTGTGAATCGATATATTGACGTGCTTTAGGCATTATTAAACGCCTCATTTAATATCGGCGACAAATTTATTTGTGTGCAGAAAATACCAGATTTCTGAAAAATAGGAGTCAAATCTTTGATGTCATTAATGAAACACTGAGATATTGTGAAATCGAAAAGTAGGAGCATTATGGTGCAACCATCCACCTGATAGTACAATTTTACGCATTTCTTTCAACACTTTTTCTGTTTACAAGATTTGTCTAGCTAATTCAAATCAGAGCCCTATCGAGAAGAAATTTACAATTAGTCTAACGAGGTGTAAATCCCAGGTGAAATGGAAATAGCTTAAAAGGGCTTGAATCAAAAGTATACTTACTTGCTATAACCCTTGTAGACGGTCGCGTAGGACCCCTCTCCGAGCTGCTCTAGCTTAATGTACGCCTCCGACTTCCCGAACGGCGAATCACCCTGTAAAAGTAAAACAAGCAAACAAAGTCAAAATGAGCCCTCAAACGCAATCCGCAATTTAATTTAATTATTATTTCATTCCAACCGGCAGGCACATCTTGACTCCGGGTCTTTTGCACCCAGCCCGGGACCCGCGTGTTACAAGGACATGCCGGCAATAAAACAAAGCGCGGAGGAACGAAAACAGAAAATGCGCCGTATCCGCGATATTCGCTCCGGCTGAACAAATGTGATAGGAGCGACAAAAATACAAATGGGAAATCCTTTGAAAATCTTTTTAGCATTCAACAACATTCAACAACAGGAGAAAACAGTGAACAACCTGAAGATGGTTGGAATGGAGAACACGTGGCACTTGCTTTTCGATGTTGTGCACACTTAAGCGGAAAATCCTTTTGTCCTTTTAAAGACGCTTGGGGCGACGAGCTGCTAATTAAAAAAAAAGAAAATTAAGTGGCAGTTGCTTTTTTTAATTTCTCGTAGAGACTTCTTCACGGGAAATTCCCTTAAACGCCTTCCGCCGCGGTGTAAACAAAGGCACGAATGTGTTTTCCGCTCCAGGTCGATTTGAACGCTTTCCGCGCGCTGCACACAACTCATTCGGATATGCGAGTAAAGGGAAGAAATTTAATTCCAGTCTCGGATTTAATCCGGGCCCCTCAATACAAAATTTAATTTGCACTGCTCCTTGTCGGCAAATCAGTGTTGCACAGCATCTGGTTCCGACGAACGGAGGAAAGTGTAAACATCTTGCAAGGCTCAGTCGGGTTGGTCGTTGATCTATCTGGACTCGGCCGAACGTATTTCCCTTATTATCCCCACAGTTTTTCAAAGCCTGGGAACGAACGAGTTCCCCCGGAAACACCACACTGTAACATTCCGAAATTATAATTTGCCAGCTGAGGAGTTGGGAAGGAAAACATGTCCGTCATGCAAAACATGTTGCTTCCTTCCTTCCCGCCACTCCAGAGATATTTGATAACTTTGGAATTTTGCTTTGTGCACAGGACTCACAGGGGAAATCTGTATCTAATCAGAGACGGGAATCAAAAAATCATGAAGGACTTAAAAAAACGGCATACAAATGCCTTATTTTTGCCGAGTTTGCATAAGACTCCCCCTTCGATTTGGATACAAACCGCAAGAATTGTCTCCTTACAGGAAATTGATTTCTTGGTTTTTTGCGATTTACTTGTTGCGCGACGTGAACAGAAAATACGCAACAAGTATAAATAAGGGTTACTGGCGCATTTGGAGGCAATTTAAAAAAGCCCTTTTTTGCTCAACTACGCCAATAGAAGGCTATTGAATTCAGGTCTTAGGCTCGCTTGTTTTTATCCTTATAAATCCAAAGTCGTTGGTTGATCTGAAAAATAAGGTGTTAACACCTTCGTTCCTATTGTAAAAACAAAACTAAGCTTATGTATTTTCCGCAAATGTATTCAGTGAAGTCGATGGCTATGTATGTATGCCTTTTACTCTCCAAATACGGGCAAATATTTTTTTCTATGTATTTTATTACGTAAAAATGTCTTGCAATCCCTTCTCAGTTTAAAAACATCTTAAATAAATAAATAAGTAAATAAAACAGCTATAAAATATATAGTAAATTCGTATCCACTAGTAAAGCATAATGAGAGGCAATCCGAAAACAATTACATTAATTAGTAAAAGCATATCCGAGATAATCATCACAGAAAACTTATTTTTCTAACCTATAAGCGGCCAGAATCCCTCTGGGTGTAATTAAAAATTAATATAATAAGAGATTATACCTACCCCAAATGCACTAAAACGTTTTCTCCGCGGATGCAGGTCCTGTTTGTTTAAAAACACTTCTGATTTAGGTCTAGGCGGTTTTTTTGGTCTCATTATGACTCTTGTCTCCTCTCGAATGTCGTCGTCCAAAAGTTTACTATCGGATGAGACTGAAAGCTGTCTTTGCACCCTCTCATGGTCATTTACTCCGCTTCTCCAATCTGCAAAACCACAAAAGAAGGTACTAAATTAAATTTAAAACAAACACCACAATTCATGGGAGAAACTTTATTACATTACACACGATGTTCTAAGATCTCCGAGGTAGTTGAAACGAATTTTACCAACTACAACAATTGCCTCAGATGCCCTACAGGCTAGATTCATAGAACAGATTCAGGAGCAATCCAGACGATTCACCTAGCAATTTTCAGCACAATGGAGCGTGTGGGGCCAAGACTGGGGCGTGCAATAAATATTAATGTCGAGCGATATATAAAATTAGGACGTCGTGGCGGGTTCGGGATAAAGCAGAAATTATTCAGGAGCCCAGGGAGCACCGCTGATGACCCACTAACCCGTACTAGCCCTGTACGGAACAAGAAGGAACTGCCTCGATGTTGGCTGCGGAGGCGTGCGGTGGTAGCTATTGTAATTGTTCCAGAAGCAGCAGAGCTTTTTTGCACACTTTAAAGGACTCAAGTTTGCTCGTAAAAAAATACATTTTCGCGTAAAATCACGGTTACGGAGGAAGTCTGAAAATCCTTACGACTTATCTCTTAGTTGGTCGTCAGAGGCCCGTGACGAGAGCGGGATTGTATAATTTTCTGCTACGACAATCCTATTAACCTCAGCGACACAATCAAAACTCATAAGACAGGAAATTGTCGCTTTTTATTGCCGCGAATCTGGAAACTTTTCCGCGAAACAGATTATCACCGCGAGCTTTATGAGGAATATCATTTGGGGCCAAAATTTGAAGAAAGCGGTCCCGTGCGATATATAAAATCCTTCTAAGGAGCCGCCGAGACGTTCCACGGTACAGAGGACTGAAAAATGTAAATGTGATGTTTGCTGTATTCATTTCCTTCGGCAGCAATCCCAAAAACTTTCAGCACGCGCTCTACAACTCGAGTTCGCCTGTGCACGACAGACAGACAGACAAAATTTGCACGAAACGGAAAAGCTTTGTGCCGCGATTCGCAAAGAATACGAAATTTTCACGAGCTGGGAATAGTCGCGAAGACGCGGAGCCACTTTTTCACGTGGCGGTGAAAAGGGTCTAACTCGTGCCAGGACGCTATTTTCGTTCAGAGTCCCGCAGATACATTTATGAATTTCCTGCTTGGAAGGAGACATTAAAATAAAGTGCAAACGCTTAGCGCAAGAGAATTTATTTCGCAGCGCGCTGACACACTTATCGCCGCGCAATTCTACTTTTACGTAATTTCGGAGGAGCGAAGACAATTTTAAGGCGCGTTCCTGAAATAGGCCACATGCAACTTTTCATGTGTTCCAGGTGCGTGCCGCATTCGAGTATGAATCGTTGGTTCGCCATAAGGGGGAAAAGGGTGGTCTCCATTTTTCGACTACTCCAGCCTTTTATAGACACTCAGGTGAGGAGAGTTTTAGGAATAAAAAGGTGGAAATTACCGGTAGCTGTGTCAAGGAATAATTAACTAGAATGGGGTGGAAATGTTCTTTTGCTTTTAATGTCACGACCTTCATTTCAAAGCTCCCATTGCCGCTCTTCAAGGCCATTTCACCTTCGTGTCTTTCGTTGCGGCGCAGATTTTGCTCGTTATGCGACATATCACGGCAGGTGAAGATAGTTATGGCGGTCGTTACGTACGGTTGCTTTGAGACCGTACACAACCTCCAGCAACAAAACATATGATTTACAATCACCTATTGTAATAATTTTATGAAATGTGCGACAGTATTGTGTAAGCGAGTTTTATAAGATAAAAGGATACAAGAGATACCTATACGAAAGTGAAATCTTATAATATCTTTGCTTCAATTCATTATTAATTTTTCTTAAGTATCTAAAGCAGATCTTCCACTAGAATTACTGAAAACCTTGTCCTTTTCTAGTTCTGCTCTTTAAAGACTTCGGTTTTGTGACTTTAGAATTTAGAGATTAAGTAACCAATCAAAAGCATCGAAAACAAACATCCACATCGCACTTTGAGAAATTACAGAAATCAAGAATACATACATCATCTTCATCTTGTAGGGAAAAAAAAGAAATTGAAATTGTTAAAATACACGTAAAATTTCCTTAAATTCCTCGTTCTAATATTTTTTAATAAAAAAATTACTATTTTTAACAAATATATAAAACAACTCTAAAAAGAAAATTGATGAAAGATTTTAAAAAATTTGAATAATGTTTTTGTTTTATTAAAAAATTCTTTCTAAGTAAATAAGACTTTCTACTTAAAACACTTCTTATTACAATATTGAAACTAAATCAATTTTTACATAATTCAGAGTTGAAAAAAACTCAAAATTTAAAAATTGAATTTGAATAGTGTAGTAATACTCAAAAGACTTTTTCTCGAATATTATTTGTTTCTATTGTCGTTTTAAATACGCATCTTTATTCATGTTAGAATTATTATTTCTTTAGAATTTCGGATTTTGAAAATATAAGATTTCCTTTTTTTATATTTAATATTTTTTTCTAAGTAAATATTAAATGGATTGAATGGTTGAACTAACCAGATAACTGCTATTAAAATGAGAACGAAATTAAATTGCTAATTTGATAACAAAATTCACAATCTCCCACACGTGAGTTAAAGAAATTTTTTCTAATTCAAATTCATACCGATGTTTCGAATTTTCGTAGATAAATAAAAGAAAATTGCTCCCATTCAGTTTTTTAATAAACCACGCGCCTATGTCAATTTAAAAACATGCCACATTCAAAGTGAATGGCACTGGGTCCTGTTCAATTTCAAAGATTAGTTGAACCTGAAACCTTTTATGAGATTGGTTCAACCATCAAGTTGTACGATATGAGCTTTTCGAAATGGGAATAGGTGCTATTTATCCGCACATGTTTGCGTCAAAAGTTGGATGAGTGGTACTTGTACTTCTCTGGTCTCTTACCAAAACTACTCCCATTCCCCATTCCCATTTCCTCTTACTATTGTCAACATTTGCAGGATAAACGGATAAATTTAATAAAATCCAAACATGAATATCCCACGACGCCGTGGTCGGGAAAAGACTTTTATCATGGCCCGAAGGACGCGGAATATGCGTCGTCCTGGTCCGGGGACAAAGAACAAATAGAGAAGCCTAAAACAACAAAATTGCCCACTTAGGAAGAAACACAGCGCATTTGCGGCTGAGATCCCGGATACTGGATCCTGAAGGGGCAGAAAAACTGTAGCTCATAGAATTACACCGGGCTTACGTCTTTCGAACGTGAACTTTCTCTAAACTACTCCAGTCGGAAAACTTCCATAAAGTCCTTCTGTTACCAGTGGTAATGCGCTCCCCGGATCACTTGTCCCTGGCGGGGCATGTCGTGGCTCGCGAGGGCAGGTAGGCTAAGGACTTGCTTCGGGCCCCTCACGTTCACCTTTAGCCCCGTCAATCGCCTTCGCAGGTACGGGCATCGCCGGGATTTATTCATTGATACACTTTCCCCGTCCCCGCCGCCAATTAGTTGCTTTTTGCCCGAAATTCACTTAAGCCGAAGTAATGGCTGATGGATGGCCAGGCTGGATTGGGGGCGGCGTACGCTTGACTTTTGGCGGCACAATGGTTCCTCTTAGCAACTAATTAAAGTGAAGTTAACTATTAAGTCGGCCAATTAGCAAATTATAGGAATCCTTTGACTAGGCCGCGCCATTGATGAAAGCTTTTTATTACGCTGGAAAATTACACGTGGAAGTGGAAAACTTCAAAGATGAGGAACATCATGTCACAACACTCCTGCCGCTATCACTTTACTTTGATTATAATAAAATTAATGGTAGCAGACATGGGCATTTTAAGTTTTATGGACAACAAATGTAGTCTTGGGCTTAAAATAGTTGCATGATTAATTTTCCGGATTTATTTAATTTAACTATACTTGCAATTAACCTATAAATTGCGTGAAATTCTTGCACACTCTTGATGTGATCAAGTAACAAACATATTATTTTGTAGAAAACTTCTTTCACACGGACCACGCAAATACATCCAGACTTAAAAGCATATTTTCAATTTATAAAATAATATTGTGTGACAATATCTTTTAACTTTGAGCTAGCAAAATTGGATATAAAAAATAAGAGGAAACCTAGGATATAATAATAATAATAATGATTTAGATCATATGCTTATAAAAGCGACTTTATTTAAACCGGAGACAAGCTTTATTAAAAGTAAATAACTAAATTAGTGTAATGTTCGTTTTATACGAAGCTCAGTGAAAACTTCTGACAACTCGGTGACTACTTTTCGTAGAAAATTATAATTTCGGAATTGCAGTAAACTAAATTCTAAATCTACTTGCACAAAGAAAATTATTTCACTACAATCAGGACATTTTAGCGGTTAACTACTTAGAGTTATATAACAAAAAATCCCCAGCGAAATTAAATTTTAATCAGAGAATTTTTATTGACCACAACAGATCATATCATGCACTAAGTTCTATTTTATTTTCTGAAAAACACTCATTCCAGGTTAACTGAAATTAAAACTGAAATGAAGACGTTTACAACTTGAGACTGATTAAACAATTTTTTTAGGTAGATTAATGAAACAGAGTTTTCGTATAGCTTTTCTGAATCGTTATTTGTAAACCATTTAAATGAAGAAATCAATTTCAAATCAGTAACATGTGTCTAAAAATACGATAAGCAAGTGCATACAAAAGAAAACGTTTTATTTGAAAAATGCTGGAAAAAATAAAAAAGTGTTATAATTTCAGTATTAAGATTAAATTCACAAACAATAATAAACCACTGTATATGAATATATGCTTCTAAAGTGCAATACAATTGCCTAACATTTAGATTTTTTTTATTATTAGGGAAACTCCTGTATTCTCCCCGGCTTACCAGGGCAGTAAGCAGGGCTTGTTCCTTGTTCCTAAAACATATGATACGATCCCACCTTGGGAAGCCCATTCCAGCTGCCAGGTAAATTCACCAGAAGAGACCAGAGGAAAAACAAATCGAATGGTATCACGGAAGCCACATTTGCTCCCTTTACACTCCCCGAGGAGCCGACGCGGCACCCTAATTGGCAATGGATCCCATTCATTAGAAGAAGCTGCGAAATTTATTTTTACTGCCAGTGGAGCTTAGCACACCTTGTTCGACCAAGGACGGTGGAATGGAGGAGGGGTAATGGCATTATTTAGCAGGTAAATGGGGTCCACGTGTTCGCGATCAAAATTACATTACAGCGGACCTCTCCACCTGTAGCCGGAATTCAGGTTTCGGGATCCGGGCTAATCTAACGCTAACCTCGCCGGCAGGGAGTGCTTCAAACGCAAAATTTATACAAGCTACGTGCGCTTTCTTATTGAACACTCCGCAAAGTAATGCCGTAATTTATAGGAGAAAATTATGCCAAGCAGACAAAATTGATGTTGAGGTGCTATCACGTGGTTACATCGGGAGCCTTACCTCCTGGCTGTGTTTCTTTTCTTTTTTTTGGTTAGCAACTCTGCAGAACATGTGCTAACCCAACAAACATCGACTCCCTCAAAGTCGTGCCATTCTTGGGGAAAAGCAGCAAAACTAAATTCGAATCAATTACAGAAAAGTTAGTGAGGGGCATTTAGTCCAGCTCTCGAGGAGGAGCAAGGACCAGCCGTGTAGAATTAAAAATTCATTACCATTGTGGTTCGACTTCCTCACACGTGTAAGGAGTCATTGTCCTGGTAATTCCAAGAATTTTTTAATATCCTCCTAAGGCAGCCGTCTGTTTAAATTTAGTATTTGAAGTCGTTATTAAAGTACTCATATGAGCTTCTTAAAGACGACCTAAATTAAGCAACCGCACGCCAAACTGAAGAATAAAAATACTTATATTGATTTACGTTACTCGAAAATTGGGTCCTTTAAATAAATATTGATTTCATTTGTTGCTTGAAATGGTTTACTTTTGACTTGTTTATAATTTTTTTGAATTAGAAAAATATTTCGACTAAATTGATTAAATTCTTGCTAATAAACACTGAGCTTTGTTTGTATATACAATTTCACAATATTTTTGGACGCAAGAAATAGGCCAGTGTTAATTTTGCTTTCTTATAAAATCCACCTCGAAATATGTAGACATTTTGAAATTAATTAATTAAAATGTTATATAGAATGTTATATGTGATAACGTTCTCACAAAATTTTATTTATCTGTTTGCATGATAAGTTTTAACTTCACCAAAAAGATTGCCCCTGACCATGGCTTAATTTTAAGGGCCAGAACCATTATTTTTGTAAAATATTTAAAATTTCATTAAAATAATATTGAGTCACACATGTTATTACTTAAACTCGCTTTTATTTGAATTTCATGTAAAAATAGTAATAATAATAGCGTTTATCTAAAATTGAAAACAAAATGTGTTCCTCAGCTGCTCTATAATATCGTTATAGTTCAGTATAGCAGCAAACTGTTTGTTTTGTTATTTTTAAAATCTGATGGCTACTAAGTGGTAAGAGTACGGAACTCATCCTATAATTTTCCAAAATCCGAATTTCAACATTAACTATTATAGAAATATTCAAGAGAAATAACAAAATAGGCCATTTTAAGAATACTTAAAAATCTTTTTCTTGGTTCAAGTATTCAGATCAGATAATTTTCTTTTTCAAATTACCAAGACTTCCATTGGCTTTTTTTATGTGCTGATCTTTAATTTATTAAATCCTTTTATAAAAAGTGTTTAAAAAAAACTTCTTCTATTGTCTTAGAGAATATGGGGAAATATATGAATACACATTGTGATCCTTTCATTTCTTAAGATTAAAATTCCAAGAAAACCTCAAAATTGGTTTTCGAAAACTTTGATAAGGAAAGTAGCTCTAGTAGTTGTGAAGCAAAAAAAGGATAACGACTATTGGAAAGCTCAAAGTTTACCTTTACACCCTGGTCATGTTGCTTTAGAAAATTGCAAAATTAAACTCCAGACATTTATAGCAGTTGTTTGATAGTATAGCAATGATGTCTCTTCGGCACTAAGACATTCCCAGAGAATATCCTTTAATCCTTGTCACCTTTTTGGGGATTGAATTTCGAAAAGTCCTTTAAGAGCTTTAACGTACTTAATTTTGGAAAACTACAAAATATACGTTCATCATTGAGATACTAAAATCTGGAGATGTTTAAAGCAGTTGAAGTATTACGAATCATAAACAAATTTACTACCTATAATAAGAAATTTTAATGCCAGTAGAAGTACTGAATGCTGAGGAGTATATCAGGCATATTTTAACAACATGTCGAAGAAAATACCGATTTTTCCGATGGAAACCATAAACCACGTGGCACCAATTATATTTGTTATAACTTGGAAATTTCCAGACGGTGTATCCTGATTCTAAATTTATTAAGTTCATATATCTCCCCAAGGAGAGTGTTATACATTCAAAGGAAAAGTTATTGCCATGCAGCGGAATTCATTTAGCCCGCAAATTTATGTTCGACGAGGTTTCCTTGCAAAAGTCTCAGAGAAGTGAAATAATCGACGATCCCAAAATATCGACGTGTCCCTACAAGTCGCACGAAGGGCAATGGGACCTACAAGCAGACAAATCGGCAAAAATTCAATGTATTCGATAGAATTTCTATTTGCCACTGGCGTGTAAATGTAAACTCCTACAAAAGTCACCATGCCTTGCTAGGAATAAAGATGACCTCTATAAAGGTTCCGGCGACATTATTACCCTCACCTTTATGACGACACGCTACTTTGGGCACCTTTTTATCCGTACGTGACGTGAGCGGAAAGCATAATGCTGCTTCTCACCTGTCCTCCGGAGACGTACTTGTCTTTCTATATATTTTTTTCGTCTTACTCTGAGGAAAGCAACAACCCATAGCGTGATTAACAAGAACAAATCAATAAGACATGCGGCGGCTCGTGGGAGTCGCAATTCGTGTAAACATCGCTCGTTCAAGGTGCGCCCATTCAAGACTCCTTTCTAATTGAGCCTTCTCGGGCCTCCTCCTCCTCCGACTTGGCTGCCGAAAATAGACGGAAAAAGAGAAAAACTGCTGACTCTGGCACAGGTTGGACGGGATGTCGTCACCTCGGAGGAAATCATGTGGGTGGCCAAAAGGACGCGGAGCCGTCTTAGGCGCACTCCATGCAAAACAGGGTGGCTCATTAGATATGCATTCACCAAATATTTCCCTGAACATTTCTCGTCGCCGGAACGACTACAAGAAGGGCGGCGTGAGATGAGGTTAATCTTTCGCGAATTTAAATTTCGTTTCTCCTAATCCAAGAGTACCTTTCCGGGAAACTTTATCTTCACTCGACCATCCCCTTTTTGTTTCCTCCAAAAATTTTATTTTGCCTCAAACTTTTCGAGTGTTGTTTCTCCCGAGTGTGCGAACTTCTCCAATTCCACTCGAAAATTTATTGCTTCACGTTGCTTTGGAAATACCTAAGCACGCTACAGAGCTCCCCCGCGAACAACACCATCAGGAATATTTGATTCCGTGCGCCGGCAAGGCAGACGAAAAATATAATTTTGCACTTTTGTCAATATGTACTTACCTGAGTTGTAGTAGCGCGGGAAAGTTGTAGTAGTTGTAACGGTATATCATCGTTACATTGTTGTAGAACGTCCTTTGGTGATTCTCGTGATTTGTGACCGCTCCGCGGGCGCCGAAACCATTTTCGAACTATATTTGTCCGCTGCAGAATTTTTATGACGCTAAAGGGCTCGCGTCTTTAACAATCCAGTAAAAAATGTGCGCCATGAGTATCAATATTTTAAAAATTACGATTTACGAGGATCCTACGCAGAATTCATAAGTTTTCGCACAAAAACACCTCTGGCAGCGTAATAAAAACTTTTCGTTTTAATGGGAAAATCAGAAGAAATCACTTTCTTTTGTATTGTAAAATCATGATCATTGGAATTATGCTTCTTTGGAACAGAAGTTTTTTATGACATTTAAAAATTTTACGAACAGAAAGATTTACGTTTTGAACGGAACTGATTTTTAAGAGAATTGGAACGATTTTTTTCATTTTTGTAAAAATAAAATTTATATTTACCAGAAAATTTTTATGTCCCTAGTATTGAAAAGATAAAAATATAAGGACGCAAGGCAAATAAAACAAGTGAGAAAACGATAAAGTTTAAATGATCTATGAAGGAAAAAATACAGAATTAATATCTCGAGAGCATAAGTGAAGATACTTGGCATTAAAAAAATTATTCAATGCCGTTTAATGTTTTTGCTTTAAATTTTTTTTAATTTCTTTCAAGTAATTAATGGTTTACTTACGTATTTTACTGTAGACTCTGAATCTAACAGTTAAGACGCTTCGTCACTTACGGGTTACAAGAAAAAAGCGGATTTATAATTTTATTGTTAAGTATTAATAAATCCAAAAATTTTAAAGCAAATCAACCCAAAAACCTAAAAGGTATAAAGAACATAAGGGAATCAAATCATAATCACAAATCTAACTTAACAGAAATCCATTTTCATAAACATAGTTTAGTTTTTCTATTTAATATTTAAACTTATGCTGTCGTTTGAACTATTCTATTATTAATTTTATTTCCTACACAATTTAAAATGTATGTGAAAAAAACCTTTAATATTTTTTGAAGAATTCTTCTATTTAAATCATATATCATTTATCAAACTACAAAATCTAAGCCTTTGTTAATTTTAATTAAGATTTACTTCATTTGTAAGGTCGCAAACAATTATAGAAATCTAGAGGTATTAGATCTAGTTCCAGCTCCTGTTAAATATGCGTAAGTCTTCAAAGTTAAGTTTTGTAAGCTAAAAAAAAAATTTAATTCAAAAACTCTCAAACTTTCCCTGGCACAAAAATCGTAAAACTATTGATTTAAGCCGGAAAAAATTTAATTCAAAAACTCTCAAACTTTCCCTGGCACAAAAATTGTAAAACTATTGATTTCTTGACGATATCTTTATTTAAAAACAAAAAACAAAAAACAAAACTTTTTTTAAGCTAATTGTTTACAAATTTATAAAATTAAACCCTCCAAAACTGGTTTAACGTGTATTTCGATTTATATAACCACTGACAACATCATATGAATTTCAAATGCACAGGTAAAGCCCAGATTGACCCATAAAGGGGAATAGTTGAAGTGTGCTTTTGAAAAAGGGTCCAGCTTCCATTGATTTTCTAGCAAGCAATAAAATGTAAATTTATCCCAAGGGGAGTGCGAAATGAACACCCCGTGAATTCGTTTTCTTTTCGGTTGGGCATGGGTTTAGATGTTGGCCATAATGCCTCATAAGCGCAACACCCATCCCCTTGAACCACCCTCTTAATATCAACTAATTTTAATTAAAATCTTGCCTCGGATTTTTAATGAAATTTCATTAGCGGGGCGCAAATTAAAAAGGAAAAGGCTCCCAACCGTCGGGGAGTGACAGGGCGGCCGTTGTATTCGTACGGCTGCTAACGTGCTATTAAATTCTGTGAAATTGCCGCTGTTTACAAAAGGATCCATTATGCACAGGTACACTTCTGTTTTGGAGTCGTCGTCATATTTGAATAGCAAATTTCATGCTCAGCAGTCCATTGCCGATAATACCGGAATCATGGCTCCTGGGAATTAATCAATGCAAACAAAGGTGGTGTGCCGTCGGCTCCTGTTCCAGCATCCATATGCATGAGAGCACGGAAACCCGATCAGCACCCTTATCATAATAGACGGAGAGTTTCCATATCAATAATAACCGGTGTTATGACAGCGATTTTCCATTTATTTTTCCGATGATGGAAAACACCCACTCGTTTGCTCTAAGCTTCAATTCGAATTTGTGACCGTGAAAACAAGAAATTTTAATATTCCCCTGGCAGCATTGATTTAGAAAGAACAACTGCAGTAATGTCGATCGCAAAAATCAAACTAAATAAATCATATCTAATGCATATTATAAGATCATGTAAGAATCATGTCTCCACATTGAGAGTCCGTTTTGCACGGCATTATTTCTGGTCGATTCCCCGAACAATTATTCCAGAACCTAGTTATGTACTTATTACCAGTAACCTTCGTTAACCACGAAATTGTGTACCGTGTTATATAAAAACCATGTTAAGCGAAACCGTGTTAAATGAAACTGTGTAAGCCAAAAAATATACCCGGTGAATTTACCCAATTTTCTAACATGAGACATCGAAATATCTCGAAAAATACGCATCGAACAAAAAAAATGTCCTAATGTACCTCGAAGGGACCAGGAAAGTACTACGTCCACGTCGTTAGCCCCGGATAGCACTAAAGTACTTAATTTATTGACTGTTTACATATCCAGAGTCAAAATAAGGAGTTTGCGTTTAAGACATCAAAATGAACTTCCTTTCTTGAAAACATTACACAGGATGTTCCTGATCTTTCAAATGGTACTGTGAATGTTATTTTTTTGCATTCGTGTTGTACGAAAATTGTGTTCTTAAAGTACTAAGAGTTAACTGCACTCCATTTCTAAACTCAGAATTAAATCTTCACTATCTCTTTGATGTCATAACGTCTTTTATTGCAGTTTAATTAACAACATGTACCATATGCACCTTGTATATTATATTTTTTAAATTTTTATGAAACTACTTTTTAGAACTACCGTTATAATATCTCACGCGATAAAAACCAATCTGCATTTAATAACCCTGCACTTGTGCTATTCTGTCAGGCGCCGCAATTGTCGCTGTATGATAACAGCCAAATTTCGCTCGACGGTCAACGTGTTAAAAAATAAAAAGACTCGGGTCACTTCGGGCCAGATGTTGCCGGAAATATGCCAGTTCAAATTATAAAAATGAAGAAAACAAATCTTTTTTATCCTCTAAAAAAAGAAATAAATACAAAAATCGACTTTCAAAGTACTGAAAAGGTAAGACTATTCACGCTTAGCTGGAGGGATTTGTTGTAAAAGTATTGAAATACAGGGCCACGGGCAAATCAACAAGAAGGTAATTGAATCAGACGAAATGGCCGCCTGGATGCGGATTCTTAAGTCCAAGACAAAATATCCAGAAAGATTGTGCTCTCTTTACAACGAACCAGGAGCGTCCAGGGCTCCCGGTATCAGGCCATTCATCGAATGTGATCGACAGATTCGTCTTGCTGAACGACGAAAGTCATTCAATAAAGCGGCTGCACTGAAAATCCTCCGCAGGATAAGAGAATTGGATATTGTCAAAAGGACGAATATCTTGTCTATTGCCTCATTCTTTCATTGAAAAATTGATGATTTTTTAAAAAAGAAAATTCATTTCGTTCTGCAGAAATATCTCCCGTTTAATTTTGATTTTTAGGCCATGTCCTTCGTATTGTTGGAATTACAAGATAAGGTTTTCTTTTTTTTTTGTAATCTGTGGAACAGCAAAGGAAAATTAAAGGAAAGTTAATTACTCTTATAACTCCTTTGGGCAAAATACCAGATTTATATTTTGCAAGAATATTTCTTAGTGCTGAAATTTCTTATCTTCATCATTTGTCCATAAAAGGTCTAGATGTAACGAGGCGTTCAAGCGCGATGATAATGAAGCTTCATCTTCTCATTTTTTTAGAATAAAGATAAGTTTTTATTAGGCATTAGGCCTATAAGCATCTTATTGATGAACTGTGTGTTCAATATATCAGACTTCAAGGTGCAGATAAAAGGACTGTTTTCAAACGCTTCAGATAGATTTTAAAGCAATTATATTCTTAATCTATTTACTAAGACTGCACTAGACAACGATATATCTTTTTCTATCACATCATACGATAACAATTAAAGGGTTCCTACTGTGACGAGCGCTATTTTTGCAAATTAATTAAAACAAAAAAACCCACAACCAAACTGATGTGATTTTGGAATTTTTACATTTAAAACATATCTATTTAAATATTTTTAAATACTAATTTTTAGCTACATTATGAAGAGTGTCGTCATAAAAACCTAAACGACGTACTTGATTTTGTCCAAATTTTTGTTGGTTTGCTTGTCTATTCGCTGCTTCGACATAAGAAAAAATAAGTACAAAATCTACAACAACATTTTGGCGATTTAAGAAAACTATAGAAGAGATTTGTGAGGAATTTCAATCGTCTCATGGCCAATATATAAATTTAAAATGTTACCTAAAAAAGTTTGGTTTATTTATACGTTTATCTATATTCGAGAATTTGTTATTATTTGCGAACATTTTGTGGACTTCTCACTACGTAGTCAATGTGTACAATAAAATATTATATATAATAGCTTTTGTTTGTTTTCAAAACGAAAATGATGTGTTTTGCTACTGTTTTATCTGTTTGGTCCAAAAAACCTGAATAGCTTCTTGACTTCAAATTTTAGTAAGCGCTCAGGAACAATACGCCGAATTCATTTACTTAAATAATATTTATTAAAATGTCCATAAATTTAAACATTATACAAATTATCGTATGTAATTGATGATACTTGTCATTTCAAAATTACCTACCTGCATTAAAAAATCAATGGGTTCCTAAACCTCGTCTTGCACGTGTAACCCACTTCAATTTGTTGACGTTGATGGCCTTAAATCCCCAGTGTATACTTGATATAATTATTATTATGATTCATTTACAGCGAATTACTTCCTTATACGGAAGGGTCTGAAGATCTGTCTCCCCTTTTATTTTACATATCAGGTATTTTACCCCTTTTTCACATGTTATACATGAGTGCTTTCAAAGGGGATACCACAGTAAAATGACACGTGTGGCATTAAACAATAAATAATAAATTCGAGCATATTTCACATCGGGTGTGTCCTCCTTTGTGCTCCAATATTCAGACATGTCAATTTTCGACATAGACATCTCGGGGATCCACAAAACATACCCAGCAGTCAGTCAGGCAATCTTCAGGGAGCTCATTGGAGAGGCGCTCGGAGCAGCCGAGACTTTTTCATTTAATTTATCAAGTCTTAGGTTGCTCCGTCATGTAGTTTCCCAAACAATGTTAAATTACTACCGATTAATTAATGAAAATCCTAGAAAATGGGGGTAAATGTACCCGAAGAAGGAGCCCAAGTTTTGCTGGAACGTTGACACTAATGAATAATGAGACCGAGAATACACGTAATCATTTCTAAAGTGGCACGATGCATGGAGTGTTCACGCAACTGAATCCATAAAAGGAAGGGCGTTGGGAATTGTGGGCTAGCGCATTTCGCGGGATGCCAGTCGAGGGTGGTCAATTAACTAATGAACACTAGATCAGATGTGAGGATTATTTTTTGTCAGGGTATTTTTATTTGCTCCGCTCTTTATGAAAAGTGTTTGCCTGGGCAATAAATTATGCACATATACTACATATGACGACTTAAAAGACCACTACGCCATTAAAATGTTAAATAGGACCATAATGTGGCGTTCTAATTACAGCAAAGTATCAGTTTAGCTTGGGGTTTATTTAAGGATGCAAATTCCTTACTCTAGAATTTCCATTTTTCTTGTGTAAGAATCGATTGTAGTGCAAGTAATAACATTGGGCAGCATTCAGCATATAAGTCCCAAAGATTCGAAATTTGATTTTGCGGCCTTAACGTTTTGTATTTCTTAATATAAAAAACTTTTTTTCTAAAGAAGATTTTAACTGAATAAATTTTTTGCATTTTGTGTGCATCTGAAAATTGTTTTCGTAATCTACAAGTTTTCTTGAAATGATATTTGGGACTTTCACTTTGCGAAAAAAGTCTCAGAATCCTAAATATTCTATCTAGACTGGTCTACCATCTGAGCCAAAGTAGAGTCCATTGTTTGAAGTACAACTACAAGATTTGTACGGAAAAATGTAATGGAACTCGCAGCCCTCATTGGTTTTCGAATCCTAGGCCACTCTACCGTCTCAACTACAGGAGCATCTGTTTTAATCGCATTAGTAAAGGTTTTAACAACAAACATTGAAATAGAGATGATGAGTTTTAAACACTGCAACCGATACTGAAAAATAAAATGATCTTGTCTTACTCATCTAGGTCTGTCTTAAGGCGTGTATGTCTGTCTTAACGTATCTCAATTCAAAAGCGATTAAAATTTCCACAGCAAGCTTTTAAAAAATAATAATAATTTCCAGACATAATTTTGTACAATGTTTGCCTCAGAAATGACTTTCCTTTCTCACTGTGGGACCCAAAATTCCATTAGCCACCCACAGCTCAGATATTCCATGGCAGTCCACCGTCTGTTGAATAACTTTGTACAGAAATTTAATGCGAGACGGTTCCCGCCTTTTAAATAACAGAAAAGAAGAACAGACCCACAAAAAGAAGCAATTAATTTCGCTTTATGAGCCGTCATAAATTTTTACGATTAATTTGGGAATTGTTCGAAATTTCTGAAGCCTAAGGAGGCGCTAATTCGCTTAAAAGTCCCCTGAGGAAGTTCCTGAAGGCTCGACGGGCGAAAACAGAAAAACAAAACAACTCGAGGGGGGAGCAAATCAAAACAAGAAACAAAGGCAAAAGTCGGGAAACACACTCACCATATCTGCAATTATTTTTGTCGGCTGGAATATTTCCATTTGGCTCCAGTCGGTCCAGATACTCCTCCGAATTATAGCCGTTGTATGGAACTTTGCTGCCGTGGTTGTGGCCGTGTCCGCCCCGGTGGTGGTGGTGGTGATGGTGTGCCTCCTCGCCGTCCTCCCGGGATATCGCTGCAATTGAAACGGAAAGGCCTAAATCTAAATGCTGTTGATTCTCGGCAAAGGTAAATGCAATAAAACCTCAATTTACTAATAAAAGCAAGTGAAGTGCTAAACGTGCCCTCTTTGACTCTGATTCATCCCCAGGACACGTTACCCACCTGCCGACACGTATCAGTTTGAAAAGTGGGTTGCCATTTGAATACAATTGCACTAGAATGATGATTTTTTGGACGACCTTATTCCAATAAGCTCAAAAAAAAAACGTTCAATAATTAATAATGAATTAGATTTATGCGACTGAAAACGCGGCGATTAAATAACGTGTGAAGCGAGAGTTGGACTCGCATCGTAATTCAACGCAGTGTATTCAACTTTATATGTCCAAAAATCCTTAAAAAATGCCTATTGTGGGCAGACACCTAACTGATTTATTCCATTAGCATTTACCTCTTCCTATTTAGGCACAGAACACTGAATAAATCGACTTCTTTTCACTTTTTTAATGTTTTATTTTGTTAACACTGTGCCGTCAAACTTCTTTTCGAAAAATTTCAAATATGATCGACTGGTCAAAAAGGAAAATTTACATACTCATTTTTAAATATTTAAAATGTACATGTTTTTAACTAAAACAGAAAAATTGTTTTAATTTTGAATATATTATGCTCAATTTAAATTGAAATACGAGATGATGAACATCCTTGTGTTTAAAAGTAATTCGATAACCTTTATTGGAATCTTCTTTTCATATATATTTTTTTCTTTGAATTTCGTTCTCAAGAAAATGGAAAAATTTCTATTCACTCGCCTAAACCTAAAATTGCTTTACTTTCACTTATCGCTTTTTACAGTTCTAACAATGTGACAAAATTTATGGTGTCACAAACCTGCGAACAAATTTACGTTTTTCTGGCGAAAATAGCGATATATAACACGATTCTTTTATACACGAAAATATGCGAATTCGTTTCCAAATGCACTGACCAAACACATATTTGAATTATTTGGATGGCATGAGCTTAAAATTCCATGCGCGTATAAAATGTTAAAAAGCTGAATTCTATCTTCAGCATTTTTTGTCAGCGTTTTAATGAAAATTTGCGCAAAATAAAATGTGTACATTGACATCTGCTTTAAGAGAATTATCTTACTATATACTTATCATTTAAAAAAAACCCGCGGATGGCAAACGGTTGACGATACGTTTTACAAAAGGTAATGTTGTAGACAAATTTTTTAAAGCTAGATAATCTTAATACAATTCCCTTTTCTACATTTTCAATTCGAAATATATACTTTTATATATGATTTTCGAAAACTGAAACCAATAAGATAATTTAGAGTACCTACGAACTTTACCGAAATCTAGACCCAAACTTTAAACGTACCAACATTTTGGAACCAATGGACTATCGTCGAGAAGAGCGTAGTGACATTTCTCGAAGTCGTAACATAAGGATCTTCACGATTAATAGATTACCTACATCTGTCTAAAATCAATTTTCAAAACGTGTTTAAATAAAATAGATGGCTCTCTTAAAAATGTTTCTCACGTAAGTGCGTACCGTATTGTTCCGAAATGCTTAAAGTAATACATCACATCTGATACCAAAAAATTTCAAGCTTTTGGCAATACTTCCTGGGCGGTATTATTTTGTTTGAATTTGCCAAATAGCAAGGGTGGTCTTCGCGAATGAGTAAATCAAATTCGGTCGTAAAGCGATATTTTCCAGTTGTGTACTTTTGAGGGAGCATTTAGCACTGGTGCAAAATAAACACGATATTGTCAATTCGATGACTCCCTCGGCGCCGAAATGGATCCATAAACATTTTACATTTTTAGATACGCGGACGCATCCATCCTCCTCCATTACCCCAGACGGCGGCGGGGGATTCCGATTATGTTAACAGTGTTCCATGCAGGAGGACAATATTTTCCCTGAATGCCTTTAACAATGATGTCTCTACGATATTGGAAAAAAAAAAGAAACAGAATAACGAGTTTTCGGCTGTTATGTTGGGAAAATTGGTTTATTATTTCATGGACGAGCCGACCGACGTAGAGTAACCAAATTATGCAAATTTCCACGCCATTCAGCAAGTCCCCTAACTGCCGTCCCGTCCGACGGAAATTCCGGAAACAATGGCCCGAGTAGCCCGGATATTTCCTGCAAAAATCAATCGAAGCCATCTTTAGTGGCACGAGGGCCATTTAATGCCACCTGTCCCTGCAAACAGGGGAAGTACAGTGCACCCTGTGAATGTTCCATGTGAATGGAATTATTATACGCACGAGATCGCACAAATAGGTGAATCGCAATAAACCTGAATTGCTCAACCTGTCCAGAAGGAGCGCTGGCGACGTGGGTGGACAAAAGGAGCTCTTCTAAAATGTGAAGTTGGACGAAAACAAAATCTCGGCTCAGGACAAATAGGCGGGCGCCCCTTCAGCTCTTTATTCCAATCACACGGTCCAGTGCCCCGAGCTCCGGCAACGGTCCCCGAGGGTTTACCTCCGTGTACGTGTCGCCGTGTGGTGAAGTCACGTGTGGCTGTTGTAACTCAATAGGAGATTACAAAACCTTTCGAAACTGTCATGACAGCATGTTATCATCGACGGCCGCTTTTATTATCTTTTAAATTCGACGTTATGTGACTACTGGTGCCGCATGCTTAATAAAGCACACACACAAGCACTGTTCGTCAGTTAATAAATTTTCCCACCCCCACTCCTTCTGATATTTGGAAAACTGGGCCACATTTGGAACACCAGTAGAGCACCAGAGCACCACGAAAACATGTTTTCTTTCGGGTGAGTTAACATCCTCTTCGAAATTCAGAGCAGGCTGTTCGCAGGCACTTCATCACTTTTTATCCGGAAATTATAAGTTAAGTCAATATTTGGCCTCGATATCAGAAGCATGCTCGGATCGCATCTCCTACTTTAGGCCTAGAACAACATGACCAGGAATATAAGTTGTTTTACTGCGATTAAATGCAGACTAAGCTTTCGGAATTTCAACGAGTTCTAGAGAAAATTTAGGAGGCCACAGCGAATATTGCCTATATTTTTCCATATACATGAATAATTAAACACATTCGAAACGTTTCTGGACGTAAGCCTAAAAAACTGAATACTGCTGCAAATAAATAATGCAATTTCCAAAGAAATCGATTCATATGCATCTTTTTAAAACCATCCATACGCAAAACTTGTGGACCAAGTATTCTGTACCCTTACTTGAAATTTGTGTACCTAAAAAGTCCTAAGTAATTTAAACATTAATAGACTTGATTAATAGACGAACCTTTCCAATCCGATCTGTTCATCTTTCTACGCTAAAGTCAAATAAAAACGTTGATTTGAAGTTTTTTAAACTGAGGTCTATAGACGTGCCTCCTTGTTAACTTTCAAAGTTGGTGAATAATTGTTATTTGAATTTGAGGTCATTAGTTTTTAATTGAATTGAAATTTCGTCCAAAATTACATTTTAAGTTTTTATATTCGCTAAAAACATTTCTTTTTTTTTGCTTTTAATGCCTTAACTATTGCAAAATGTGCACCAAAACTGCTCTTGTAGTTGCCCTACAAACAATAAGACTTCAAAAATGTTGTCTAGTGTATTTGCCCAAACCATGAAAATTATGCTTTTTAGATTTGTTGCAATAATATAATTTTGTATTATAAAATTTGCGAAAATAGTATTGTAAATTTATTTTTATTTGCGTTAAATAAAATATCAATATTTTTAATTAGATTTTGTTCGTAAAGTACGTAATACAGAAGAGGTTGATTTATGCACATCCAAGCAACACTGTAGTGTCCCGCAATTCTTCTGAAGGTTCATTTTAAAAAAATAACTATACTATCAATACTCAAAGTGTTTGTCCGTAGCTAGTGTAAACCTCTGTCTGTGGTAGAGAAATAACAATGCTCAAATTCGAAACTTTTAATTTTGCACGCGATTAACTAGAACAAACACAGCTGAACAAGCGAAGATATTCCAATTGAATATTGACTCCATAAATGGGCAGCATGTTCGTACCCCGCCCCTACGTCGATGCAAATTGACTTGGTAAATCAATAAAACTGGAAAATGAGGGAATTTTCGGGAGAAAACTTTGAATTAGACCCGAAGTGCTCATTAAGCTGAAATGGCTGCAAATTAAAACGTTCGAATAAACCTTTCATCCTGCCAGTGCACTGGTCCAAATCGCCAGCTTCCGGCGATCAGATCCCGGCCAGGGCGGCCCGGGCGGGGCAAGGGACCCGTCACTTGTACAACTTCGAGGCTAGGAGCTCAGTTGCGGCCGCATTTCATTTATCAAACTTCTAACTTTCTGGCAGCTTAAGTTCGTGTGCTGTCAAAAGTCTTAAACATATCACAGGAAAAGCCTCTTGGGTTATTAAGGAACTTTCTAAGTTTGCGCATTACGACGCCCACAAGAGCTCGTCGCGGGAACGGACGGACGCTCATCAGTGACCGAGACTGTGGCCAAGACTTTAGCAACCTTTCTTTGACCATCTTCCTTGCCACTTCCTGGAACCCCAGCCATGGATCTGGGTCAAGAAGAACTCGTTCAGATTTACTTACTAAACTTAATGCTGGGGTAAATTGACTTAATTTGTGTTAAATGCTGCAAACTCCGCGATTAAGATTTCAATTTGTGACCGGGTGCAGTGAGCGGAATGAATAACAAGGCGATGAATTTTGAACCCCTACTGGCGTAAGGGCAAGCTCCCAATTGTTGTAAGAGTACAGAAAGAACACCCTTTGGTCCTAGCTGGACTAATTTTAAAACAAAAACAGGCCACTGCCTACGAACATAGAACTGGCGCAAGGAGTAAAAAAACGCCATGTATCTGCCCGAGTAGCCCCCTATTAATTTTAATTTTCAATTAAAATATTCTGCAAGGGTTGGTCGCTCGCTTGCGGAAAGACGGCCAGTGAAACAAGAAAAGCGTGTCAAGACCCGCCTCTGCACGCGAGACACCATGATAGCTCCCCACCCCGGGAAAACTCTACCCGGTCAAAGCTGGAAACGTTCCACATAGTTTTTCTTTTACTTTTACGTTCTGCAACGCACCGAGCGATACATGGCCGGCAGTTTCCGTATGAATTTTCATTGAATTAACAGAACTGCTGGAAAATCGTTTAATTGCAAGTTTACAGCGGCTGCGGCATTCTGAAAGGCTCTCATAGATACTTTAACTAGTACACGAGCTCTTCACCCATTCAAGGGTTTTTAAAGGAGAACGACGGTAATAAAGCGATGGAAATCCTTTGGCAGGGTATTCCTTTCAGCGCTTCGCAGCTAAAAATTGCACTGTTCATAAAACTGTGACAATAGAACTGTTTGCATTGCCCTAAATTGGAGGTTGCCTTTGAAAGCCTCTCTTGTGGAGACTTAGACAGAAAAAGCTAGTAACATTCTTCTGGTGCTATTCAAATTACCTCGTCAAAAAAAACAAAAAAAACTCTTATAATATTCCATTTAAAAAATCACCGAGCTTTTAATTTAGCTTAAGATACTTTGACCAAAAAGCAAAATGCAAGATTTTTAAAAATCATCAAGAAAATAAGTAAAAACTAAATTGTAATTACTTTGACGCTGAATTGGATTTATAAATACCAAGAAAAGACAAATAGTTACTCACATGTACTACTAAAAATACATACAATAATTGGATAATGAAATAATTAGATAATGTTTGTGTATTTTCTTATTTTCTTATAAATTACGAATAAGTTATTTCGAGAAAAATACCATGTAAAATGTCAAAAGCCGATAGTGAAATAATAAAATTGCAACGAAGGTATTTTTACACAATTGTGAAAAATTATACTGCAAAATTAATAGATGCAAAAAACGCAAGTTCTGCAACCCGTCTATGCATCAGTCCGTTTCGGGATATTTCGGGATAATCTGAAAATCAATGAATGGATTTCGATCCAATTTACATCATTAAGTAGCGTGGTGACCTAAGTACAAACTGAGGTAGGTGTCATTTTGATATGACATTTGAAAGCGAAAAGGTAAGTGGAAATCAATAAAGTACATATTGGTTTTATTTTCATTTTTGTGTAATATGGGAAGAATGATTAGGGAGAGAGGGTGACTTATTGAAGTGTTGTCAAGGGCATAGAAATGATCTAATCAAAACTAATCAAAGTCAATTTCGGGGAAAAGTGTTCAGTGTTCAAAAATAACAATTCCCGGACCTGATTTCTCGAAAACTACCATAAGTTCTCTCAAGAGCCCAACTTACTTAATTCCAAAATAAAGGTTGTTCTCTCTAGAATCAATTCTAGACGCATCACGACCTTGGCCTGTCTGGTTCGGGCTCTCTGCCCATTTTTTATAATACTCAGAGGCTCAATGAATGATGGTAGTAAATTTTAACAAATGATATTAACGTTCCATAACGGGCGAATTAAATAATTTAAAATAATTATACTTGTAATATTGTAAAATTAAAAAAAAAAAACAATTATTTCTATTTAATAAACATCCAGTTAGTATCGTTTCAGGAATTTCAATGCAAATAAATATCAGATTTTTAAAGCAAATATAATCTTAAATGTTTAGATAAAAATTGCAATAGTGAACAAACACAAAATTTATTTTTCCACACTTAAACAGGCCAAATTAATAACTGCACAAAGTTTAGAAACAATAGTAGGAAAATATTTATAGTACTATTAATAGCACTTAAATTTAATATTCTTCTCGTTAAACGTTTTATAGCCTAGCTCAATACTGCGCTATTTCCAATTAGGTATAGGTGATTTCTTTTTCTCGTTATCACAAAGCGCACAATTTATGGCTTTTGAAATGCACCAATAAAATTCCAAGCCGGGAAAATGGGTTTCATTTGCCCAATACTTTATAACAATGACAATTTTAGAAAATGAATATTTTCAAATTATGAAGAACAATGGATGTAAAGGCAGGAGCAAACCAAACTGTCCATAAAGATTTAAATTGTAAATATAAAATTATCGAGAATCAGACATATTATACTTTTATTATTTATTTATCGTAAGTACTTGTAAAAAACTGAAACGAATGCTTCATTTGTTTTAATCAGAAATATTTGCTTTATCAAATGGACTGATCTGGACCTTTTGTTTTTTTGTCCGTATGTAGATTCGTCTATTTCGTCCATTAACTTTTGAATGGATATTTGGGACAAATTTTTGAAACCTCCCTTACTTTTTGTAAAATAATCATAATAATCATAAAATAAATACTTTACATATTCTCTTAAAGAACCGTCATATTGCATTAAATGAAGTGCCATTAATACAACATTCCAGCGCTTAGGAAAAGAAAGAAATCTAGAATATATTAAATTTATACAGGTATAATATGATTTTCCAAAACAATATGCGTTAATAAACCGCATATGTTGTATTAAGAAAATTTAAAAAGTCAATCAAACTAAATTACCTACGCCGCATTCCACTGCGTTCAATTCAATACTTCCGACAGCGACTTAAAATGGCAAGACAGTTGACTCAACACAAAATTAAAAACCAACACAGCGTTTTTAAAATATAAACACTAAAAGCAGTACTCGTTTTTGGGATTCATTGCTCATCAAGCTAAAAGTGGTTAACGCGTATTTCATTATGAGAATTTTATTATTTCTGTATCATAAGCATAGGAGGTCTTAGCGGCCGTGATTGAGAAAAGACAATATGGGGATATATTACCTTTTCCTTAGTACACGTATGTGCGTATCTTTCAGCTGTATCATACGTTTAAAACCTAAGTATATTTGTAACAAGCCCCAAGCACAAGCAACTCCATTTTAAAAAAGCTCATTTCTATGGCCCTGCATTAAATTAAGATAAACAGAATTACTTTTCATTATAAGTAGTTTCGATAAGGGTATGGAAAACAAGTCTGGTTTATGACACTTTTTGCTAAGGAATTTCGTGATAAATATTTAAGCACGAAGAAAGAAACAAACATGTACAAACTTATATAGCTTGGGTTACTAACTTAAAGACAAAAAGCAAATTATCATAGCAAACTTGGAATTTTTCACTAATGCTGCATTTTTCACCAACAGATTCACTTGTCATTGCGTACCGAATTAAACGAGCGAAGTAATTTACTCTAAGATTTTTCAAAAAATATCTGTCTACATATAAAAATGTTGTGGTTTCTTCTACAATCGAACAATTTACATTTATAAACATAATTTTTATTTCTAAGTTCTTTTAGAGCAGTTTCCACACAATATTGTATTATTATAAAATTCTAAAATTAAGACATTTACGTTTTATTACTATGTAATGGATGATAAAATCAAGAAACGTATTTTATCAATACTATTACACTAGAGGAATCATAACATGTTAGGTCATTTAGGTATTAAACTTCTTTCGTTCGTTTTTCATTCACTTAATTGACTTATAGGAAAATTAATAATTCCTAAATTGTCTATGATCAAATTTTAGTTTGTCCACTATTTACTAGACAACCTGTGCCTCTGATACACCTACTACATTAATTCACAAATAAGTTTATAAGAAATTCACATTTCCCCCATTGAAAACAAAATTCTTTAAAATAGTATTGCCTAACTAATGAATCAGCTGAAGTTTTTAAAATAAAATTCTTTTCTTAAGTTTTACTAAGTTTAAATTTAATAAGAATCAAACTAAATTTCAAAAGTTTCGTCTAGAAAAAGTAAGCGCTTAAGCTTGAAAAGATAAAGACTAAAGTCAATTTCTAAATTAAAGAATGTTAGTTTCTTTGTATGTTTCAATGAAACATACAAAATTAAACACACATCCTGAATCTGAAACCGTAAATTCAAATTTGAATTGTTCTATATTTTTCCAAAATGAAGTAATCTAAAAAGCAGGGCTCCTACTTTAGTCCACTTCATTAAAGTGCATTCCTACACAGGGCGAATAGATGTAGGTTTGTGGCCGCATGTATGCAACGTTATCAAATTCTTGTCTGAGGGTTTAAACAAGGTGACACGGCCGCAACGCCCTCGTTTTGGAATTTCAATCGATATCGCATCCACACTAGAACTCATTTATCTTGCATTCAATTTGTGGTTTTATAAAATTACGTGCAACAAGGCTGTCGTGTGCAGCACGACGCTTCCGCGCTTAATTCGTCGATATAAAATTTTCGAGAATCTCTATTTTGTTGGTTCAGTGCACAGCCGGCACTTCATCTAAATTTATTGCAGCATACCACAAAAGGTAGGCCGCAGGGGCGAGTCGGGCCTTTTTAATTTCATTAATTGTTCGGAATTATTCGCGTAAATGAATCAATGGTGCCCGGCTGCCGGGGACACTTTTTACGCACCTATGTAATCCCGCAAAACATTTGCAGCATCCGTAGAGCCTCAGTCGGGGCTGAATTTTACGCGATCTCGACTAGCAAAAACCTGAAACTGTGAAAAGGTTCCCGGAACGACAATCTGTTTTTGTTCATCTTTTAATTTTCCTGGTAAAGTAGGAAAAAGTGTTTGAGCGCCAACAATTTAGTCCTTCTGGATTCTGGAAACGCCTCTTAATCCCTCAAACGTATAAAATAGTTCTGTGGGGTGCTGTGGTGGAAGAGTGAAAACTTTCGACAAACATCTGGTAGAGCCCAGAGTATTCCGGGAATTAATTTCTGTTGCTTCTAAAATATATTGGGGAAAGTTTTCCGCTTTCTGAGGATAGCGTTCCGCTCTGACTATTTGTTTATCTGCTATTCGCACCCTGTCTTGGAAAACGACCATACCGAGAATTCGCTAAGTAAATTGATTTCATTAAGGAAATAATCGCGTAAAATCCGTTATGCCGAGATGTCTCGAGAAATCTAAGGATGCTGCAGCGACATTTATTTATTCCGCACCCGACGCGACAAGCCCATAATCTTTTGGAACGCCTTTTGTACACACCCACAGCGGGTAATCCGACAGAATTCTTCTTTCCTTATTCTTCAGAAAATTGACGAATGCGTCTATGGCAGTTACTCATCTCATTTGTGTCGAGCACTAAGATTATCGCCTTTTTCCTTATCCGATGAAATAGATCAAAATCAGGACGGTTTTGTGGATAATTTGATCTGCTTAAAGTATTCCCCCGCTACTTCTTACTCCGCAGTAGTTTCATATTCTATGAGTCTTATTTATCATCAGATCTGTCTGTGGAGCATTGAGCCCCAACAGAGTCATCTTCTTTTATGGAAGATTCAAATATGCAAATATAAGAAACATGTTCTCAGACATAACGCAGCAAAGAGAGAAAAGGACTCACAATAAAATCTTCGAATGCCATTCAATTGTCTGGAACCTTTGTCATTTTTTAAATTTAAAAAGTAAAATTAAAAATCTCGAAGCACTATAGATATAAGGCCACCTTTTACTAAATTAGTTCGCTCCTTCATTCTATTGTATTTTTCAACTTTTTATATGTCCTAAACAATTGACCCTTGCAATTTTATTACATAACAAACTTATAATACCAAATGCCTTATAAAACTAAAGAAATACTGACGGTAATAGCGGCAGCAAGCGCTTTTCAAATTTAAACGTCTCAGAACTTACAAGACGGACAAACGTGTAGACACCACTTGGTTTCCATAGAAAAGTGCCTTCTATAAAATACAAAAGAAAAACAGGCACCTAAACTGAAAACTTCAAAGGACTGCTAAAAATTGAATCAGCTAACTCACACGAGGTCCTTTAACTTGGGCTAACGCTCACCATCAAAGTGTTGATCTAATGGCCTCGTCTTTCCTGTAGGGAAACACATTGGCTGACTTGATGGAATGCATTCTGGTGGGAGTGGGAAACTTCGCAACCTACTGGCCACAAAAATCCCAAAAGGCTTTTTCTAAAACTCGCAGCTATTCCAGAAGAACCAACAAAAAGGCTTGGCTTTGGGCATGTGCTAGAAAAAAAATATTCTGCTCTTGGCTGTGGGAGCCTTTTACGCCAGTACAACAGGAAATTCGGTTTTCGCATAACCACTGCAGACGTGTAAAATTGCCTCCTCGGTTTTGTCTATATTATTAGCGAGACCGGGAGACCTGGGATGTGTGGCTGGAGGACCAATTACCGATGCGGCTCCGGATGTTGAAAATCCTGAAAATCCTGTCGCGCTCGAGAGAAAAGGAACCCAGCCAAAGATCCTCCTCCGGCTGCAATTCTGCTGAGTTATGTCTTCCACGTTTTCTCGTTCTTGTTTTTTTTTTCTGTGCAGTTTTACCATCCCAGCCTCAACCTAAAATTTTGCGTCATTTATTTAGACGTAGAAGACTCTTCACCTGTACTCCAGGCAGGAGACAGACGTTTAACGTCCCCCTGACGTCGTCGTTGTCGTCCTCTGGAACTGACAGGTATTAAATTACGTTTATGGGAGCCCTCGGTATAGCGCTCCGGTGCGAGTCTGAAATCAAATTGCCTCCAAAGTAGAATTGTCTCATCCCTCAGGTGGAGACAGATTGCTGGCATAGGTAAAAATCAGGGATTGGTATGCTTCGTAATTATCTATTGAAATTTCAATTAAGGGCTCCGGTTAGCTTAGGCATTCGTTTATTCTTATTAACACTTCGCCTTAGCTAGAGAATGATGAATTCTTAATTTCCAAGTTGAAGACGGCCATGGAGATAGATAACTGCAAGTATAGGTAAATTCGGCATTTCTAAGCACATTGTGAAAAAATAACGGTATTTATGGCAAAGCAGACCAAAGGAAACCATTATGATGGAGCCTCGCTATGAAATTAGTTCGAATAATTTCTCGTCAAGATTATTTCGCTACGCTGCAACGTTTATAAAGTGAAGAAAATCCATTTGCTCGGAATTAGATTCAGAGGCTCATTCTTTGAAGGCAGTCATCACTCACTGTCTTCTAGCTTGATTACTACGAAATTGAACCTAACTAATGAACAAGACATAAATTCCTTTTCCGAAGATTTTCACATTGTTTATCAAGTAAATTCTTGCCAGTGTTAAATTTTCTTAATGCATTAATGTGATCTTCCCCACGAAGAATTTAAAAGTGTTTCTTCAGTTGGTGAGTGCATAAGAAATTTAAAAGACGAGTTAAGAGTATAACCAAAATGAAAAATTGTGCACGTTTTTCCATCTTATATTTCTATTCTAAAATTTTAAAAATGAATCCGATTGAAAAAAGGCATGTTTTTCTAGAATACAAACCCGTACATGAGAAGAACGTGAGTATTTATATTTTGAATAAAATAACAAAAACAAAGATACAGCAAACAGCAATACAAAAAATAATAAAATATAATTAAAAGGGTTCTAAGGAATTTGATTCACTCAATTGCAGAGTATAAAACCCTTAGTTAATGAGTAAATTAAACTCACTTAACCGGTTTATTAAAATTTAATAATTCGATAATAAAACAAAAATAAACACATTTCATATTGACTCGTTTTTTAGACTTAGTAAAAATATCTTTACTTATTTGATTCACAAATATTTTAAAATAATCTTTCCAAAGATGAGGGTTATATTTTTATACTTTAATTACATTTTATTCCAAAATAAAGTAATATCACCAATTCTAAGCTAACCTGATCGTGATTAAATTTGATTACTTGTGTTTTATTAATTCTTAGTTTAAACAATTTATAAACAATGTCAAAAGAACACATTTGTATTAATCTGCTTCGTAAAATAGGGGATCTAAGAGATATTTGAAATCCTCCAACGATTGAATTCGTTATATTTCTTGAAAAACCAGCACTTACAATTTTTGATGTTCTATTCTGGGTTTATCGTTTCATACCTGCGAGTGACGCATAGCACATAAGACGTTTATCCGCAAGAGGACCTTTCAAATTTCTTCAATAGTTTTCAAGTTTTGTGATAATAAAACAGGACAGGTAATACGGAAAAGAACGTACAAAATTCGTCATTTTTGTCCCTCTTTCAAAACAGAGGTGAATCATGTTTCCTCCTCCAGATAAGTGAATTCTAGTACGAACTGAATTCCCTGGTCGTAAAATGCGATTTTCGAATAAACCTAGAAACACCGTCCTTAAGGTGTGTTTTATATTGGAGCTTTGGAGTCAAACTTTGCCACGTTGAATTTGACCTTCTCAAAAGTAACTACTTCAGTTCGACTCCGTCCTTGCAGTGTACCTTTCCCTATAATTAGACATAGATAAAAACAAGGGCATTTCTTTTTCGTTGCCATATCAAACACACCCAGAAAGTGTTCTTGTGTCCCGTCTTCCTTTCTTTTTATAGTATATTTTCCTAGCGCAACCACTTGAGAAAGCAATCAAATGAAGGATGCTCGACGAAGCTTTCGAAACGCTCATCTGATTGATTCATGCATAATGCATGGCCTCAGTGCGACCCGTTTGATTCAAAACTAATTAAAGCCATCATCACGATGCCTCACCCAGGAGGGCGCACAAAGGATAATCTCGAGTAATGAAGTACACCAGAGTCTGGGGGAAGGCTTACAGGGCTAATTCCGCAAATGACTAATTCTTGCAAATTGTACAAAAATCGCCTAATAAAATTGACTGTAACAAGACACAGAAAGTGGTCTATCTGGACGGGGAGCCGCAGCCGCCGCCGACGAGGACGTCTTCGACGTCTTCGTTTTCCTCATCCCGCACAGCAGAGCACACTCGTGGACAAACTATTGCCCTGGCTTTATCGCCCGGTGTGATGGCGTACATTGTAGTTGTCAAGAATCGTGACTTGAAAGAGGAATTCTCGCAAAGGCCTTGAAGGAGTTCAGCAGAACGTAGAAGAAGAAGCTGGGAGAAAGTGGGATTTGTTGACCTAGGAGGAGGAGCTCTCGTGGTATTATTATTTTTTTCTTTTTCTTTTTTCCCGTACCTTTCTCCCGCAGAGAGTCCTTAATAAAATTAGGAGGGGAGCATGGAAAAAAAAAATCACGTAATTTTTTTTTTTTTCGCTTGGAATTGTCCTGTAGGATTCCGAGATCTCAATTTACCGGTCTTTATCCTCTGTAATGGCGGAGGAAACCGAGATATTTTACTTTTCCGAGAATAGCAGGAATACTTGTCTATTGACATTTGCTCTACATTTTCGCTTCCGCTACGTTACTTTCCGACGAGAATTACTTTTGCGGGGGTGCGCGACAATGACGCGGCGGCTAGTTACTCAGCTCCACTCTATCGCGTAAGCACGCCCGAAGTGAGATGTTCTAAAAGGATAATAAGGTAAAAGCAAACGCGATTTCTTTTCTAGCTAGGGAATTTATTAAAAATTTCCCCACGTCTTCGGTGTGACGTTATTCGTTTGGTTTTGGTACAGATAAGCAGCTTAAGTTAAAAAGTTAAATAATGGTTAATTACCATCTTAAGCTTTCTTTATTAAAGGCTTAATTTCGACTACAGTATATAGGGGAGTTTTTGTCTCGATTCACGACACGTGGCAGGATACATAAGACGAGACACATGGCAAATACCGCATGATACAAAACACGGCGTACGAGGAGGGTACGTGTGCTTGATTTGTTTATTTTTTAGGATATCATGTCTAAAAAAAGTAACTTATTCTGACAATAAATAACACCATGCATGACTATCTTATTCTGATTTCTTTTTCTACAAAACTAAGAATTAATCTCAAAAAAATTCAGCTAGAGAACTATAGTGGAAGAAATGCCAATGGACTGACTAGAAAGAATTCTAGTTACAAAATTCCAGCACTGATACCACGGCTGTGAAGAAAGCCCATTCATTTCTAAGCACACATACGGAACTTTAAATGCGTTTTTCTCAAAATGATTTTTTTCATTACGGACAGAACGATTAAAATAATAATTACAATAGTAGTCCGATTTTCAAAACTCACCGTTCCTGTTTTTACACGATTTAACATCGCTCGTCAAGTACCAGAATAATTACATTTTCACAACGTTTAAAAATAACTCAATAAAGGATTAATACGAAAAGATTAAAAAGACTCTCATAAAAATTTAATTTACGTTATTCCACGTAAATTGGTTAATAAAATTGTTTAACAAAAGTGATGAAAGTTTAAAAATCTAAAAATGATTTACGCTCTGACTACCCCCAAAATTTTTGAAAAGTCTCAATAAATATTCCCAGAAAATTTGTATTTTGAATTTTTATTAAAACAAGGTGTAATCTGAAAAGTTCCCACGCGTTCTATTGTCAAACCCATTGAAATGATTAACATTTCATGACCATCTTTGTGAGGGATTCATTACTATTCAGAACATTTCACCTGACCCTCGCGTTGTAGAGGTAAACTCTCGTATGCAACACAAATTGCTCACTAGGCATTTGAGGAGGTTTTCTTTTCGTTAGTTCACACAAAAATTCAAATAACTTTTTCTGTATATCCAAAAACACTTCATAAATATTACGCTGTACGTAATGAAGTTCTCTTTACTTGAATTATTTAGTCAGCCTCTTAAAAGTGCATGATTAGATATTTATAAACCGCTGAATTTCTCTCGACTAGAACTGGTTTATTGCTTTACATTTATCCCCGGGGAACTTCGGAGCTATAAATCCCTTAGATGTATTCTTTTAGAAGCAAGGTCCTGAGAACGTTGTCAACGAAAGGTTAAAGGCCCAGGCGAAGTTTAGTTTACAACTTCCTCACGCAGGGACCCGGACTGCAATGCTTCACGGCGTGCTGCCGTTTAAAATTCCATTTCCGATATCAAATGATCTCATTAAATACGTTGCGCTACTTCGTCGATAAATACTTGATAAACAATGGAACGGAAGTAGCCTCGCACTGCAACAAATTTCAGATCTTAATCGAGCAGATGAAAAAACCGATTCAAGATCCAGCCATCATCCCGGAGGGGCATTTCTTTTATTCCGCGGCCCGGAAACTCCGACTCCACATGCCGCCGCCGTCGTTGTCGACGTCCATTGCATCTTTTGTAGCCCGAAGCACTAGCTCCGACAGCGCAACGGAGCCAGACGGAATAGAACAGATGCTTCAGAGCTGCACTGTGGCAGCTCTCATTAAAATTCATTGTGACACCCGAGCTTCCCAGGTCGAATGCACAAGTGCAGTCTTCTTAAGTCCGAAGGTAGCGAAGGTAGCGAAGGTTGTATTTCGTCTGCCACGTTAAGAATTCCATCTAGCTGCTCATAAATAAATAGACTGTGGTTCAGTACGACGACTGCGCCGCCCGGAAAATAGTAGTGTAGCTCTTACTACCCTCTGTCCTATCTGGAAGGCCTCAAGCTACCAAAAAAAGAAAATAAAAAGCTCGCGAAGGCTTGCGAAAACAAACCGCGGGGCGATACGGGGGCGAACCCAAATATTAAAGCAAGTAAAGTTTACTTTTAATCTTCGCGAGCGGCTAGTTAGCTCGGTCAATATTGCAAGTAAACAACGAGCGCAACTGAGCCTTTATTTGGACGCAAATTTCGCTAGGAAATTTCCTACGGATTAAGCGCAGAACTGCAAAATCTAAACAGGTACATTATTCGATAACTACTAAAATAAACATGATAAATTTATTTTTCTTCCGTAAATCCATAATGATCCCCAAGCCTACAATTACATCATAATATTCAGGCTTGCGCTCTTTATACTGATAGTAGGAAATTCTTAAATATCTTTTTCTTTAACTTAAAACTCGGAAACACTTAGTTAATATAAAAAATCCTTGCAAATATATACTTATAAGACAATTCAAAAATAACTTTTATTAAAAAAATTAACAAAAATTAAATTTGACATAATGAACATACATAAAGTAACTTCATTTCATCATGACGTGTCGAAAGGTAACTTATTAAATTAATCCTAATCTGAAGCGGACATTGGACGGACAACTTTGCTAGAGGAAATTAAAAAAAAAAAAAAAAAAACCTTTCGTTCTTCCATATTAAAAAGTAATATTTCGCAGCTTTCGCCTTATACGATGTAAAAGTGCGCATTATGCAGAAAACGCACAATTTCGCGTTATATGAAACCGCGTTACGAGGGTTACCTGTATTACAAAAATGACTCTGGAAAGTGAAGATTATTTGCCTCTCTCTGTCTTGGACGTCCGTTGCATATCCTCAAGCGTGACAATTTAAACTTTAGTCTTGTTATATCGTCAAAGAATGATTCAAAAACTATAGGAACAGTTACCATCGCGCTTATTATCAATTATGAGTCATTTTAATTTCTAATAAAAAGCGTTTTTCCACGATATGATATTCTCTAGAAACAGAGTCAAAGCCTGCTACGTTTTAGTAAACGAACAGACATCGGCTAATCGATTGGGCCTTTGTTTTCATCGCCACTATCGTTCCAAACGTAAACGACTATCGATAACGCAACCGAGAAAGCGGAATGACTAAGTCCACGTAGGCGGAACCGAGGACAAGAGCTAGCCGACTTCATAGTTGAATAGTTGGATTTTTAAATTCTAAAATCGCTAATCCAATTAAAAGTATCTTGTTAAAGCATTTTAATACATTTGATAATGCCTAAAGTCTATCAATTTCTCATTCATTCATTTTTTTCTCTCATTTCATAGAAAAGTTTATTATTTATAATTCATAATCTATTTTATTTCTCGTGACGTGCGTTAATGCGTCATCGCTTAGATTGGATACGTACTGCAGAGTACACTTGCTCGCTAGTCTTAAATTTACTAATAGAAAAGAAATAGGCATCAAAGATCGAAATGATCCTTTTCGTATAAAGAAAAAAATGTGGAAACATTTTTTTAATTTGAAAACTTAACAACGAGGTGATAGTAAACGACCGAAATCATCTTATTTATGTACCAAGAAATTACGATATGACATGATGATTTATTAGGGTGGTTTTTTGTTTAGGTCTTCAGTAGCAAGGCTACGAGCTCACTTATTCGGCTCTAATAATTTAAAATTGTTATATATAGCTGTTTCAAAAAGAAACTGTAGACCATAAGTGTAAATCCAGAGGTATTATCGATCACGGAAGCCCTTAATTGCCCTTCAACACTTTAACGACCACCTCAATAATTAATTCCAAATTTGTTGCAAACGGCATATGTGTCTTCAGTGGTGCGACCGAGTCCAATGCGGCTACTAATTATTGAACTAGGAATATTGAGCACCCCCGCGAATCGGAAGAAGTCCCATTAAATTCTCGGCGACGGTTGAGCGTGCTCAAGTACCAGGATTCACCAGTCCAGTCCCGGAGATCATTTTAAGTAAGTTGGCAAACATTTTACAGAGACCATCAGACTAAGTTTTATTCATGCCTCAGGGGAATCGAAGAAAACCTCGAGTCTTGAGATGTCTTGAAAGTCCCCGGAGACACCTTCAGTATTCAAATCCACCAAGTTAGGGAACGTAGCTTGTAAACAAATCTTTTCTGCGCGCTATCAACACAAGGAACGTTGTCCAACAATTTGAATTGGAAATTTTCAGAGGGCGGACGAAAGGAGAGAGCTAAGCACTTGAAAATAATGAAGGCCTTGAAAGTCGAATATGACCACTTTGAAGCGAATAGTGTTGGAAATTTACCACTATTTGAAATATTAAAAATATCAAAGGGTCACAACAAATGACCCTTGATGAACCGAAATGATAAGTGCCCGTACTTTCATCAATAATTTAAAAACTAGTTTTTTATGTCTATTTGTTTAACAAAGAAATTACTAAGCAGATCTTAATGATACTTTTGTTCTTTGATAGATCAAAGTTACGCTTTAAATTTGGGCTGTACATTTTCGTGTGTATTGTCTTGTGCATTTGTTCCCCATTCTTTGAAGTTCCTGTACATACGTGTCCATGTACCAGATAATGCTCCCAACTCCATCCACTTATATTTCATATTTTTACCAGAGCACCGAACTTTTATTGCGCCCCGAAGGTGAGGCGGAAAGGATTCTCCCAAATATCTCAGCGACCAGGACGACCAACGTCAGGAAATAACTAATCGAATGAAAGTCTCGGGTCCTAAAGTAATTATAGATGCAGTCCAATTTCTCAATATGCAAATTGGTCGACCTTTTGGGAATGAAGGAACCTTACCGTGACCCGCCGTAATTTCTGCCGCAAACAAATATCACCCACCGACCAGGGCTGAGCATTCCACTGGTAAAGTTTTCGACAGATGGCGGAGCCCCAGTTGTGCTCTTGCAGACATGAGTTGAAAACAACACCGTCCAACAAAATAACGATGCCAGTGGAAGCGGGCGAAAGAAAGGGTGCTTTGCCCTTTTTGCTGTATGGGTGTTTATTGAAGTACGGAAGTTAGCGAGCCTGCTGGTTAAGCCCGAAAAATTGAATTGAAATGATTAGAACCACGACATCGCCGCCAGCTAGAGCTCCAGTAGCGATTTTCCCGCTTTCAGCCAGTTTCACTCGTTTTCAGCCGCTTCCAGCCGGATATTCGAAGGAAAGGTGGCGTTTCCTGGCTACGTGCTCAGAACTGATTTGTAACTCACACGTAGTGCCCCTGCCCCCTCTCCCTCAGGCCCGTACTTCTGATAGACTGAGAGGCTACAGAAAGGATGTGTGCTTTGCGCGCTTGATTGATGTTCTGCGAGCTGTTCGTGATGTAATGAAATTTATTGCCGCCCCTTGTTTAGATTTTCACTTTTGACAGCCTTTGAAACAATCTTGCTAACAAGCAGCCTTAAACTTGGCTCATCGTCCACTTAGAATTGGACGGACACACGCACAGCCAGCACCACGAACGCGAACACGAATGCTTAAAAAGTTAAAGTTCACATCAACGTTTCAACATTTCAAGCCAGAAGTAGATTTTAATATGGAGAACTGAAAACGTTTCGCAAATCCCTTTTCTTTTCTCAAGGGCTTTTTTGTTAACAAATTTTTCCTCTCATTTATACAAAATTTATTTATCTGCTTTTTACCTTTTGATAACAAACTTGGAACTAATTAACATTTCAAAGGAATTACATAGCCAACTGCGAGTAAATATACTTAAGTGTAATTATATATGAAAGGCACTTGAACAAAATTAATTGTAATCTAACTTTTGGCAATTAATATAATTTAATTTTATCTGTAATTGAAAACCCCACTACTTTTAGTGTAATTGTTTTCTGGTATAGCATTGAACAAAACTTAGAATTTAACAACTAAGATTTTAGTGACAACAAAAGCAATTCCTCCTTAAGTAAATGTAATTATTGAAAAGTACTTAGGTCATGTAATTATTTTATTATTATATTTTTTATAATAATGCAGTCATAGGTGACACTGATATGTTTTCATTAAGTCTACATTTAATTAAATGGCACTAAAAAATGAAAAGGGACATTATTTTCCTATATAGCCAACAAAATAGCGATATGAATTAGATGAAACATTGTAGATATAACACTTTGAAGCCCTAGTTCAAAAAAATGTAGTAATTCCCTATAATAAATGGCAACGAAATGATAAAAATTGGCACAGGGATACTTTTAAAAAAGTAGAAATAATTCTACATTGGGCTTGTAAAACGCAATTCACTTATGCATGTCTCCTAGACATCACTAAATCATATGGATTTTTGCTTTTAGTTTCTTCTCAACACTTACTGAAAACTGATTTTACTTTTCTATACTGTAGTTTTATATTTTCTGTAGTAGGTATTTAAGAACCTAATTAATTCTTCTTAATCAAAAATTTAAAGAAAAATATCATCCATATTGTTTTGTATGATCATCCCATTAAAAAAACATCCGAATGATCAGATTAAAGCATGTTTGAGAAATTTTTATGAAATACTTATTTACAAATAAAATGAACATCTCCTTGTACGGTAGGTCAACCACCTGATTTGACCTTTAACCAAATTGTTCTGTAAGCACAACCATCGCGCAATGCATTAAAAATACAATGCAACATATTCAAAGGCAACTTGTTTAAACTATCTAGAGAAATTTATTCATGCATTTCCAACTGAATTATTCTAGTGTTAAAAGTGATAGCACACATCATATACGTTTTCCATGCTCTTGCTTGTGTACCATCGAACGAATCACGTGTGTATTGTGCACATGTGTTAAACCCATAATATCGAGAAATATTATCAGGGGAAAACTCTCGGAAAAATCAATGCCTAAAAGCGTAAGAGGTTGAAAGGAAGAAAACACAAAGCCCATAAAGTACGATTTCTACACCAAAGACCAATTACCAAATTGTGTACCCAAAAACCTATGAACCGACGAATTCTCCAAGATCCCTCAAAACTTCAGAGGTGGCATTTTGAACGATCCGTATTTTCCTTTAATATTCAGATGGCTTGAAATACGCCAGCTTTCAGGTAATAAACGGGATGTAGCAAAATGTTGCGTTTCCTTCACTGATGGAATACTACCAGGGGTGGTAGTGATGATGTCTGATAGTTAGTCCCGGCTCCCATAGCCCCTGAAGCTATAAGCATATAGAATGGATATATTCTTTACCGCACAAAGTTTTCCTCTAGTCAGTTATTTGGGCTGCAGCCCATTTTGCCCAATTTTCTTCCCATCTGCTGTATCTATCCCGGATGCATGTGATGCGATAGCCCAGAAATATCGATTGGCCCTTCGTAGAGCTGGGAAGTTAAGAAAACTACCAACTCAAATTCCATGATTTAAGTTTTGGTCAAATGAACTCGGCACGGGTTGATAGAGTTGTTTTTAGTTTCCTTCACAAATAGCATTTTTCTATTATTGTATTCGATGTTGACGCAGACGAGTTGTCCTTTTTTCTGGCCATAGTATCAAGTATCAATAAACCCAAGTGACGACCGTCTCGCAGCCCTCGAGCTAATGGAAAGGCTCATCGCGACTGTTTGCTCGTAAAACAAGAAAACTGCTACTTGCCGGCGATTGCAACAACAAGGTGCGGGAGGCCCGACTGGAGGGGGTGGCTAAAATCAGAAATAGAAGCTAATTAATAGAAGTCGGCGACCGACGGCGGCGGCATTAGCCTTCGAGCGATTTTGGCGCAATCGAAAAAAGACGGATGGCTCCGTCTTCCTGCTGCTATCGCAGCGCAGTGCCCTGGGGCAGCCAAGGCGCTCGAACAGATGTTCAACATCTTTAAGACATCGATTGCACTCTGGCGCAGTCTGGAACTCCTAGAATGGCCAATAATAATCCGTCAGCGGGCAGACGACCTGTCAAGGCTGGTGGGACTCGCTCGCTCTGGTCCAGGCCACGGCATGCTGGATGCGCAAAGCTTACGGTGTCATTGGCAGCAGGAAATCGCTGTTATTACGCGAGATATTGCGCGCACAATCAAAGTGCTTTTTATAGCCCGCAAAGGTCGCTGTGTTCGTCAATTACGGCGTCAATGGAGGAAGCGGAGCGACGCGCCGGCAGCTGCGTTTGCTCAATAATTTCTTGTCACTTTTCACCAATTTGCTAATCGCGGCTTTCAATTATCGCGTCGACTTGAATGGGTTTACTTGGCTCATTATCGCCTTAAGCTGCGGTGTAGTTTACTCACTTTATTGGGGTATTTATTGGGCGATTTCGCGGCTCTGCACGGCTTTTTCCGCGCAAACAATAGCCCGAGAGCTTTTGTTTTACCTAACCCGTAATCAGTTAGCAAGTGATTCACCTTTTGGCGGAGAGCCATTAGGAAACACCTTTCCGGTTTTCCTCGTTTTTGCGAATAAATCTATTTTCCATCTAGGCCGCTTTGGATCGTCAATATTTAAGCGCTGTACGAAGGTCTTTGCTATGTTTAATGATTAAAAATTATTCTTAAAGCAACAACGCTGTGGAGATAATTAATTATAATTTGTTGCAGCTGATTATTGAGCATTAAAGGCATGAAATACAATTTAAGCCCGACACCGTACGGCAAGTGGACGGTAATCGTCGATAGGTAGACTATAATAATTTAACCAGTAATCATTTATGTGTTGGAAACTTGAATTCTGGTCTACACGATACTTTACCTGATTTTTGTCCATTGAGTTGAAACCAAATATCAGGTTTTTTTTCTTAAATAGTATTGGATAAAACTTGACCGGGCTTCTTCTTTCCTTATTTATTTAATGAAACAAAAAAAAAAAAGAAACATGAACGTTTAAACTTAGACTTTAAATGTCGAAATTAAAAATAAATTCTATTACTATTAATAACTTATAAAATGGGGATCAATACTAAGCTACTATTATTTTAAATATGTTCATTGGATGTTGAGAAATCGCGTACATCCTTTAAAAAGCGTTCCTTTGGGAAAATTATGTTTTTAATTCCTTTCCCTTATTCAATTTTTTTGGTATCTACATAAAAATCTTTTCAATCAATTTATCAATTATCAATTCTAACGGTACAAACTATTTTTTAAACTACAAAACAGTTCCAAAACAATTGTGAAACAACAACAAATCCCTAAATAATCATCAACAAATCTTCAATAATTCACAAGTTCTGACTGAACGTTTTCAAGATTTTTAAAGAACTTTTCAAAAGCGCACTTTTTTGACACGACGTAGTAGTGCAAAAATTATTCAAGATATAAAAAATAATCTTTTTTAATTGAGATAACGGGGTTGTTCTCTATGAACGGATATTTCTGGTTGACTATTCGAAAAGCTTACTACTGCTCACTTAGTTATTCCTGGAACACTTGCCTTTTATTGCTGTTGCAACATATTCCTCGAATTTTCGGCAACCCTTATCAAATACGGGTGCACTCTCAGTAATTGACTGCGACTATCTTGATAATAATAAAAGGCAACGTAATGCAATTCCGAGTAAAATTATAAATAACATTACATTTTCCTTTGTTATGTGTGCAATTTCTTCCCTGATTAGAAACAAATATTAAACACCCTTGTAAACATCGAAGCATCTAAAAGAAGTCATTAATTATATTCCACTATGGAGCAAGTGTACACCTTGTGTCTATTAAATCACAAAACAAAAAATAAACTCTAAAACAAGGCAAGCAAAGAAGTTTAAAAGATTTATACAAAATATTAAAAAAGTAGTTTTTTTACTTCTCACCAGTGATTTAACTATCGGCACTAATGGACAAAAATGGCATGCAGTGAACACTGCATTAGAAATTTTAGAACCAAGCCTTTCACTATTTATTCTCAGTATTAATCTTAACTACACAAAAAGACATTACAATAAATTTGTAAAAGTGTAACCCAGGTTTCCATGAAAAGGTTTCGCAACAAATAAAAAAACAAATAGCGTCCAGAAAAAGATTGTAATAGACTAAGACTGTTTTTAGACATTAAACGTAAGATTTTTTAGTTTTTTTATAGCACTCAAAATATGAAATTGATAATATTGAAATAAAATAAATTGTAGCGAACTACGCTTCAACATTAGATAAAACTGGATCCAGTTTTCTATAAAAACTACAAGCTTCATTTTTAAATAGCGAGCGGCATTCTTCCGATTTGAAGAGACAAATCAACAAAAACGTCCGAAGACTTGTTCTACAAGAAATGACAAGTCATTGCCATTTGCCAGAAAAACAGAGGTAACAGTTTACGACTCAAATTAAGCAAAAACCAACAAAAGGAAGATAAAGTCGCCGAAGGACTTAGACCCCTCTCCCCCGGGGCTCTAAACAAATGCCCCTAATCCCTGTCGGATTCCTCCTATTTGACGTGGTGGTAATCAGCCTAACAAATTTTCGTTATTTACGTTAGCAAGAACGCCAAGAATCCCACGGAAGCCCGGTATCGCGGGTTGGGTGACAAATCATCGTGTAAATACTCCAAGAGCATTGACTAAGACGGTGCTAAGACGAAATTCGCGGTGGCTCCGGTGCCGCGGCTCGAGCTGCTGCAACCTACGTCAGACGTCTTCTAAGGAACCTGAAGTAATGCTAGCTGCTAGTTAGCATAAGTATGACTCAGTACATGGCCCCCGAGCCACCGGTTCAAGTCGAGCCAATTCAGGTTATTCAGCATTACAACAGAATTTCGAAGTCATCGATAAATGCAGAAACAACAAAAACAGCCTTTGGAGTTTTCGTAACTTCTCAGTCTTAGCACAACACGTTCCAATCTTCTTAGTCGAGCCAACAAAAACTGGGCTTATCGGCTGCAGCGCGATATGCAGATATATACGAATCGATAAGAAACCGTTTTATCAACTTCAGAAATTAGTACTACACACGGCAGGACAGAAAAGACAAATGCATCTTCCAAAAGATTTATATTTGCAACATAGGTTTATCCTAAACCATAATAGGACGAAGTCATAAGCCTACACATAAATTTCTCTCGAAAACAGATCTCTTGGAAGACGATTCTTTTCTTAGCGATTTTTATTAAGAAGTTACGCTGTTTGTTTGCACGCAATTAAAAAACAGAACAAATATTGAAATTTTAAAGATCATAGCGGGCAGATCGAACTATAAAATAAAAATAAAATTTGTTAGTGACCAGATTTAGAGTGACCAGAAAGGAGCTTAAAAAGAAATTAAGTTGCTTTTCGACTTCGCACGATTTCATAAATATTCCTTAAACCTACATTGAAAAATGTTTTTAAAACCGACATATTTGAAATCCTTTCAACAAAATTTTTCACTTGATACCCATTCTCAGTAGTATTTAAGAAAAATGTTTTCTTTTAAAAGTTGGACAATATGGCGACTTTTGAATAAAGTAATCTCTTTTAAATGTTTATCAAAATTTTATTAGATCATTTTAACATATTTTAATAGGGATGTAATTTAATATAAAGCTTTATAGAATTTGTCCATATTTCGCAAGTTCAATCCGAAATTTTGAAATTTCTTTATACGCTAATGAGTTGGACATGAGAAGTAAATTAATGTATGTCACGGGTTATAGGTACTTTGAACCCTTGGTTAAAATCTGCTTAATACTAATACTAATGATGGAAAGAATGTCTCTTAAAACTAAACCAAAAAATCGATGTCTAGCGAACCCCCTATCTTTGGACGATAAGTAATGTAAAGTACAAAAGTACTAAATACCGTTGGTGTAGTTGTCGGCAAAAATATCGACAATTTAATTACATTTACTTATATCGATCCATACTGTTGCGCCTGGTGGATTCTACTGGCGGAAATAAAAAATGCTAAAGAAAAAACTCACTTAATCTGCCAAAGCTGTGGGAAAGCCTCTTCTTCAGTTTCTGCAGTGCGCCGCCCTTCTTCTCACGCATGGTTACACCTGAAACAAAAAAGAGGAGGCTCGTGAAAATGTGCAAACGTGCATGTGGACATTCATTAAACGAGAATTGCTAGATCTAAGTATTAGCATGCATTTACAGTACTGGCTGAATGCGATGGACATGCTCCACTGTCCATATGCCAGGTTGCAAGTCCGCCAGAGAAATGGTGAAACTGAAAGTGACTGATCAGGTGGTACCTACATCGACTTGGCACCCACGGGACGGCACGGCCATTGGCTATAAATAGAGCCCTAGTTGGCGTAGTCCTCGCATTTAGCGTTTCGGGACAATCGGCCACTCTCAGCTGGATGTTCGCTAGATCTTTCACCTAGACTACCTAGGAAACGGTGTAAAAGCATCCCCGTGGCTTTGTCCTTTGCAGGAGCCAGCGGTTGCACTCATGCGTTTCATTAGACGCCTCCGGCAAACCCTGCAGTCTCCCAAGCCTCTGGGTAAATCCAAGCGAGCTGATATCAGCACATATTAATTGATTTTCAATCAATTCGTCCAATTAGCCAGCTACCGGGAGCAGTCGTCCGGCGAGACAGGGCCGAGATGGACTTGGACACTCCGGACGGCGATAAACGCAGAACCCAATGAAACTGTCGTTCGATTCCATTAGCGACGATCATTGAGTGAAATATTATGAGAAGAGATCGGAGACGTCCGCGGGGCTTAAATCGCAAGCACATCCAAGGTATGTGCCTGCGAATAGTCTTAATATGAAGTCTAGTGTCTAGCATTAGCTGAAAAGTGAACGTCTCACGGCCATGAGCTACTCCAAGGTAATAGGCTACAGCCGCGAACCGCGTACGCTGCTGCTGCTGGCATGGCAATTAAACTTTTCATCGAAATGAAAATCGGAAGTACTTTTGCTCTCGATAAGTGCATCACTAATTAGGACAAATTGACTGACAGCTATTTCAGCGAGATCGGGGCGGTCGAGTTTTCTAATGCCTATTTAAAGCATTTAATTGGTCACCGTCGCGAGCCTGACGTCATCCAGCCCGTGACACTAATCCACGTGACTTTGATAAAAATAGCCTGAGTAAACATAGCACAAAGTACTTGTGACATGAAAGGAGGGAGGAACGGGGTCTTACAGTGCAGGTCTAGACAAAATCGCTAATGAGATTTTGTGGCGTGGAAAGGTTAATTTTTTTAAAGGCTTTGCCAACCCTGTGGTTTCTATTTAGGCGCTCCGAACATGCTTTAGCTACATTTTCAGATTTTGGAGCGGATGCAAATTGTAAGCCGCTTAGATCTGTTAAAACTGCTAGACTTCGATGCCAGGGCTTGGGACTTCAGTCGCTTGTTCAAGTATTTTGAAAAGGTTCGGCAAGGCAAATGATAACGCCAGCTAAACGAATTAACATTTGGATTACCTACTACTGGCAGTTTAAGGTTTAACGCTATTTAACAACGGCAAAGAAATATGTTGCATACAATTTGGATTAACAATTTTCACTAAAATTATGACCCTATGCTTTTAGGACGACTTTACTTTTCCTTACCAGACCTTTTAGCAGTGTAACTATTCTACTTTCAAGTAAATATCTTCATTAGGATCTCATAAATAGATAAAATATGTGGAATTCTGAAACCTTAGAATAGGTGTAAAATAAAGTTTATCTTAAGTTTTCAATTAACAGCGCTAGTAGCGTCTAAGAAAATTAACTCTGATATGAAAATATACTAGAAAGTTTAACTACAAGCGCTCTATTTTTATCTCCTTTTGTACGGAACCCTAAAAACCTGAAGACGTGGGTAACACTACTATCGAAGCTCATCAGAGCGGCAAGAACTTCAAAAGATCAAAAAAATAATTTGAATAATTTGAAGATGACTTTTTAATATTTTATTAATATTCAATGCTTCTTAGATAAACCAGTTGTTGATTGAAAAATAAAATAACTATGATTATTTAAAAATTTAATATTGCAAGTAAAATCAATTATTACGGGAAGCTAATTAAATATGCAAGTTTATGACACATAAAAACATGCGTCATATTTTCTGAAAACTCATATTTAGGACTTTTCGCGAAGCAATGGTCGATTGTTCTCAAACACTGCCATTGCGACCTCTGCAATTTGCACCTTTCAAACAAATTTGTCACTCAATACAAATCAGAGCAACATTTTTATGGTATGACAAAAAAATTTATTTCCCCTTTCCAGCGAGTTCAGGGTTGTAGGTATAATAACTCATTCCGCTTCATTAAATTTGAATAGCCCCAGGAGTCAATCTTCCGGTCGTGATGAGTGAAAATTTTCAGCCAAATCGGGCAGACGACACTTTTTGTGCATCGAATTAAATTATCTCTTGGTGCCCTTAAAGTCTCGTCATTGTGCGCAGATGTGTCACATCGAGTCCCAGGCTTTTGATTTGTAGGTGTCGATTTAAATCCCCTTCTGAACATTTGTCTCTTGCAGGTAAATGGTCGAATACAACTTGAAATGTCTTAAAAACAGACCGTAGAACCTAATTGAATTTGAATTGCAAAACTCGTAAAATATATTTGAAAGCACTCGTCGGAAAAGACAATGCTTCGTACAAATCGATTACCAAAACAAAAATCAATTTACACATATTGAAGAATGTAAGAAAATCTGAGAAATTTTCGAAGGTTGGGGCCGAGGTGATTTGTAACAGAAGCGAACTTCACAGTTACTGGTTGAAACCCCGGCGGGGTCATCTAAATATTTCTAAATTTTAAATATTTTCATATAAAGTGCATACCTACACGAGAAATGTGCTGATAAGGGATTTTTATGATGTAGAGATATAACAATTCTTCCATCACGCCACTAATCGAGAACATCTTCAAAATTTATATAACTTGTAATAAATCGCTTCCACTCAAATTGCAATCAGCACTCTGGCTAGTAAACTACGTCAGAGATAGTGTGTTAATAAATTGGAACGTAACAACCGAGCAGCAGCCGAGCTCAACCGTACCACTAGTTAAAAATAGCCAAAGTTGGAATTGCACCTAAATCCGTTTATTGTCATCTTGGGTGCAAACACGAGATATCATTTCGCCCGGCAAATGAATGAATTATGACTGCAATGAATAAGCAATGAGACAACAGCGCGTCTCACAAATTCAGAGCGGCAGCAACCGCAGCCTCGGCGTCATCACCGGGCGCGCTGCAAGCAATTATCATCTCCATATTGAATTACACATGTTTTGCAAGTTCCCTGGCGCTCAGGCGTGATTTACAGGGCGACTGTTCGGGGCGTATGATTCGCGCATCTATTCTGCGGCCTGCTGATGCGATATCAAATTTTCAGAAGCCTACAACTGGCTGCTGGATCGTTTGGGGACAGTAGCGCTAATAACTTTGTTTACTTCCGCCGATTCGATTAGATTAGATTTAGACTGACAAGTGGGATATGATGAATCAGGTCATCTTCCGGAAAATTTCTGTTTATCTGTTAAAGCAGTGCGTTCATTCCAGCCACTTACATTGCGTATATTCGTTAAAGACAAATGCTAACGAGTATAATAAAACTAATCACAGACCACGATACCTGCATCATTAACTTTTTAGTTCTAATTAAGTCTTTATGAAGGCATACGAAGTTAATTCAGAGCAAAAAAATTTTCATGACTGTCCGCATTTCTGCAGGGTCGTTACTAATTTTTATAGGACTTTTATTGTAAAAATCTGTTAGAATTACGGATTCACCAATAAACAATGTAATCATCGGACTTCCTTGCAATTGCATTACATATTTTCGACCAGTCCCCATAGAATGGCAATAATAGTAACAAAGATTTCTATCTCTTGCATGGGGAATAGATTTGCAAGTTAACATCCATACGAGTAACATAGCCTACAAGGAATTTTAAAATTAGATAAATGTTTTTTCTTTTTTATTGCAATGCTCAAAAGAGATTTTTATAAACTAAAACGATTCAAGAGCTTTCGTATAGAGCGTCGGAAATTTCATTCCAGAATACAAAATTTAAACTTATTCTGTAATTAAAATATTTATTATATGAATATACCGAAAATTCAACAACAAAAATTTAAATTAATTGTCCCTAACATCACAGATAGTTAATTTACAAAGAAACACCTTGATAAAAATAATAGTTTCAGTTTAATTGACAACAGAGTAATGAAAATTAAACTTTTAAACAATTGAATTGAGTAATCGTATATTTAAACGTTTAGTAGTGATATTGTTCATGGCTAGAATTTAATTATACTACAATTTCTAGATTAGACTGTATACTTTATTTATTTATTTATTTATTCGTGTAATTTTCATTAATAAACTATATTAATGGCGATAAACGGATATTGCATACTAAAATCGCTTTAGAAAATTCTGCTTACAATGGCATAGCTACTTTAACTGCTAAATGGATGTTTATATGGTATTTAACATATACAAATAATAAAGGCATATTTAATGAAACATCCAAATAAAAACAAGTCGGTAAATTGTTGCGAACATGCTGGCCTTTAGCCAAAATCCCTTTAATTACTTTAATTAAGTAAAAATGATGCCCTCACAATTATAACGTAATAGAAACAGATTAGAACTTAAAAATTAAGTAGTGCATGTAAGAGAAATATAAACGAAATTATTTTTTACAGACAGACAAAATTTAAACCAACAATAACTAACTAATGCCGCTTGGTAAACTTTTAACGCACCAAGATCCCGGATAGTCGCATAAAGCTAAAGAAAGAGATTTTCCTTATTTGAAATAGGCAGAACAATCTGAATACAGATTATAAAATAACATAACTTCGAACATGCATATTCGAAGCTTATTTACGAGCCAACGATTAATAGGGTCACCCCATGGAAATATTTTGGCGAACTTCAAAACACCCAGATTCAATTTAAAGGGCGAAAACCCTCCAGATTTATTATGGAGATATCCGCACCACTAAGGTTATATTTTTGCATCTACGTCTATTTTACAATTTCTCCTTCGAAATACTGAAGCGCAGTATAGCCTGGCACCAATTCAAACTCCCACACACATCCAGTCGCCTTTTCCAATCACCCCGCCCTTTGTCCTTTTTCCGCCTCAACTAAATCTGCTATTCAAAAGACGCAATACTTGCTAATCAAAACAAGTAAAAAAGCAACAAAAATCGGAAAATCGCTTTATCAGAATGCTTTCGAAATGGTATTAAGTCCCTCCGAGGAATTATCCAGCAACAGGGAGAAAGGTTCAATTGCTCGATATTCAGAAAATCCCTTCCAATGCCCGGGAAGACGATCTTATAAGTAATCCTATCGATTTTGAATGTGTGTCACTACCGAATAGGAAAATTAAGTATTTAATCGAATCATCTCTTCTTGGGATCAGATTTTTCGAAAGGAGAAAACGGGCAATGAGAATGATGGTAGACTCTTGATTGCTGCAGTCCCCCATTAGAGTTGTATCCCACAATTCCGCGAAATTGCATGACACACACTGCCACTTCAGAGTCACTTAATGACCAGAATAAATTCCCAAATGAGGTTCATTGTATATCGCAAATATTTCAAGACGGAATTCCACCGAATATGACCAAACGTCCCGTTCAGGAAATATAAGTTTTTCTTATTATCAAATAAGCCCGCACGAATAAAAAGCGCGATGGAACCGCTGCTGCATCAAATAGAGTTCGTTGGCACAATTTTACGCGTTCACCTTTGCAGCGATCCGACATCGCCAGGTGGTTGGTCAATAGGAGAACTCATTAAGGAGTGCGGCTCCAGATCGGCGTCGTTCCCGAAAGAAAACCAGACTTTTCTTCATGCAATGCATTATCAAAGAAAATTAACTGTGCGCTGAGGAGTTCGTCTTAGCTATTTCCAGAGTACTCGTATCGCTCCAGATTCTAGGAGAGGAGGCCTATCGCTAAATTATCAGCTGCTGAAGAATTCCACCTATAATTAGGCGTTGAAAGTTTGTCAACAAAGTCTGGAGTAGATATCGATTTCGCAGAAACACTTTTAGATTCCATTCTTTATCTTACGAGCTCTATTAGACCCCCCTTGCACCCCCATGCTTGTCACAACATATAACAATGGATATTATGGACTGGAATTATGAATGAGTTGCAAGGGGTCCGGTAAAAGAAGCTAGTTGCTAATTAAGAACAAGAAGACTGGCCAGCCATACAAACCTTGATTCAGGTCGAGTTCTCTCACGGTGACGACACTGGGACCCACTCCGACGGGTTTAATTAAAAAATTTCAATCGGAAAGATCTGCTCGAGCAGTACTTGGCCGCGCACTGAAAATTTCTCACTTGTATTTATAAGATTAAGACTGGGGACGGAGAAAACGAGGAGAAACAAAAATTATTTAGTCGTGTTCACTTGTGCCCGAAGTGGCAACACTATCACTAGAGAACCGCCCGACGGTGACTAAGAGGAAGCGGCAGCAGCAGCACTTGGGCAAATACGAGGCGCGCGAAATCCGCGAAATCGAAGGTGGCTATGTACAAGCGAAATTCGCGACCAAAGCGCTTTTGTTATTTAATAGTGAGGCCAATCACCAGTTCACTCGCCGATATCAGATCACAATTTGACGTAGCTATTCTATTTCACGCGAGGTCCACTGTTGTGACGCGCTCAAGCACACCACCGTCAACAAAAGGTCAGGAATTCTTCTTCGTTGTCGTCTTCGTTGGCTAACCTCTGGGATTGCAAGAAAAGAAGTAACTCGAGAACGGGGAGCGACTTCCTCCTTCCGACTTAACGTCTTCTTCAACTCCGAAGACGATGACTACGTCGACGACGACGACGGCTCGACGGCGCTGCTGAGAATTTCCAATGCGAAATGGAATGCTATTTAAGAAGGGAAAGGACTTGGCTCGGCTCCACGGTCCTTCGCAACGAGGTCAACAAGTACCAGTAGCAAAAAGGTGGACCCCAGGATGGTATCAATAGGTGTCGACGACGACCGACGTCACCTCACCTGCCTGACCTGGCCTGAGTCACACACCTGAGGAACGTTGTATGGAATAGCTGCTGCTAGCTATGAAATTCCCAGGAATTCCGTGACTCGCTTTTACATTCTTCCTCTGCAAAAGATGACCGGATGGCGGGACAACAAACAAAACAACAACCGCACTTTTTCGGGCTAAGAAGATGCAAAGTAAAGCTTCGAAAGCTCCGAAGACGCCACTTGACTACTTGAGGTGCTCTGATGAACTGGACTGGACATCACCGCTGGAGAACAGCTAGCACTCCGCTGAGGTATATCAACCAAGCGGAGCTGCACGCTAGACCTCTCACATGCTTCTTATACGGTACATGCGCGCTCGCGGTTCGCGGTATAGTGGGTTCATCATCGATAGACTACGACGAGGCCCTGATAAGATCCCATCTGCCCATAGTGGCTTACAGAATTGGAGGTCTTCCGCGCCCGAGCGAATCTTCTCAATTCCCTGTTCCTGGTTCCCAGTCCACTAGATTTTGGGATTTTCGGGACGTTTTAGGGTTTCACGCACCACTCGATCATCGGTGGGGGGCCGGAAGCACTTCTTTGACATTACAAATTGAAATTAGTTTTCAGTCCAAGTTTTCAGGACGTCAAGCGCAAAAAAGAAACCAATTTCGCCCAAATTATAAGTTGAGCTCGCCCGCCCGGATTCAGATTTGGACAGTGTGCGGTCCATCTCATGGGTGAAAACAATTCCAATATAACTTAGAGCTAACAAGGATTTCCGGTCATGCACATCTCTTCTACGTCCCTTAAACGCGATAAGAACATGCAAATTGTGTGCCTCTTATTGAAATCCAGTTGCGTAAATGGATTCTTTGGAGAAGGCAGAGCCCTGTCCTTGGTCGTAATTGAGTTTGTAAACACTTCCCTGAGCCTATCCCTAAAAGGGTACTTTTCCTGTTAAGTTAAACGATTTCCTTTAAGTGAACAGCCACTTTGAACAAAATGACGCTTTTACATTAGCCATAATATAAATAATAAAAAATTAATTAAACCTTATAAGAGGGAGCTTCCGAAGAAAAAACATCGCCCAGGTAAAACGTTTGTAATAAATTGAATAAAACATATAAAAGTACCACACCTTGATTTATTCAAATATTCCTGGTTCTAATGCAAAAATAAATGCATGCAGTCCCATTATTCCGAAAAACTAAATAAAAAATTATAGGGAATAAATATTAATTTATATTTTAAATTTTCTCTCCTCAAAGTATAAAAAATTTGTATGAAAAATAAAAACCTTTTTATTATCAAATGACCATTTCGTTTTGTATGTGTTTCTTAATAACTCGAACGAAGACCATCTAATTCAAGGAATAAATATATCACTTTATTTCCCGAGAATTGCAACAGACTTTGTTTCCTGAATAATGGACTAGTAGAATTTTTATTTAGTACTTATTTATTACTTATTCGATAAATTTGTTCGAAATTCTATGGTATATTCAAGATTTGAAGTTAGAGAATAAGAACTTTTAAATTATATACAACCACATTTGCTTTATATCAAATTTCAATTGCTTGAAAAAAATAGAATATCAAACATGTCTCTGACTTTTTCTTTTTCAAATTGCGTTATGTAATCAAATAGAGTTAAAATAGAATTAAATCAATTTTAAGATAAAGAAACATTTTATTCATCATTTCAAGATATAAATATGTATTTTTATAATTTTGTTTTAATTTCAAACAATAATTATTGCCCTTGACTAAACTAAAAATGGTCACAAATGATCAAACTCAATATAAAAGTAAGTATGATGGAATAGATTTTATTTTACTATGATTTTTAAAAAAAAAAACACTATGTTCTCAAGCCTAACACTAATAATAATATACCTATACACCTAAACCTCTTTGTACGCCATAGAAACGATCCCAAAAAATACGCGCGTTTAGAATTCGCGTAAAAGAAACTACTGATTGCAGTGAAGTCTAGATCATGTCTTAAACATATCGCTTACTTTCTTTAAAGAGTTGGCTTCACAGTGCATATCTAAACAACAGCAAAGTACACCCACGGTAGATACGTTCCACGAAAAATCGTGCAAATCGAAATCGTGTAAAATGATACATAGTATGCATATAAAAAAGCAGGATAGGTTCAACCGAAACTTAAACCGTGTAAATCGAATCAAATAATATAGGAAAATGTCGTAAATATGTTCATAAGCACCTTGTAAAATGAGGCAAGAATGTTGTGGAGAAATGGAGATTGGTTCGAAGTTTGGAAGTCGAATTGTGTTCAAATAATATTCAAACATACACATTTCAAGTTATAAATTATATTTAAATGGATTCTTGAAAACAAACGTAAAAATAAATTACAATTAAAACCAGTCTTTATTTGTCGCCAGAGGTTTTAAAAAGCAGGATTCTTCTTTTCTTTGGTTGTCAGACAAATCACTATCCCGAAAAGAAATTTAAGGAGCATGTCTTATTTTGTCATAGCTACCACTTCACGAGGCGAACTATTAACTTTTTTCGGGTTTGATAATTGTAGTAGATTTTGGTTGATTTTACGAATTTATCTAATTACAATATAATTATAATCCGTGCTGTAATTGAATTTATGAAACAATCGCGTTCAGTGTATGTATAATAATCGAAAAAATAGAAAATACATATTTTTTTCTTAAATTTGAAAACCGTGTAAAAGTGAAACTGTACCGCGTACCGTGTAAATAGAGGGATAGGTGTATATAGATTTACTTTTCTAGACAAAAGCCAAAAACTATGTCAAATGTTAAATGGGACTATTTACAGCGTTGTACGAGAATTAGTCGCAATTTGTGCTTCACGTTATAGGAACTCGCATTACAGGGGAGTGCGTTACGGAATTTACTGTGCATGATTTTCTTAGTTATAACAAGAATGCATTTCTATTGTATAAAATTTTCTTAAATTACCAATTCGCATAACTTCGATTTCGCGCAAAAAGAGTTTTAGGTGTACTTTATTTTATGTTAGTGTGTCTTTTACTTACTCGGGCAAACAATTCGCTGGTATGAGAGCAGATGAATATAACGTTGTTAATAATAATGATGATAATAATAATAATAATACATTAAGTGCCGATCAACGCAGAGGATTCGTTCCGTGTCATAGAAAATCGCGGTATACGGGACACGCATGAAAACATACGTCTAGGTTGTAACTGTGATCACAGGTTGCTAACTTTTAATTTTCCATGTAGAAACAACAGTCAAGTGTTTACATTTGCTTTTCTTAACGCGTTATGCGGGACTACATGAAACGTTCTATCAGAATTAGTCCCAATTTTTTGTCGCGTTATAGGAATTTGCACTAAAGAGGGGCATGTTATGTGGGAGTTTAGTACAATAAAAAACTTTAATTGAATTACAAACAATAATTCATTAATAAAATAAATAAATTAAATTAAATTAAATCACGTTTATCACATTCCACAAAAATAAAATACTAATTAATTTTTAAATATAATTCAGTATTTAATTTTCTTAATTTGTTAATTTAAGTGTACATCGTGCGTTAAAACAGCGATTTAATAACGATACCCCTTTAAATTTGTATCAAACTAAAGGCATTTTGTATTTCTGTTATTGTGTTTTAATTAACCTGGGGAGGAAAGGGATTACTTGTGCTATTTCGGATTCTAGACAAGATATCCATGGATTTAAACCCAAACGTGCCCGTTTGTGTAACCAAACGGTATCTATGGAATTTAAATTCTGGTTTTAGCTGACACGTCACATATAAACGCATTGAATTAATAAAAGGAGGCAGAAGGACATTTCTGTGGCAAAGGAAAATCTATTTTCCCAGAACTTAGAAAATTTTCCATGATCCTCTGAAAGTAGCGAAGCGTGCGCCCGCCCGATAAAATGTTTGCCTTGGATGTTTTCATGTTTGTTCGTGTCTCCTTTTTGTGTCGAAAATCAAAACATTCAACAAGAGCATTACAAAATTCCGAACATTTCACTCAGCCACCATGCGTATCGTCCTCCTGATGAGAATATACCCAAAAATACCTTGACACTAATATTTCCCGCTTGATCGCACACCAGTGGTATTCAAAATAAACAGCCGTTGACATACGGCGAAAATAAATTGGTTTTTTTTTTGTTTTAAATTTGAACCCAAAACGCACGTAGCGCGGATCTGGTCCCGACAAGTCTAAATAAATTCCACGTCCATTCAGCATAATTAGAAAATGGCTACAATTTACTTGGTGTCTCTTCTCCGGGCATGGGAACCTTTCCGAGCAATCAACTGTCGTCGCTAGCTGAGGCTTAATAAAGGGGAGCCCCCGCCGCAGAGAGAGGAACCACGAGATTCTCGGCGGATTGCCACGGATTGCATCAATTGCCTTCACGCGAATCGCCAAAACAATTATAGCTAATAACGTGGTCAGTTCAGTAGTATCGGAGTGTCCGCGGTAGCGGGAAACTGGCGGAAGATGGGCAGAGCCCCATTCGCCGCCGAGACACCACCGTATCGCTTTTTAGTGGTCAGATATGCAAATTTAAATAATAAATAGCTTTCGCTGATTAGCATCCGCGACCGGGCCCGATAGTGAACGCACTAGTCCGACTACCCAGGATGGCGAGGCCCAGGATGGTAGATGGAGCCACCAAGAGGATGGGAGGCCTAAGTGTCCACTCTGGGATGATTCCCTCATTTTCTCGGACGATGCTTTATTTGTCTTATTGGCAGTGTTGGCATTCTTAAGTGACTCATTCAGTTCGGCCAGCCGGCGGGTAATAGTGAGCAGATTGCGACGGTGCAGAGACGCGCGGGGCGCATTTTGCCGGAAAAGCACGTACGAGTATATTCCGCGCTGCCAACTCGCTTTGACCACTTCGAGGTCTCTCGCGGTTCGCGCGTTGTTTTGTTTTGTTGCGCCTCAATGAGCCGACCAGTCGACAGCGCGGTCATTTACACTGACCAATGTCGTCCTACAAACCTCTGCTCCGAGACGACAACGTCCACGACGTACAGTGGCACCACCAGAGCAAAAATCGCGCGTGTCCCATCATGTTTTATAATAATTTTTCGCTATAAATTCAAACATCTAGTCCGTATCGTCATTAGTTGTTCCCGTCGTCATCCCATTTTGGCTCGACGACCGCATTAATCGACAGTCCGCGAATTATGCACTATCCAAGTCCGGATTTTATGGACGTTTAATAATGTTTCCCCCATTTACGTACGCCGTACGCCACTCTTGCCCACAAAATACATTACAGCCCGATTAATTTGATTCATTTACTCTTGAAGGGTCACGAGCAATTATTGCTTTCCTGACCGATACTTATGGAAAACTATTTCAGGCTCATTTGCCGCGCTCTCAGCACTACTATAGGCCTAAGAAGGCGGTCTCCGTGGAGTGAATGATTAACATTGTTTTTCCTGAAAGCGACCATTGTTGCCCTGCTTCAGAACCACTATTGTTGCTTTGTTGAACTGCAAAATGATTGGTGGCTTTATGAACTTACTAGCGATATGGCGATCGTAGTAAATGCCCCGGCTGACTACAAAAGAGGTAGCGTTTAGCCGATTCGGAACTAATTTGAATTCTCTTTTGTTATTTCCAATTTGTGGAGGGCGTAATCTTTGTCTTAATTTAAACGCATGCGGACTTGCGAACCAGGAAGCAATTACAACTTACTTAACTGAAGGATAATAGCACTTTTTAATGCAAATTTATGGCCTTCGTTTATACGAAGTTATCTGTACCTGTACCCATATGTCGATTTTTTAACAAACTAATTTAGTTAGTTAGCTAGTTCTTAGTTTGCAAAAACTTCAATGGCACAAATAAACCTACAAAAACATGATTTTTTGCATAAACCTTTGATCATCTTTTAACTGCCGGTAAATCTGATTATTTACGCTATAAAAAATGTCTTCATTAATTTATAAAAGATCTACTTATTGAGGTATTTTTACAATTTTGGGAAGTCTGTCCCTTAAGCTGACATTTTTAATTATATTTTATTATGTTTATTTTAATATATTTTTTTAAATTTTGTTATTACCATGAAATAGTCTCAATCGCTAGTATTTAATTTTTATTTAATAAAGCACAGTGTGGTAAAGAGAGACCTTTTTCTTTGAAATAATAACATAATATATCCAGAAATTTAAATTTTTTATATTATTTCCCAATCAAATGAGCAAATTTTTAATGATCGTGATTACAGAAGACTTTTTAGAGAACCATAAAAAATTATCCTTTACATTTCAAAGCAAAAAATTGAATTGGTGTTTTTTAACAAAATCATATACAAAGTATAAATAGCATCTCTTAGCAAAATATAACAAAGTACAAGTATAGAATTTCAATTATAATTATAATTATAATTTATTTTTATCTAACCCTTTCCAACACAATATCAAAATTTGACGACCTAAAAAAGAAAACAAATTATTTTATTAATTATAAGAAAATTAATTAAAAAATACGTTATGATCTTCTAACGAAATATTTTTTCTACTATCTGTAGTCCTTGTGGCTTTGTTTTTTTCTTCAAATATAAAAATATTCGAACTCACCCGTCGTTTTGTTGCGATTACGAAATATATTCATGATCCCATCACAACTGATGCTTGTAATGGATGCTGGAAATGTTGTGGCCAGGACCTTTAAATTTCATTAACTCTGAGAATTTATGAGAAATGATAAGATAACAAGAGAAATCCCAAAGAGCTTTTAAACTAAACAGTTAAGGTAAAAGATAATGGATTTTTACGAGTTGATATCACGCAAATAATATTGAAAGTAACTCTTGAGAATTGTGTATAAAAAATATTATATCATAACATGTTTCTACCGTAACTAAATTAATTACAACAAGTTGGGAGATAGTAGACCGCATTCCACGATTCAAATTTAATTCGCAAGTGATAAATTTTAAATTTCTCAAATTTTCTACCAGGAAAACTCAATCCATCAAGGATATGTACACATAGACAAAGTATTTAAAAATGCTGTCGTTTTGTAACAAATATGCAATTAAGAATCTATTCAGACGATAATAATAATTATTCCAGCCATCACAATTTTTCTGTAGCTTAAGCATTCAAATAGAAATATAAACTTTGGACACTTAATATTTGGAATTCCGAATTAAAGATGAGAATATTCAACATTTTCCAAAGTTAAATATATTAAGACTAATCAACTAGTCTTTTAAACTTATCATGAGCTGTGCAGTAAAAATTCCATAAGAGTCGATTTGTGAATTTCGGAATATTCAAAAATTTTTGAAATTAACTTGTGAGCTATCAAACGGCGAAAATTCTCTAAAAATATCTCCAATGATTTTTCCTCAAAAAAGTAACTTGTGTCCTTTCACATGTTGGACATAGACGTAATATCAATATATCGGCTCAAATAGTCTCTAGGCTATACAAAACAAAATTAACCAATTGTTAAAAACCAAATGGTATATTATTCAAAAAAAATTAAATCATTGAATTTAAAATTCGAAGATCTACTATATAAAAATTACTATTTCTTTGTTATTTAAATACTTAATATTTGATTTGTTTAAATTTTGTATGACAAATACATTCAATAGTTGCGTGATGTAAAAACCTTGAAACTTAACTTACCCAATTTAATTTATTTTGTTTTCAGAGTTTTCAATAAAATCAAAGTCACATATAATGACAGATACAAAACAGACGGACAGACAAATAGATGCACATCTGCCGAATATATCTCAAGTAAGTATCAGAGTTATGTTATAGTGAAAGTCCTATCAAAATGTGTCCAATGTGTATCTCGCAATTTCAGAAAAGACAAACAGAAAATTTCAACAAGCAAATTCAAGTTTGTTGAAGAGCTCCCAAAGTTATGTAAAAATAGTTTCTTCTAGATGGGACCAGTATTTTCTAAGAAAATCGCGATAACTCAGGAAGACTTCCAAAATGATTAGAAAATTACGAATTACATATTACGAATTATGCAGATCGAATCTGATCAAAATTGAGTCTAGCAAAAAACTAGAAAGCCTATTGGTGAGGATTAGCTAATTTTAAATAAGATCTTTACCAAGTACATGAATATGTAGAAGAATATGTACGGATCTGTAGACAGTTGTAAATCACGCATTACATAAATCATGCAGCATTTCCAATTCAACATGTGTGTAAGCCCCGCTGTCTCACTTGTCTCTCTTAGCAGACACAAAAGTCAATATTATACCACTGGTAAATCTTGTAGACAAGAACAAAATTCCAAATGTAATTTGTGTGTACTTCCAGAAGGGTGGAATGTGCGCAACTAGTGTAAATTTGGTGGCGTTTCGAACAGACCCAGCCAAGATCAAAGCGCGACAAATTTCATCGCTGCATTTTATGTAGTATTCGCAATTATGTAATGCATGCGCAGAATTATATGGGAAATCGACAGAGCCGAGTGTTCTCGGTCGAACTACCCTTTCGCAAACGGGAGAGAGACCCGGCAGCTTCGTTTTTTCGCCGAACATCATCATCATCGGTTAGCACGTGGAAAATGCGAAGGAGTGCAATGCGCCGGTGATGGGGAGTCAGCCGGAAGCACATGGGTGAAACATTGAAACATTCAAAGTAAACGAACGAAATGCATTAGACCGCGATGTTAAATTGGAAACACATGTTTATTCGCAGATCCAGCTGGCGGCGGACGGCGGGGGAGGAGCATTTATATTCAAAAGCCACACCAAATGTTCGTCGAACATTTGCATAAAGCGCAAACGTTTGCGCCGCGGGAGCAACACATCAGGGACACAGGGGCATACAGAACCCACCTTAATAAACTTTCCTGATAACGCGGAATTTAGCAAAATGCATATTAATGGGTATCAGTAATTCAGCTGAAACAGTTTGACTCTTCTAATCCAATAAATTCGGAGGGCAGTACATCGCGGTTATGAATTATGCAAATACTGATGCCGGTTAGTCAAGCGAAACTCGCATCGAAATTTGCATGGGCTAGGAAAAATCAGAAAAATTAAAGGCCAAAAATCGATAAACGTTATGGACAATGTTTATCGTTTTGATGATATTGAGAACTCCGGTCCGACCCGGGCTCACTTATCGTCCCATAAATCGCATAAGTACATTCCGGCATGTCCGGAATTTTTCCGGATAAGAAGAAACCTTTTCCACCTCCACTGATACACCAAACTCTTTGTAGGTCAACTTTAAAGCTGATACAGTTGGACATCACCTGATAAAACTTTATCTCCGAACGGCAGCCCCCTCGGTGCTCAGGTCTGGGCTAAGAGAGTTGGCACCTTAGAACTACAATTTGTAAGAAAGACGGAAGGAAGATCGCTGACGTTTTCCATAAAAAAACTTTCTGTGCAAACCCCGATAAGGAAAAGCCCACGGCTGGAGGGTGATATAATTTTTTTTCTGTCCAATGCCGTAGTACGTCTAGTTTTATAGGATGAAACTAAGTTTTCATTTATACTTTGCAACTTGAAGATTATTTAAAGTTTTGGAGGAAAATCTGCAGGCGAACTGCATGCCATCCGCAACTTCTTGCAAAGTCTAGTGCCGCGGAGGTAATCAATAAAACATCTTCTCATGATGGTCTTTATCATAATTTCCTACTCTTCTCTTTGTACGCTGTAAGATTTCTAAGAAGAAAAACGCTTAACAGTGAAGCCCACCCAAGTTCTTTATGCTGGCACTAGAATAATTTCTTCCCACAGAAATGAAACTCAGTAAAAAAATGTAAATTTTAAGATTCTTTTTTCAAAATTATGTAAACAATTAAAATAATTTTAAACACTGTGAACAAGCACAAAAAGTTTTACGCAATTGTTTTAATTTGTTTAGCTTTAGGTTAAGACGATCATGGGCTTTAAGAAGTTACGACTGGAAATTCCTTCATTGTTCCTCTATTACGCATGCTTGTATAATTTTCATTATCTTATTACCATATTTTTTACAACTTATATTATGCATTTAAATATACAATGTAATGGTTATCAAAAAATAACTGAGCGAACACAGTAATTATGAAAATGTCTTAAGCAGTAATAGCTGTTTCAAAAAATACCACACGCAAAAAGGATTATCAGACGTAATATTACAAAAGTACAAAACTTCATTTTTTATCAAATAATGGAATAAATTCATGTAACTAAATTTATTGGCTTTTCAAACAATAAATGATCGGATGTGGCCTGGCACTAGCTTAAGCGATCGCTGCGCCCGGCTAACTACACTTTTTCCAAAGCACTACGATCGAGAAAGTTAATAATATATACAAAAATGTAATGTGCGCGAAAATCTACTTATCTAACCTTGAAATGAAACTTTATTGATCATATCTTGAACAAAAAATGCTCGTTAAATTTTCATCAATGTTAGCAGGAGATACAGCTCAATAAAAATATGATAATATCGCTTAAAGTTCTGCACACATTCGGAACACATTTTTGCCATTGTACAGCTTGGTGACCTAAGAATAAACTCGTCTTGCTGCATTATCTAAGAGCGGAGAAACAAATGAAAATCGGTTAAATATATATTGGCAACTATTTTACCACAAATAGTGTGGTAAAATAGCGGTAATGTATAATTTATTGTACAAGATTATTAGTTCTATTAGAAATTCGAAAGATGTTATTAGTAACGTAACGACGAGTAAATAACGCGATAAAGGTGATGTGCGATATGCAAAATGTATATACACATACATATACACGTTTATACTTCAAGAACTCGTTAAAAATCGTGTATCTTAATGCAATATCTAAGAACGGGGAAAAAATTGGAAATTGATTGAACAGATTGAATATTCGTGCCATAAATAATACGAATAAAACCTTTTTTTAAATCTCGTGACTACCATGACCATAAAGTACATCTCCTAACATCCAAAATGCCGTATTTTCGTAAGAATACAAAGCTCAAACGATTACTTTTATCTCTAAATATGCGTTCTCGTGTCACGTACATTCTTCCAGGATATCTAATGCGACAGGATACAGGATTAACTTATTCATTAGTTATTCCACATATTATTCCCGCCTACCCGGTCCGATTGCACGGATGAAGTAAAATAAAACACTGAGAGCACTTCAATTTCGGAAAGAGAAATTGCACAGCTCATCCAGAAGTCGTTTATAAGTATCTAAAAACAGTCAATTCATTACCTTAATGGATGGAACTGCGTTTGGCAAAGAGCTAACGTTCGCTATTATGCCGACGCCTAATGATTGCTTCTTGCAGAAGACAATTCGAAGGTGTAATCCTATAATTAAAGTGAGACAGTATGGTTCCCACCTCCAGACAATGCCGCCTGGCAATCATCATTAGCAGAATCTCTGAAGCACTCTTAAGCAATCCACTGCGGGGGCAAATTCGACTGTCCAGTAAAAGTCCGATAATTGACTCAATTATTACATTTTCGGTATAAAAAAAAATATTTTCTAATCAATCCTACAACGCACAAGAGTCTCTCGAGCACCGACCGCCATTGCTCACTTTTCGTTAAAATGTAAATTGTGTAATTGTGTAACTCCATTTCATTTACATTCCACTGGATCCACTCTCTCCTGGTTCGGAGGGTTTACCTTTTGCAATTCTTCCCAGGGGCACATGCACGGGTCGAGTTCATGGAGCGGAAGACAAGGAACTCCCGACAGCTGAAAGCGCCCTCTAATTGTGCAGGTCCGGAGACAGCGTTGCGATTTAGAGCGCCACAAAATAGGTCTGTTTTTATCATTATTACCAGGTTGAGCCCCGTTTATCAACGGTACAATGTCGGATAGAACCGGGTGGCACCGGGGCCTTGCAATTCAAAAGGACCACCGTTGCCGCCCCCACCTGCCCCCCAACTGTACACCGCAGGCTGATTTTAACTAGAACGAACATGGGAAATTGTAGACTACAACTCCACAGCGAAAAATTTGCCACAAACCATGTTCTGGAATTTAAGCTCGGATGCGGACAGTACTGGAGTTCCCCTGGAACTAGGTCAAGCACATACATGTGTCACTACTGTTGCAAATTGGAAGCACGGGCAGATCTTTAAAGGAGACCATCGTGTCCTAGGTCTTTAAGGAAAACCAATGGCGTTAGGTATCTTCTGTGTACACTTAATGCTCTGCAGCCCCATTTAAGGACGCCACCGTCTGATTTCCACAATGGGTCGTTCTGTTTGTAAACAAACAAATAAAATTGAAAGGGATTTAGATTGCCGTGAAATGTGCATTTCTACAACTTTGCTATTTTGCCAAATTGCTACGACGCTCTGTGGTACTATCGTTTTGTTTTTAGTGTTCCTCACAAAAATACACAGTAAAAGTCTCCTTATGATAAGTGTCCATGGTCATGTAATCCCTAATTTTAAAAATTTTGGAAAATATTAATACTACGATTGTGAGAATCTAGGGTTGTTTGCGTCTTTCGAGTTCTAACACAGCAAATGAATAGCTTTAATTGAACTAAAGATAACGATGATAAAAGAGGCTTTGAACACGACCATTAATTTAATATTTCGTCCCTCGTCGCGAATGTAATATCTTTAAGTAAAATTACCCCTTCTTAAGAAACTATAGAGAAATATATAAAATATAGAGGAAAACACGAAATATAAAGGAAAATACGACAGTAAAACTCTAAAAATCATTGTTACCCGGAAAAAATATATTTTAAGGTTCCTTTTCTCAGTTCAGAAAGTTGAAAGAGTCATTTTGGTCTTTAAATGGAAATTCACATTTTTCCGCTTTATTTTTTGTCTTTTTTTTGTGTAAATACTCGCAAAGTGATCTTCACTTTTTTATTCGTTTTGGCACTACAAAATTTTTTTCAATATGCTGGGAAAGATTGACCAAGCATTAAATGTTGTAAAAATTATTTACAGACTAAATTATCCAATAAATTAAAAATCTGTCATCTACTATTACAAAAACTACAATTGTATGTTTGCAAATTTATACAAGTATTATTTTCGACGTACTTTATTTTTGTCGACTCTGTCATCTTTAAAAAAAAACATATAGACAACTATTCTAGATCCATGAAAAAGTTAAAAGTATAAAGAAGTAAGAATTTAACTTTCGCTTCTTTGCCAAATTATGAGCAGCTTTTCCAAAGAAATAATCAAAACAAAACTCGACAAGTGTTTTTAAAATCGTTTAGAAATACGATAGTTTTCTTTAGATTTAATGCACCAGAAGTCACGATTATTTTACTATAAATCGCATTATTACCACAGTTACAAAAACCTGGTGACGAATTACTACGGGAAGTCTTTTAAAAAAATATACAAAATCTGCAAAAACTAAAAACAAATTGGATTCAAATAGTAGAATCAAAATACGAGCTTCACCTAAATAAGGCCATCAATCCGATGCACACCGTCAGTTTAAAACAATTTCCACGCATTTAATGCGAATTGGAGCGACCAGCCAAATTAATCACCTCTTCATCATTTATATTACCCTGGAAAAAATCGAAATCGAACGGCCGATCGCAACAAATTTTTATGGTTACCACTCAATGCCATTTTAATCGAAAATTTAGAAACAATGGGAGCAAGAGAGTCTATTAAGTCGGCTTTGACGTCAGCCCCGGCAGGCAGAGATGGTAATGGGGAGCCATTGTAATCGAAATTGGAAATCAATATGGGCTCAATTTGGTAAGTTATGTCCATTATTCTTCAATTTTGTTGGATCTCCTTATGATGGACTGCTTTAATCAAGTGAACTGCTCATCACGATGGCATTCCTGGCCGGTCTAGCCAACTCTAACTAGTCGACATTACTCCAGACAGCACGTGGCAGATCTTCAATTTTACCTGGAGCACGTGCAGGAAGCAGAAAATTATGGGATAAGTTTCTATGCCCTGTTCCCTCCGAAAGACGCAGAACTTCTACTGTCAGTCATTGATATAAAATATGATTGCACTCTCCAAGCAAGACCACTCCTGATGCTAATCAAATTTACCAAGAGATGCTTTGAGGCTATTTCCTCCTGTGATGGAAGCAAATTCCTTCCACGGTAGCAAAACTCCTCATCGCTTCAGATGGATGAGTACAAGATGTACTAAAGACGCACTGCAAGGCAGAGGGAAAGTCTTACGTTCGTCTTCTGAATGACTTTTAGATTTATGCCAAAAAATTACAGGTAAAACAGTAAACCGGTTGGTTAGTCGCGCTAATCGCATTTATTTTCACTTTCGCGCTCCGCCAGAAATCATCAAGAAGGGACACATCGCTTTAGTAATTGCGTCTATGACTCCTTTCTTTTAGAAATTCCCAATCTTTGACGTCAGCGGCCCCCAGTGATTTTACAATTATTGAAAATTTGGATCAGCGCGACTTGCGTCATGCGCGACTTTACATAATTGCCAGACGTGATGTAATTAGTTTTGTATATTAAATCCAGCACATAACACCTTTGGCCGCGTAAAGGTAATACGCGTAATCTTCAAACTCAACGCGGCGTCAGACAGTCGTGCATTAACTGAACGCCAGACACTCCGAAAAAAATATAAATATATTGTAGTTTTTTTTTTTTGTTGCCGCAGTCTCGCATATTCAACGAAACGTTATATCCTTGGGAGATATGCAAATGTTAAATTAATTACGCTGTGTGTGACATGCAAAGTAGCTCCGGAGTTTGAGCCCCGAAAAGCCCTTGGGACTGGAGGCTGCTTTTAAATTAATAACTGAACCTCTTTAGTTCACTACTACGAATTATCTTTGCTTTAACATAGAATTTATGAGCGAAGTGAAGATCCCGTAGAATTGGATAATGAGATGTCGACGAGTACCTAGAAATCAGAACCAACCTCTGTGATAGAAGCAGCTCCTAGACACCGACGAAGAGCCAAAACTACTCCACTGTAGAAATTATTAGTAAATTACTTCATAATCTGCAATTCTTAAGGTATATTCAAACAGTGTAAATGTGCAATAATGCTTCCAGATATCTGTCGGAGTATTTCTAAAAATCACTATCCATCATCATCTTTTAAGCAGAATTTTCTCTTTTACCTCAAAGATTAATGGTTTTTATTTTCTTTTCGTCCTTCAGTAAATATCGTGTCTGGCTTAAAATTAATAATTCATACGTGTTTCTAAGATCACAATAAAAGTCATAAAGTACGAGCCGAATTTAAATGACGTAAGTACTGTGTACCATAAATCCAGTACGATTTTCTCAGACATTCGTAAAAACGTGACGAATGGCGAGTAACGAAGTTTTTCTAAAAAAATTTAAACACATCGTACGAGTTACCCTACATACAAATAACGATTACAAATTAGAATTTTATTTCTTGTACTTTAGTTGATTTATTCCCGTCCATAATTTTGCCGATCTCAGTTTATAAATTTGTGAATATTTTATATACTATTTAAAATTACAAATTTTTATATTTCCAAGTCGAACTTTTTTACGGATCAACCCCATTAATAAAGATCATTGTAAACGGAATATATTTTTTATCTTCCTGTTTTCTTACGTAAAATAAAACACAAAATTCTAATGAAAATAATTTTCTCGTCCATTACAGTCATAAACTGATTTAATAATAAATGGATAGCATCAGATCTAAAAATTTTTAAATTTGAGGCACAAATATGCTGCATAAAAATAAACTGAAGCCAGATCAAAGCAAAATTATAGCCGCAATATCTCCCATTTATATTTCGCTAATCTTTAAAAAATTTCGCTTGCACACGTTTTTTAAGTACAAAAAATGTCAGCTTTTAAACGTGTGTAAACGTGAAAAACTATAAATACATTTATGATCTTTTAAACACAAAAATTTTTCAAATTTCTGAATGATAATTTGTTATATCATGGCTTTGTTGATAAATATTTTATTTATGTATTACTTTTTCATGTCTAAACTACAGGGTAATGACCTCTATGACGTTTTTCATTGCTTTTAAATTTAAAATATTTTAACAAAGACATGTTTCTTAGAATATATAAATACCAAAGGTCATAATAAGGTCAGTATGGAGTGATGAAACTTTTTATATACTGTTCCTTAATAAGAAAACTAAGTTTTGAAAAGGAGAAATATATTACTAAGTATTACTTAACGGTCGCTTTTTAAGCACTATTATATAATTAAAATATCCACGAGCTATACTTTTAAATTCCACACTGATCGATCGTAAAGTATTGTTGTACCTCCAAGTGTACAAGGGTCTGTGTTTTGAATTAAACTTTAACTCTTATATTATGTTCCTGTTATATTTGGAATAAGCTTCTTCGACAGCATTTCGAATCCTTCTATCAGAGGTTTCTCCCAATTTGGCAACATGATCGGGAGTTAATTCTTGAAGTTTTTCCACATTTTTCCACGTAACCTTTCAAGATGCAATATCCAAAACGAGCCTTCCTTGTGAACTTATTTTATTTTTCACGTGTTGCGAGTTTCAATTCTATATTTAAGCGAGCACTTACTGAGACACTTCAATTCGGCGCAGTGCACTTCAGTTTCAGCTTCAGACATCAACGCCCTGATATCTAGTTAATACAGAAATTATGCGTCCATAGCACGCTGGCAGCCGTCCAAATCGCGCGGTGTCAAACGTTCGCCTATAAATACCGCCACGAATTATTTCAGGCGGCATTCCCACAGCGCTATTAAATATTCGCAACCAAACCGTTTTCTAATTATTGCAAATTTGTCAACGGCACCAGTTACATGGGTTTCTACTTATCTCTCTATGGCAACTGCATTCGATCTCGTCGAATTGGCCGACCCGTTCCACGACACTCCAAGGGAGAACGTCTTTTGGCTAAATATTGCCACCGCGATCAAGACTACGGAATTTCACCAGTGTTGGTATATTAAAATCAACTAAAATGCAAGATACACACGTCACTGTGCAGAATTATGTAGCTTGAGGTGTCAGCTTTATTATCATTTTAAAAGGAGTATTGCAAAAATTCCGCGAGCACGCACTGATCGTGTGCTTCGAAGAAATTGATATTATACGAGTACTCATAAGATTTCTATACTTAAAAATGTCGCTGCATGTGTCTTGCAGCAACTCTTTCCAATGCAGTACATGCGACATCATGTTTTATGTTCTATACGTATTCATAAAACCACAAAGGAGTAACATAAATTTCTTGAATTGCTGAAGATGATGACGATCAATGATCTTCAATTGATTTAATTTTCTTTTCATGGTTAGTTTACTCAAATGTGCCACTTAATACAGTGTACATTTTTTTATAGCCTGTCTTACCATTTGTGTGCTTGTTCCTATACCACGTGAAAACTGTTGAACGAATTTAAAACATAGGCATTGAATTTTGATCACTTCCCCAGTTTATTTGTTTATTGAAGAATCACCCATAAACTATAAGACATATTTTAACCCGTTGCGATCACCGCGGGTCCAAAAGATCTCACCAGTTTTCTCAACAGAGATCTTTTTTGATTTTTTCCAAGTAAAACGTTAATTTTAGATAAGTAATAAGGATCTTGTAAAGACGGCCTTTTTATATGTCCATAAATCTTTATGAGGTGAAATCACAAGTAATTGATAAACAGTAAACGATTTTCTGTGTGATCACTACGTTCTTATTTGGAGGTATGATTGCAGCGGGTTAACACAACTTTCACTGTCATATAATTCATAACGTAGCTTAATATATAAGCTATATAAAGGACTATGTCAGTGTAAGTTCTTTTAACTGATTTTTTTTAAAAAGTTTAACAATTCGTCAGTGTATTTTTTATATGTATGATCATTTATTACCACCTACTAAATACTGATCATTCTCGTTGATTTGGAACAACATACTTTACAAATTTCTATTCATATTCTTTTTTAAATTTAGCTCAACAGTTTTAAAATAATTTTCGAAATCCTGCAATACGTAGATAGTTACACTTGGTTAACTTTGACACTGAACAGCCATCGTAACCAACGTAATTTTTGAAGATCATCGTGTTGAGCATCAAATGGAAGGTTATTAAAGTATGAACCCAAAAATTAATGAAAAAAATTTTAATGTAAGCTTTTTTAATATTTTCACAAAAATCTCTTAAAAATGTACTGTCCCAATGATATCAAAAAATATCACAAAAAAATCTGGAACAAATCGAATACGAGGTAAAGGTTTGAGTTTTGTCCCTATTTTCCTAAAACATAAGTCTAAAAATTATATACGTTTTCAGGATAGTTTTGTTTTTATTTTCTTTTATAGTAATAATTGAGTTCTACAAATTTACAAGTTCAAGTTGAATAGGATCAATTGCAGAAAATCTGGCTTTAAGTGGCAGAAGAGCATTACCTTCATACAGGTAACCAATATATCAACAGCTATAGCTTCATCTTACTCCTTGTGAACAGAATGGTGTACGGTGATTACGACTTATCATCAGAGTCGAAATCCCGGTACCACTACATAACCTTATCTACTTTATTTCATTAAATAAACTAAACTTCCTTGAGTGTTAAATCTAACCTTTCAAATAGCGAAAAATTTGTTGTTAACGCTTTCCTGGTGTAAGTTTTTAAGTACATAATCCTAAAACCACTTCATTTTCATCTGAACGTGAATATTAAATAGCCTCCCACGAGTTCGTCTGTTAGTACAACTTTTTGCTTATCGTAAATAGCCAGGTAACTCCTTTTAACGGAGAGTGCTAATGTCGTTGCACCTTTGAAACTCTTTTAAAAATCCACGGATCTTTTGTTCTATACAAACGCGTAAAAACGTTTTTAATTTCCAACTTGGCGATGTCCAATGCACGGTTCGCGTAATGCACATTTTAGTGCAGTTCCATTAGATCCGCGACAGAGGTGCATTTGCACCTTGTATTCACTTCAGTGGCGGATTAACGTCCCTTTCATTGGAGAATTTCCTCCGGATCGCATTTTCCACCTTCTCCCCGCCCCTCCGCTTTCCGATGAAAAATGGCGGCCACTCACTACAGTCAGCAGTCGCGAGGAGAGCAAATTGCCCCCGCAACCTGGCTTGTTAAGTACTTGGGAATTTTCTTGCGTTGTTATGCTAACCTGGAGGAGATGAACGTGTTCTATCATTTTAGGATCACTCCAGCATGACCTAATTACAAAGGAGCTGCTGCAAACAGTGATGTGATATATTGCCTTGAGCGACTGGCGGGAGCGGGGCGGAACACCGCCGGAAGACGTGGCCCGGGGAAGGTAACAAGATTAATTCATCCTGAAAGCAGGCTCGGTGATACGACTGAGTAACCTCGTCTGGTCCATTGCTCGCAATCTCATTCCTCCCCTCGGTTGCCCCTAACTCCTACTGATTCGTTAGCGCACAAGGTGGCAAAACATAAACTTCACCTACAAAATAATTTTCCACCGACGCACGATATCACCGCGGAACAGGAGGTGACGTGCGGGTGTGATGTATTAAACAAAAAGGGCACAAATTACGTGAGCAATCTTCCCGGAAAAATTGGCTGGCAACTTTGATCGAGGGGTCGCCAGGTCAGGGGGCACTCCCGGAAAGTGCCTGAATGTAATACACATTGTCATTGTGACACACTTCTTCAATCTTATTGTGTCCAGGCTATTCAGGCCGGAAGAAGCTAAGAAAGACGACGGCCTCCTCTTTGGGTCCTCGCTCGCCTTCGCTCACCCTCGGCGTCTTAAGCCCTGCCTACGATGAATTCTTTTCTTGGCTCCTTTCTTTTTAACAACGACGTATTACTTATTAATGCTTATCACATATATTCGCCGAGTCTGAGAAATATGCTTCCTTTGATTTATCTCGACTTATTTGTCATTGGGGAAAAGTGCTCTGCCCTGCTTGGAGTCGCCCCGCACGTCCCCCCGGAATAAACATGTTTTGTTGAATAATGATGCGTCGCTTCCCATTTGGCTCCTGGACCGCGGATGCTGCGGTGAAGGAGTTTTTAGTAAATTGAGAACTGCCGTCTTTATGAAGTGCTCTCTTTAAGGCCCTTCTAATGCACAACGACGTCCCTGTCTCTGGGAATTAGGGACCAAGATCGGGGAAATTTAAATAAATGCGCTCATTGAAACTTTTCCGCTTACTCCCACCGCCCTTTTTCTTAATGCCCTTTGAGAGTCTGGAAGACATTCCCGCACATTTTGGCGGTACTTCCGTTATGCCATCCAGCAATATGGATCCTCCGGAAAAATATACTCACAGGAGTTCAGGACGAAACACAGGGAATTTTATTTAAATCATTCCGCCAACTTGGGCACATTATGCGCTGACGAGAAGACATGGCCAGGCATGATTCCTGTAGCTGGGTGCAAGTACGAACAGCAGCAAGTACCCGAAATGTAGAAATGTTATTATTTATTTTCCCGGAATAGTCCTGAAAAAATCATTTCGACGTCACAGAATACGCCGGGAGAAATGTTTGTCCTTCAGGAGCAGGGTTGCGAAGAATGCCAGGAAACGGCGACTAGCCCTTCTCTGCCTTGTCCTGCCTTGCTTCTCAGAATTTTATTCTCCAGGCAATCTTTTCAACTTACTTACTAGTTACCCGATATCATACCCCATCCATCCCCTACCCCAAGACATAGTGGCACGATGAAATTTTAAAATATTGTAGATCTGCGGGCGACGTGACTTATTGTGCTGCTAATTTTTTTTCTTTTCATGTAATGCAGTGCCGACCATTCACTGCACATGGCTGGCACGAAACATTCTTCAGAATATTTTAAGGGCACAATGTCGAGTGCCTCGAGGCAGCAGCATTCGAAGAGCTATTTCTCACAGAAAGTCTTCCAGTCACTATTGATGAGGTTTCTTCAACAAATATATTGTACATACATTCCCATGCCCCAAAGTACTAAAAAAAAGACCTTGAAAAAATGGTGAAAAATTGTAAACATTTGACTAACCCTTGACGCTAATAGTTATGTGTTTACAACTACACTTGTCAAACTTACCTACGCCTCTTCAAATTACATTCCCTTTAAAAGTAAAAGTAAACCGCAACCTTTTTTATTTATCAATGACACAAGTTTGAATAATCTAAAAGCTATTATATTAGTTTAAATCTTTTTCATGTCTGTATTGGTTTAAGAATTATATCGTATTTAAAATTTCAAACTTTTGGAAAACAAGCGCGTCGTAAATTATAAACATGTAAATAACAAAAAGATGAACTCCACACAAGTCTTACAAAATCTCAACAAATAGTCATACTTCCCATGTAGATATCCGTCGTAACATCATCTAATTTTTAGAGCTCATTCAGCAATGCCTTTGTCTGGTATCTTGTTTGTCTAAGTCCGAAGATGTATACACAAAATATGGATTTCATTTTTTCTCCTTAAGAAACAAACTTGTACAAATTACTTTCATCTGTACAATTTATCTTTAGCTCGTTCCATCTAAGCACGATAATGCATCCCTAAATCTTTTCAAGGCTTTGACAAATTTCATCCTTTTTGTATAAATCTCCTCAAAGAGAAATCGCATAAACCGGCTTTTTTTCTTAGACAGATTGCATAATCACAATAGTCGAAATACAGGAAGAAGGTTTTACTTTTAAACCAGGTGATGCCCTTAAAAACTCAGCTTTAATAGAGGAATGTATTTCTGTTCCATTTCTTCCATGAACCCTTTCTCTTGGGTCTGCGAAATAGGACAACCACATACATCCCTTTTTACACTGACTAAACTGCTAGATGTTCTAGAATAAATTACTTCAAGATGAATTGCAGGAATATTAACATGCAGATCATGTTTCTATATTTATATGGTCCTAATCGCCAAAATGAATACATGCTTTTTACTAAAAAAAAAGAAAAAACGAAGAAAAAAACGACTACTGTCGGGATTGTATGTGGTCGCCAGGCTGACTATTAATCATTTCAGACAAGCGGCTACTTCACCGCGAAAATGTTGTCCATAAATTCCGTCAATTTTTATCTGACAAAACGCTGCGCTGATTTTGTTGAAATATTTGTACATTGGGAAAGCCGGGAAATCGATACCGCCAGCGAAACGTTACATAACATCGCGACTGAAAAATCAGTACCCTCTCGTCCGGATCCCAGAAAACTAAAAACCAATTGTGACAATAGCGAAATGGGTTTGTGACCTTAAAACTACTAAAGCGTGTCCAAATCAGAATCCGTTCTACCAGAAATTCCGCGTGCCGCGTGTCAGTCGCGCATAAACGGCCGCGCCCCATATTTGTCCACATTCGGGCATCTGATAAGCCCTTCACGAAAAAACACTATTCGCCATAAATGCTGTACATGTCTCCTGCGGAATGTTTAGGAATTTTTTGTTGCGACCATCCTCATTTCTCTTTTTTTCTTTTCATGGATGAACAAATCACATTTCGTCGGCTCAGGGGCCGCCATTAAAATTTCACATGTTATAGACCGGAAGAAATGGTTCGTCGGATGCTACTCCTCAGGAGCCCCAACCTCCAGAGTGGTAGCCTATGGTCCCATCTTAGCGGGTGTGCATCGTTAACTTTATATTCGTCGAAGGTCTCGCTTGGGCGGGCTTTCAGGCGAATGAAAAAAATTTGCACTTATAATTTGTTATGAAGCCGAATCTTACAGGCAACGGTGCCAAGCTCGTCCAAGGCTGGTTTTCTGAAGGTACCTCAAGACAGCATCGCTTTCCTACTACGGAGGCGGGATGATTTTGATACGTGCCGGGAAAATTAACATGTATTTCTCATATGGCTCGCGGTGTACAAGGACGAAAGTTATTACAAAAGGCTAAAAGTTAGCTAATGATGGTGCTTCCATGACGCCGCACAAAAAATTCTGATGTGCGATAAAATTTCGACAAGGGTGCTTAATTATAAATGGAATCAGCAAGCGAAATCGGGGATCATTAGGTATTCAGTAAATAGATTAATTCAATATTTTCCTGAAAAGCGGCAAATTAGGTAAACTGATTGAGAGGGGCCTCTTTAAGAAGTCGAGATGGGCAATCTGTGAATAAAGAGCATTTTCTTCAACCCCCTAGAATTGCGCCAGACCCTTCAGAGTATTGTTTAAATTCTGTAATTCACCTTTTCATCTTGGGGTAAACTGGTCCTTTCACGGAATTTAAAAGATGGCATTGGTAATTATATCACCGATATTACAGAAATCCTTCGCCTTCAAATTAAAAATCCATTTCTTATCTTACCTCTTTTTGCATTCCTGAGGAAAGAGATTATTAACTTTACTATGCTTTATAAAAACTTTACTTACTCCTAAATGAATTGGCCTTATTCAAAATATTTAGAATTACTCAATTGGGAAAGTGTCTTAAAATTTTGAATACATAAAAAAAGTGCGGAATTCATGTCTACAGGGTTTTACAATATTCCACAGTTTGGATAAGCTCAACACCTTGTAGGTTTCTTTTTATACACCTTACAAAAATTTTTAACTTTTCATTACCACTGAGAACTTTATTAGAAATTCTAGAATTCTAACTTCACAAACAAGGATGAAATTTTGCTAAAAAAATGTTTTTTTATGCAGTTTTAAAATCAATCACCATGAAAAATTTCATATTTCCATTAAAACAGCATTTTTATTAGTCAAATTTTCTATTTCATTTCATTCAGAAAGATTTTTAGATGCGGTCTTAACCAAACCTTAATAAAACGACTAGAAAGACTTAATTCGAAAAGTATAACCCGTTTGTCTTTCCCAATGCTCGACGCTAACCGGAACAATTGAATGCTAAACTATGCTATTCACCCTGTTCACCAATGCTGAACTATGTAATTCGCCCTTCTAGCCTGGAAGTCGCCCTGTGCCACAGGGCCCAAAATTCCTGCATACCAAAAACGTTCAGATCAGTTCAGATAGTCAACCTTGTCGAACTTTATCCTTATTTTCGCATTTCTCGCAGAATTCTCGCAAGAATTTTTCAGCAGACTTTTCCAATCTAAATCGCCTTTTCCCGAGGTTGACAAAACCCAAACTTCGGTCACAAAGGCGTGTTCGCCGGCTCCGAAGGTGAAATTGTTTTCGAAACAAAAAGATTGTCGTCTCTTAAAGTCGCAAGCCGACGCAAGCCGATTACCTTCTAATTTTCTATTTAAATTAAATTTCCCTTCATGGCGAAAGAGCTCGCTTTGGCCTCCATTCCAAAAGGATACTTCTGGACAAAAGATTAATTCCCGTTTTCACTTCCTTAAATTGGAAAAAAAGGTGACAAGCCAGAATGGGACTTTAACTCTTGACCGTTTTCCCATCCACAACGGATTATTTGCCATCATCAATGTTTAAAGGCGACTCTGGACACTCTTTTTGACGTCCTGCCCATCCCCCGGGGAACTGACCTTTGAGATTAATTAATTACCTCCCGCAGGATATATGCCACATAATTTCCGCTCCGAGGTAATTGCATTCCCATCAATGTTTTGCGGATTTATCCAAGGATATGTCGCTGTCCATATTTAGATGGGACACTACAGGACATATTGCGTCATATCCGCCTCCGGAATAGTCCAACTTAGATTAGCAACCTGGTTACAGACGTTGGCGTCTAAATTACTGCACCCACTTTTGGATGGATTTAGATTCCGATTTAGTAAATGGAGTTATCAAGGGCCTGTCATCAAACACATGTTACGCATGTCAACCTTTATTATATGCATATCCCTGATACGGTCTTCTGTATATGATTACCACATTAACTCTTTGACCAGTAGCTTGGATTATCACAAGAGAGGAGCTAAGGCATGAACATTTCTAATTTTAAAAAGTTCCGAAGTGATCTAATCTAATTAGCTAAGGCGTTAGGTTACAGAAGTAGGCAACTCGTGTAAGACTGTTTCAATGAAACATTTTCTTGGGATAAAAAGTCGGTTCACTTTGGTGCAAAATTCCAACGAAAATGGTTCATTGATTTCGACATGACAAGGTAACAAACATACGAATTATAGTGTGTATATTTGCATACTTGTTGCTTTATTTCATTTCAATTACAAAACCGATCGATATGGAATTTGGCATGGACACAGACCGGTTAATATTCCCCTTCCCAGACATGACACAGGATCACGGTCCCATGCTGTTGGTTACGTTGGTTTAGGATACTTTGTTTGTTTTATTTGTTTTGTTTTGTAAATGTTTTCGCGAGTAATAATAATTTCGTGAATAAAATAAAATTCGATAAACACAAAGCAGTTCAGTTTTGCACAGCATAAAAATGTGCGTAATTTGCTTACAAAATTTCAATAGTACATCGGTAAGAATCATTGTACTTTTTGAATGTGAGCTCATTTCAACATTTTTTGTGCGATTTTCCCATTGGAAATTAAGGGCATTGCTACCATTAAGCCGATTTAATCTCACCCCAGTACTTACCAATTAGTAAAATTACACAGGTAAAAAGCTGAGTCGTGACAAATACTGCGACGATTTTTATTTGTCCATTTGCGGAACCGTAGCGCGTTTTTTTTTCGCCCCGCAATTCGCACGGTACTAACCGCGTTTTAAAATAAAACGAACGCAAAATAAAAAAAAATAAAAAAATCATTTTTACGGTACGCAAATTCACTTTTGATCGCAGCACCAGTGACGATAACGACGATGACGGTGACTACATTAATCGAGGTAAACTCTCATTAACCTCGACGGCCTGAAGGTGCGCTCCTGTGACCGCTAATGAACTAGGAGACGATGCGGGATGGAAGTTCCCCGGCAACACCTTGCGAAATGAACGAATCAACAGGTTGAAGGAATAAAATCCGACAAGTTGTCGCTCAGCACTCAATTATATGGAATGCCGCGGAGTTAAAGAATTTCCTTTCGGGAAGAAGGAGGCGCTTTTGGATCCCTGGTGCGGTGAATAAGGACGAACTGCATGGATCCGGACTAATTTCATTTTAGAGTTATGGCGATGTTTGGCTTTGCGTTTTGTTTTTAATTAATCTTAATGGCAGTCATCAATTTTGCTCAGTTCCCGGCCCATTCAGAGATTTATGGTGCGAGGCTGTTGGATTCGCGTCCGCGGCTGAAATGACGCAAACAGCCAAGCGGCTGACTCGTTACTTTTACTCTTCTTTTATCGCCACTTCGCCAACGATTGATTGTTGAAACGCAAATTTGATGGCGGCGAAAATGCGAATTCAGATATTCGTTTTGATAAACTGCTTATATTGCATTATCACGTAAAGTGGACAATAATAGTAAAAATTAGTTATGCGAATTAAATGTTTAAACAGAGGTAATGATGCTAACGACCATGCATCGTTAGATTAGTACGTAGAATGCCGAGGTGGCAAGAGAATTGTTCCAAATTCGATTCCTAATCAATCATAAAGTGCTTTTGCAACTAAAAACACCTTTTACGTCCTTCGCAAATGCAAAAACTACTTGAAAGTCCAACCGAAAAAGGATCTGAACGGCGATTAAAATTGTTCAACATCTTAATGGATTTATCAATAGTAGACAACAAACATAAACGAAAATATTTAGTTATATTTCAATTTGATCTATGGAAAATCGAAATGTGAAAACTATGTCACAACTTGTCCAATATTTTTGAGCATTATACGAACAAACAAGTAGACGGGCAGGTATACAAAAAGAAAAACCTTGTAACCATCTATAAATAAATAGACGAATGGACAAAGAGACAATGAAATGTAATTTATATCATCAAAAATTGAATGAGTTTTTTGGAGTACAAGAACAAAAACGTACAAAATAAACAGACTAAGACACAAATAGTCAGAACAGTCACTTGCATAATTTAATTATAGTTTCATAACGACCGCATGAAATACTTTTAACTTGATACACATTCAATCAATCTCCCAACTTTATACTTTTATACTTCTATATTTCCACAAAAATCGCGTGTGGATGCATTACTAATGCTCAAAGTGGAAGATATTCAAATAAAACGACCGAAGAAATAATTACATTTATTTTCATTGAAGTAAAAAAACGGCATAAGTGCCAGGGTAAAAACACAAATGTCAGTCATAAAAGCAAAACTAGTAATAATTTTGAAAAAAAGAAAGATAAAATATTTGTGCATTTGTTTGTCATTTAACTATAACATTTTTCATATTCCTCTGGTTCTGCCGGGATTTCCCAAGTTTATGGGACACTTAATTGACGGTTAAGGTAGACTTTTCTGATTTGTTCAAAAGGAAATACAATTAATAAATAAACAAATAAGTTTTAAATCAATTATAAAAAATGTAATGTCCTGATTTGAGAAATAAACAAATTCGTTTTCCTAACAAATAAAGCAATATTTTAACGCTATATTAACATTTTGAAAAATGCACATAGTTAAAATTAAATTTTCTAACAATTTAAGCCGACACAACAACTTGGGCTCGTTCGACAGGTTCAACCTTGCTGAGTTGGAACACCGCAAAATCACTTTAATCTTGTTTAACTTTCGTTAAAACCGCAAATTCTAACCCTAAAGGTAATTGTAGGTCTTCACGTAATTAGCAAAGACTCTGGCTCATCCTTTTAGCTAAAATAGTCCTATATTTGCACACTAAGGCCGTCTCAACTCAGTGGGACATGTCCCCGTGATTTTATCAGATCGATCTTAGGCCAGGCATCAATCCAGCTGATTTCTTTAAGAGTATGGAAAACTGTGCACGAAGCAAATATCCTTTATATCTGCTACAAATTTCCGCAGCGGCACGCTGAAAGGAATATTTACGTAAAGTTTTTTTTCCACTGCGCTCAAGGAACGACGAAGGAGGAGCGATGGCGAACGTTCCTTTTTATAAATATGTCCTTTTTTCTCAATAAGGAGCACCGCAAGGTTACACACTCGGCAGGATGTGAATGCGATGGCAACGTAAATATTTACAAGTGAGTGCGGCTTATACATGTCCACTTATCGAGGAAATCTCTTGGAATATTTTGAACCGCGAAATTGTGCGTTCGTGGGGAAAAGGAATGCTTTTTAAAGAGGGATAATAAATTAGGCATGCCCAGCTTCCGGGAGGATTTATTATTTATCGCAGTATCGATCTCTTTCGTAATTCAATAATTTTTATTGGAAATTGCAAACAAAATGTTATTCAAAATGAAAACATAATTAGTTTTATTAATTCATGAAATACAATTTTTAAGTCAATAATTTCAAATATACTTAGCGCGCGAGTACAACTCGCATTCGAATGGATGATTTTTCAAATTAACTGCAAAACTAAAGAATATTTTCGAGGAACAATTAAAATAGTAAATGACGGTCGTTCTAGTGTAGAAAATTTAAAAACTAAATGGTTTCCCAGAAGGAAGTGATAAAATACATCTTCATATTTATAAAAGATATTTTCTTATGAATCCACGACAATAAAATCGTTTAAATTTTCAAAGTAAATGCAAAATAATTTTAATACTAAAAATTTCAATTTCACATAACTTTATATTTATTTCAATTCCTTGACTCTTCGTGAACCGATAGATATAATGACCAGTTTTTCTTTTTAAGAGAAAACCCATGAGAAAGACGTATTTTCAAAAATAAAATGTTCACCTTGGAATAGGAAACGTTGAATATTTTTCAATTATACCTTTTTAAATATGTTTTTAACTCAGAAGGTTTTCATTTGAATTGATCATTAAGAAGAACGTTCCTGAAAAAATTATTTAAAAATTCAATCTTGATTATTTAATGGACTGTGGAGTATTTTTTATAGTTAATTCCCCGATGCAATTAATTATTTTTTTACATCCAACTAAATTTCAATAAGGAAATCCGAGATTGTTTTTAAACATAAGTGAAAATTCTCTCAAAATCATACTCGTATTAAATTTTATGATTGTGTTCAAATCTCAAATTTCGTATTGCCGCAAAGTTGCAACTTCAAGTTCAAGCTTATTTATAGGAATAAGGTCGTAATATGTTGCTTCATTGATGACTTTACTAAAGAAAAAAAAATTGATATTGAGACAAAACTTTCGAACAATAATTTCTGTTAATTAGGCGAAATTATCTGCTTGCTATCTATTAGAAAAAGCCTAACTGAAACTTACAGTGTTAGATAATTCATAGGATAAATTAAGCTATAAAAAATATAGATTTTTTTATTTATTTATAATCTGAAAAAATTGTGTAATTGAAATTAGCCAATTTTATTTACGTTCGCAGACATTAAAATTGGATTGATGAATTGAATTGTTACAATAACACATTAACATACTTTTTTTGGGTATATAAAGAGTCACTTTAAGATATTTAAATCGAAGCAAGAACGTCCTAGCTATAGCTAATCAGCCACACTAAAAATCATACACAAATTCGGTTGAGAAGCATCTTTCGAGTCCAACGACGGAAGATACATCTGCAGGCATTTCTTATCCTTTGAAGTTCACTCTTACCATGAATTTAATTTAGACCTTTTACAGGGAATTAGCACATTGAGAAGCAAGTTGGAAGACTTGCAAAAGATGAGACTGGACTACATTTTAACTAATTACAATTGCCGCATAAAGCTTAGACTCTCTTCCTTTCATCATGCTGGAAATGGTCGCTTGATTATAAACCGAATTAAATCGTGCTCTCATTTCGCTGCATCGCATCCACCACAAACTGGTGAGAACCTTAAGAAATGGGACTAATTAGCGTCATCAGCGAGGACGTTCACTTGATTTCTTGAAGATTTTTTAAGTAAATGAACAATTCACCGATTTCGCAAGGGCCCGTGGGAAGCGTCACATCGGTGGCCACCGACTCACTTTGGAGCCCCACGGAAGTGGCGGAACTAATTAAGACAACCCCCGCGCTTGGAAATCGAGAAATTCTTTAAACAATTAATGGTTGACGTAACTCTGGGACTGCTACTGACTATAATTGCTAACTATCGTGGAAATTATTATTACTTTTATTCTTTCTTTAAACTTTTATTTTTTGCATCTGCATCGCAGCCCAGCAACGGTCGGTGTGTGCACGCCATCGAAGTCCCAAAAGAGCACCAGCAGCTGTAGATGGAATTGTTTACGGGTCAGAGGATCATTTTTTTAGCGAAAGAAGAGCTGGTAATGGCGAATTGTGCCATTTATTGTGTGCAAATTGCCTCAACCCAGAAAACTTCGGCCGATATTCCCTGGAAATGAAATGGTCGAATCCATTAGGGAGCAAGTGGTGCTGGATCGACCTTGTAACTTCCTTGATAGTGGGCGCAAATTTTTCAAATGTTTTTATTGTGTACCAGGCTGTGGGAAAAGGGAACTGCCAATAAAAGTGATTTGTTGGCCGGAACCCCAAACAGGCTCTACGGCACTATGCTGTAAAAGTGAGGAGATTTTCACTGAAAGCGCCGACCGATTCGAGAAATATTCAAATTCGACTACTGATGGATGCTTATGCCAGTGCTTTCGTCGTCTGGAGAAAACCTGTCGCAGCCGTCGAGTGGGAGCAAAGACATCAGATAACTAATTTTAATCCGAACCCCATTCCGACCTGCTGCTTAGGCAAGCCTGCACCGTCTGTGCAACCAAATCCGGCCGTCTCCGTTGGCTGTGCTAGACTGCTTAGCTGATTATGCACTCTTGCGATGGTATCACGGTACGTGGCAACTGCTGAGCGCAGCGCTAGACACATGTCCTTAGGCGAAACCTCTAAATCATACTTTCACAGGTAATTGTAATCCACATCAGGGCTGGGATCCCCGGTTTGCGGCCCTATCCCCCTGGCTCTCTGCAAGTTCGTCTCGAAGAAGGAGCCCATCGTGACACGGTGACCGAGTGGAATGCACTCTTATGGCATCGCGGCGGCGACTTGTGCAAGATGGTCATATCCATCGGCGGTGGCCGACACAAATTCTGACTCTGACTCTCTTTCGCTGCGATAAAAATCCGCACTATATAGTATAGAGTGTATACTCTAAATTCTATTAACAAAAAAAAAAAAGTTTCATACATTAAAAAGAACCGCCGGAGTCGCACAGAGCCGCATGAATATTCCACCCGAATCACAACCCGTGCACGCTTATAAATTAACATGCATTTCGGCCAGCTGGCCGGCGTTCCAATTAGCGTTCAATTGCCACCAATTTGGTAAGAAAATAAATCGAAATCGGTCCACTTACCATCCTTGGAGTTTTTTGTTTGACTCGAACTGTCACCTCCTCCAGCTGATTGGCTTTTCTCCATCGAGCAGTACATGGCGATCGCCTCGATTAGCTAGTGCTGTTCAAATAAAACTAATTTGCACTAAACACCTGTATTTTCCCAAATTTCATCGGCACATTGAATTCATAACGCGAATTTATCAATTTTCCGAATCCAAATACAACACAACAAAACACGGCACACAACCTTCCGCAGCCATTAAGCGACCCGGAACTAGTCTGAAGTTTGATCAAATTGATGCATGTCAGGAATGTTGACAGCTTCAACGGGTGGGTCCCAGATTAATTAGTTTTATTAAAGTTAATCCGTTTTGTTACTTAATCAGTTAATATCGACATTTTAGTTTTATCTTAACATAACTAAATCCAATATCAAATACCCCACGCAAGGGAAAAATCAGTGGAAATATATTTTTTTACTCGACCAGCAGATGGCGCACCATGCGTTTGAAGAGGAAATACGGACCGGTTGTCACATCTTGCGAAATCCATTAATTTTCTATAGTTCGTTTGGAGGGCATTCGTCGACGACAACAGAAGTGATATTTAAGAGTTGTTTGACAAGTTCACCGGCAGTTTGACTGCAGATTTTGTCTTCCCCACTTGAGAGTGACTTATCAGAAAAAGGTACAAGTCATTAAATTTTGTGATAACGCCAGTGCGTAGCGGGCGTTGCTGTTTCTAGTTTCACAGTGACTCGTCAAATTAGCGTCCGCCGACTTTGCACCGGGCTGCGACTTCGTTTGTTAAGAAAAGAATTTCACAACTTCCGTGTTTTGGACCTGTTTACGCCGTGATTTCACTTTTATTTATAAATTCTGGCTGAACTGACTCATCTCAATCTGCTAACAGTCGTAGTTCCGATCGTGAAGCTCCAAAATGCCTTCCTTGATGAAATACTTCGTGGCCGCCCTCACTATCGGATTCGGGAGCTATTACTACTACGCGAACACTGTAATTATTTTGCTGCAATCTTATTTGAAGGTTTTTCACTAACTGCATTAATCCGTTGTGCCGACAGGACTCGTGCAATTGCCTCAGTCAGGCGCTCGCAATTTTGGCAGGAATTGCCTCCTTCTACGTCTTCTACATATTCGTTGAGTATATTTCCCATGGAGAATATGCTTTTTTAATACTGTAATTGGGGCTTTTAGAAGAGGGTGATGGCCACTTTGAAACAGAACCTTTGGTGTTGGAAGCTATTGTAATATCGAAGTGTTTTCTAGGACTCATCTGCATTTATCGGTTCTATATCAAGCAAATAAAGGAATAAGACATGAGTTCAAAACAGGGTTGTAGATTATAACTTAGGAAGACGTCTATAGTAGGGAACAAACTTACTTTTGCAGAATATCCAAACCGATTTGCAAATACGAGCTGTATCCTTGGTTCCAATTTTAACCATTAATCTTTTTTTGATTTTAATTTAATGAGCTCTTATTACTCTTGCGCCACATTCGATACGTGGTTTAGTTTTTCATATAACCATGACGCTGTAGAGCGCAGAGCCCCAAAAAACGGTATCCTTTAATTCTGACGAGTCATTCAATCGAGATGGAATGGGATTTGAGGGCTTGCACGTCGCTTATTCGCTAGGCTTCCAATTTTTGAGAACCTTCTTAGGTTTTTAGCTCATCTACAGCGTGTGTGTCAAAAAAAAAAATAATCAAATAGAACAGATATATTTAAAATAGAAGTTTAAAGGCTCACGTATGTAATTTCGTGCATTTATATTTCCGTTCAGAAAGTGAAGTCCAAAACGCTTAAATATTTTAGGGGGCTTGTTGCCAGTACATTTCCACCAAAAACTAGATTTTCATTTCGAATTTTATGCCTTTTTAATTTCTGACTTTATTTGAGAACATAGAGTTTTGCTTTAACCCCTTTTGCTTCAACAAGTGTTTCTAATATGCTTTTAGATATCGTATGTTCTGAAATTGATGTGTTCTAAATTCGTAACCATGCACAGTTTGTTCCACTACGTAAGATTTTTGTAAAATAGGCTGAGTAGCAATAAATGCTTTTTGAATTTGTCTTCATAAATATGGAAGATATATTGAAAGATTGGGGACGAATTCTGATCGTGTGGAAAAGAATCCTAGACATAAATGGCACAACTTTGTTTTAGTTTTATTTTTATTATCACTTTTACTAGCGATTATTGCTTTCAATTTACATGCATTTTTCTATAACATATTTTAGTTTTCCTGAGTGTTAATTCTATTCTACATTTTCGCTTATACAATACAAAATGTGTATTATTATTTTTTTATTACCTAGAAATGTTTTCGATTTTTAATGATTAATCTTACAAAAGTGTAGTCCTGCAATCATCGCATCAAAATTATTTAAATCCAGTTAAGGAAATTTACATTTGATGTCGAATAAAAGCGGAGGCATAAATAATTTTAATTAATATTTATTTCGGAAATATAGAACGTATTTCAAAAATTAATTTCTAACGAAACTAGGAAGTATAAAAGTTCGAAAAACGAGTTAGTATTATAAATTTTGCATGCTGTTTACAAATTTTAATAATATAAGAGGTTTTCTGTTAATAAAACGGATTAATTTTAAATGCTCACCTAGGCCTGTAATTTTTAGACCGTCCTAAAAAAGTAGTCTAAAAACTGCATTTTTCCTTTTTTGGAGATTTTTTATCAACGAGTTTTTAATATTTTAAAGTGTACATTTCTAGGTACTTATTACGCACGTAACAATTTTTATAACTGCCTGCATATCAATCAATAGCTTTTTCAGTTAATTCGAGAATGGTGTCTAAGATATTCGCAAGCATTTTCAAGTTATAGCAGTAGCAGTGGTATGGTTTTTTTTATTTATCCTCAGTTCTGCCGTAATATGCAGCACATAGACTAGAATTGATATCGTAACTGCAATATTTAGAAGCTAAACAATTCAAAAATAAGCACATGTCACAATGTCACATAACGTGCGGCATTCATACCCTTAATATTTTAATTCCACGGTAATTACATATTACCTGTTCGCTTATCACAATTTTATGTCGCAAACAACAACAGGCAATTGCCGTAATAGTAAAATGTCCATTCCGATAGTTTTTTAAAAGCCGGCACAAGCTAACTTAACTAGGTCATAGCTTACTAGCTGGTGCCTCCGACTTTATAGACTTCCATGGGAACATTCCGTGGCAGAATTGCCACGCCAGCGAATTAAACAAAGCCATTTATGTTGAATTTTGGTTATAAAAATATAATATTCAATTTTCTTTCAATTCTCTTCAATCCTCTGCCCTTATGTAAAAATCTCAGATTTTTTTAGTGTTTGAACTATGAAGGTGAGCCGAATTAAACTGAAATCTGAAAGAAACAAATTCTAGGGCCCGTATTTTTAAAATTCGTTATTTCTTCCGAAGATTTGTGATCCAGGGTTACTATTCTTTTAACAATGTAATGGGACTACTAACCCAATTTCATTTTATCGCAATAGAATAGCGATAAGGTATTTAAATATCAATCAATTATTTAAATCGAAATTCTGCTAGTTCAACTTTTTTTAATTATTTTTCTCCCTTCATGTGCTAATACATTATATAACATTTGTTAGTACACAAGGTCTGTTGCTAAGTGGACGTATTGGCCTCGGAGGTAAAATACAAATGACGCTATATTCCGTGTTAATTATTAACTATGAGAAATTTTTTGCAGTACATGAATTGCATCCTGTCGCATCTACCCATGAAAAGGTCACTTCCACAAACAAAGGGAGTAAAAATACTTTCCATATCGATTTCCCTCTTAAATCGAAGCAAACACGTAAATAAAAAATCCATTGGTGGGATGATGGATCAATTCCCGTACAGAGTGTTCCTCAATTGCAAGTCTCCTTGCCACAATTGCCTAGAATGTTCTGAATAATTAACAACATCACCTTCTACCGCCCTTGAATTTGCAATTGCTCTAAAAATGCCTCCCTAACAATTCCAGCCATGTTCTGCCGCAGTTTGCGAACCCTTGGACGGCTAGCGACTTCTCAATTTGTGCGGAGTACTGCGATACCAGTAAATTCTGTGGGACGCATTTGTGTGGTGCTCCTGCCCTTAAGACACTTCACCAATTCAGAAGTGCACTGCCTTTCTGCAAAGGTCGATAAGAAGCCATCGAAAAATGTGAGTACCCAAAAATTGCTTCTTGAGATGGAAATTTTATATGAGGACTTGTCTAACTAATAGCACATTGTTTTTCCAATCGGTCTAATTCATTTGACGGGTTTTTGTGTCTTCTGTGGGTGATGACGTTTACATTGTTCACTTTTTTGTTGCTTTTCATTTTTAATTTTCTTAACGTTTTCAATTACACCGAGTATGTAGAAAAACACTCGGAAATTTAACATTTCTAATTGGTTTTGGCTTTTCTGTTTCATTGATCACAAAAATTTTTGTAGTTCCACTAGCCCCACTCGAATCTTTCTAAAATATTTGCTACGAAATCAACACGTCTCTGTGGAACAGGCAAATCAGTATCTACGTTTTTAGAAAAGGTTTGATCGTATGTTCTACAATGATGTCCCAAGAGCGTGGAATTCCTAAAGGTTCAATATTTGGTCCTTCCTTTATTGACTTATATTCTTTAATAAATATATAATAATTCTATAATTTATCTTATATTCTTTAATAAATATATAATAATTCTATATTTGTTCTATAATTTCGTTCTATAATTTGTTGCTTACCTACTATTTTGAAATTGAAAAGAATTACGTTAGCTTCTAATCTTTTTAAACTCAATGGATTTTATCTTGCTTATGTGTTAACATTTGTGGGTTCTACAGTAAGGAATAATTAAAAGAGGTGCACCTGTTGTGCGATTTTCTTAATTTCTGTTAAAACTGAATATCTAACTGGTTGTCGCAATTAATATACATTTTTTTCTAGTCGGAAATTTTTTTTAAATTTCTATATTTAATGGTTGTAGTGTCTTTTAAAATGATCTCTGCTCTTATGCATTTTCAGTTGAGCGATATGTCTGGAACCGACGACTATAAAAACGCAAAATCCGTCTACGACTTTACAGTCAAGGACACGTATGGAAAAGATGTCTCTCTCGAGAAGTACAAGGGACATGTTCTTCTTATTGTAAACATTGCTTCCCAGTGCGGATTGACAAAGAACAACTACCAGAAGATCACTGAACTCAAGGAGAAGTTCTACGACAAGGGTCTGAGAGTGCTGTCATTTCCTTGCAACCAATTTGGTTCCCAAATGCCTGAAGCCGACGGGGAGGCTATGGTTTGCCACCTGAAGGATGCTAAGGCAGATGTTGGCGATGTTTTTCAAAAGGTAATTAAAGCGTTTAGCGTTCTTGTCTTTTTTTCATTTAATTACATCTTATACTTAGATTGATGTGAATGGAGACAGTGCCCATCCCTTGTACAAGTATTTGAAGTACAAGCAGACTGGCACTTTGGGCAGCGGCATCAAGTGGAACTTCACCAAGTTTTTGATCAACAAGGAAGGTCAACCTGTGAACAGGTATGCGCCAACTACCGATCCAATGGATATTGCGAAAGATATTGAGAAGCTGCTGTAAGCATGCAACGTACTATTTTAAAGTCTTTGGACGTTTCGTTTTTGTTGAAAGATTTTCTGTATTCATATTTTGCTAAGAAGCATTTATATTATATTTACGTCTAAATAAAGTTTCCTGCTATCCTATATCGAGTTTGCAAGTTTATATTATTTTATCTTCCAAGAAACATGTGCAATTGAGAGTTTTTTATATCATGGAGACAATCAAATATTTTCAGAGCGTGATAATCTTCAGCCTGCATCAGCTTTTTACTGTACTTTAATTTAAAAACAACAATTATCCAAAAAGAAAATTAATATTATTAATTTTAAAGCGAGTTAGTCATCCACATCCTTAAGTTTACTTACCCATTGCATTTCATTTATTCGACATGTTAACATTAGAACAACGATTTATTTTTTCGAGGTCTGCATTATCCTAATTCGTCAATTGAATATTGATTTTAAGTTTTACACACGCGATCAAATGCTGCAACCCACTGAAAGTTTTCATTAGAGTATTACGCGATGTTACAATATCATCTCACATTTGGAATCTCTTATTATTTACATAAATCAGAAAGTTCACTATCTTTTCTTCGTGAATCTGAGGTCAAAATGGGCGTGTCATATTTGTGGTCATACGGCACAGTTCCCTTCTTGAACATTCGTTTAGTAACGCAATGAGTGTACCATTCGCATATCGAGTTATTTCTAAATTTCTTATGCAAACTTCGAAAACCAAATGTTTCACTATCCGACCATTGTTTTAATTTTTGCAACATTTGACCGCTTCACACATTAGAGGATCAAAGTAAGTAAGAAGTAAATAAAATAAACAACGAAATATTGCATTTCTTATACAATAATTAACCTTACATAATTTGCTCGATTATTTTAATTATAAATTCATACTAATTAATGTTACGATGCATCCTGCGGTCCCTTATGAAACCACAATCTTCCCCATGCGTTATAAAAAGCACTTTTAGAGATAAACTTATCCTATAAAAATAACGAGGTCCTACTTAGCGTAACGTCACGAATCATCCTTGTCTTAATTATTTTGTTTTCATGTGTTCTTACCAAGTGAAATTTCATCGTTTTTTAAAGGACATCAAAATCTGAACAGTTTTGAATATTTAATCTTAAACCTCGACTATCGCGTCCTACAGTTCTCTAGTGAATTGAAGTCCAGTTCGAATTTTTGCGTCTAGAGATACCAAACATTTAAGGAAAAATTGTGTAGCGCACATTTACATTTATTTTAAATACACCGTTATATCTAAACACTATAATAGTATAACAATTTTTCAATAAAGCATTTGATAAATTATAAAGTCGATATTTTGTAGTTGAACCTCTTTTTGATATCGCTCTATTAGATTCCCTTTTCCATCAACAACGAAAATAGTAAAATTATCAGCTATGAAAGTACCTTTAGGTGTTTTTTTTTTACTCTTAAGAAATTGGTACAACTCTGGAGCATTCTTTCCATTTAACTGAAATTTAACAATAAATTAACTATGTCTTTAAGAATTTGTTAAAGCAGAAAAAGGCCTACGTCATATTCGTCCATGATGTGGCCAATATTGAGATTATTTTCTTCCAGATATTTGATGAGGTCCTCCCGAGTTCCCTGCGGACCAATCTGAAAGGAAGGGAAGCAGAGAATCTCTATACCTAGAAAAGTGGAAATATGGTGCAATTAGAGCAATTCATCAATATATGCATAATTTAAAGGTAAAATTGAACTCCATTTGAACCTCCGATGGAATTGCATAAGTAAGGCAACACGATGAGACGAAATTACAACAGCACGTCCACAGTTGGGCGGCGGCCGCTCGGAATTTAAAACAGCACAGATACCAGGCCAGTGGTGATGAATAGCGTGAATAAGGTGATTAAGAAAGAATGACAGGGAAGAGAATTAATCAGCCGAGTATTCTGTGGGAATATTGCATCGTAATACTTCGGCAGCGAAATGAATATAAAAAAAAAAACAGCGAGTGTAAACAAACACGTTTTCGAACCAATCTGGAAGTGGCAAATTCCTATATGTTTCCCCAGATGATTATACTTTTGAACCTACTGTAATTATAGTACATGTTTTAATTGTTAGCTTATTTGAATTAGTAGAAAACCGTTTGATCGGCCGCCTGACCGCTCTGACATGTTGATTGCCTCACGAGCTGATTCCCTTATACCCTGATCATGTTGTGCGGAAAACTTCAAAAGTACTATTATTAATTTTTTTTTAATTTCTTGTACTCTACTGCTTTAGTAATAGTAAAATTTCTAATAAGTTAATACTTACATTTTGATATATTTTTGACGATTAATTCAATGTAAACCATTTAACAGTTTAGAATAAGTAAATAGAGTTATTTCAAAACTATATATTCGTAATTTTAAAAGTATACCACGATTTCTCGGGTCATCTTAAAAAAAAAAAACTGTGTCATAACTTAATTTAAAAAGTTAAAAATTAAAAAAAATCCTGATACACAAAGACCTTAACTTGTGATTTTTTATTATTATTTCTTTTCTAATGAAAGCAAAAAACTAGTTGCATTGGAAGATGGTAAATATGTCAATTGGTCAGATTAAATATTATAAACCAGTTCAAAAATAAACTCACTACTTCCTGGTTGATCAAAATTCATGCAGTACTTTTCACATAATGCACATGCAAAAGAAAAACGTGTAAAACGATTATTAAAATAGTAAAAAATGAAAGACATATTTTACCTCCTTGCACTATCATCAATCTTTTGACTAGCTTCGTGTTTTGTTCAAAAGTATTATACTTCCACATTTCATTAAAAAATATTCCATATGCAAATTAATCCTACTTATTGCCTTAACTGTTATCCTTCTTTCGTAAAGAAAGAAATATTTTAAAACACTGAATTAAACACTCGAGTTTGATTGCGCTATTTGCGGATTTTTAGCTACAAGACGTACTAAATCCCGATTCAAATTACACTCTATATTTACATATCTGTTACAAACTCCTGAATTGTAAATTGCAAAAACAAACGGAGAAGTAAATTATACGGTGATTTTAAGGGGTTATTGCAGAAAATACATTTTTAATGGACTTATAAAACGCAAGTATTAACTTGAATAACACGTGTTTTTAGATCCACTATTGTCATCATGATCTTCATACAAAACATGTTTTTAAAAGCAAACCTTTGAAATTTTGCATAAATTTAAATTGCTCACACTTTACCGATTTAATTTTAACGAATTTTAAATTGCTAAATAATATGAATAAATTTACTATTACAAAATGCAAGAATGTGAGTTGAACAACTTCTGATACATTTCAAGAGAATATTTAATCAATCTTGTAAAAACATTTTAAATTCAAAGAGTAACAACTTCAACTACATCCATAAGTTAACAAAAATAAACATGTGAAGTTTGAATGGGACTCGCATGAGAAGTGTTCCGAACCATATCATAAATTTATGTTTATCATTTGTTGAAAAACACTCTACAGCTATTTAAGTCAAATATTTACAAACTGGTAAACAAAAACTTGCGCTATCGAAAATGTCCGTTTAATCACCAACAGTCTTGGCCTTCCAAGTTCCTCTGTCCGATATTTACCGAGAAATTGAAGGAAGTTACCGATTTTGAACTGAGAAATGTTTAAAAGTTTACATTAAAAAAATAAATTGTATAATTCTCATTCAATACCCAATACGATGCTCTTAAAAACAAATTGTTACTTCCTCCCCCACTCCCCAAAACCGTCCGCAAAAATTGAAATTCAACTTTTTATAATGCAAGTCTGTAAAAGGGCCGCCACTCTCTACAACCATGCCAAGCCTTGAAACAACGGCAGGTAGACCGAGGTGATTCTACGAGTCTTCTGTTCTTCCAAATTTTCAACGAAAAACTAAAACTAAAGAGTCTTGAAATGTTTTGAAATTTGAAATTAGTAGTTTTTGAAGCATTTATTACAACTGATTATTTTTTAAAAACAACTACCAGGTATCGGTTTGGAGCAACTTTTTAAAGTCAATTAATTTTCCCACCAAAATTAAATTCAGAACGTGTAATTATACGAAATTTAGACACGTTATTTTTAATAATTTTCAATATGGGGATCCTTTGCGTATTTTATCGAGACGTAATATAAATAGTCGGTTTACGATTCTTTTAACATTAAGACACATTTCACTTTAAAAACTATAGAAATCATTTACCACGGTCTTTATATGTTTCATAAAGCTTTGATAAATTCTCGAAGAACACTGGAGCTTTCGGGTCCAAGTGGTTCACGTTGATCACGAGACAAATTTTCCCTCTTATGTCCACATCTTCCTTAAGCAGAGGCTGCACCAGATCGTAGAAATTCTTTTTGACTTTAGTCGTGGCCATTTTGTGCTATTCCCTTCCTTAATGTAAGACCGCACCCGACCGTAATCAACTGAAAACTAATCCGAAAACCACGAGCTGAGCTTTTTTATGCCTGAATAAAAAAACAATTAATCAAACAAAACTACGATAATTCAAATTGTCCTACTTGTATTTTAGCTGTTTTTTTTTGTTTTTTTTGTAAATGAATAACAGCACGACTCATCCTCCGCATGACATACAACTATAAAATTTTAATTTCTGGATAATGTTTTTTTTAAAAAATTGTACTAAAAAAGTATTATTTGCGAACTGTTTGAAAAGTGGAAAGAAACGCCTAACATGACTATAAATAAACGTACATCAAATGGGTAATATACAATTAGAAACAAATTTGCAGTGACACAAATATCACTAAGAGTATTAGGTCTATTGAATAGTCACGAACCAGGAAATGCTAATTTTTCTATTTCGAAATGTCAAAGCCGGAAAAAAAATATTTACTAAATAAGAACACTTTGTTTGTATTTGTTTTATGTTTGACCAGGTATAACTTTTGTCCCTTCTGGAGTTTCAAGCTGGCTCCCTGCTAAATTTCAATACGAATCGGTTAGTAGAATAAAGTTGAGATGTAGCCAAAACTTATACAGATACTACTTAAAATATATAAATTTTATCTTTTAAGCTTTTTAATCTGTTCCTTCAGTTATATGTTCTTAAAATATTTCAACGAAATAAATTTTCTTACTGACAATAAAAAAGGAAAATAAATAAAATACTTTTTGTATAATTTTGTGCATTTTATCCATTTTTCAATTATTACCAAATGGAAATTTCTGTAATAATTATATTAATTAATAATAAATATTAGGGATTTTGACTTATGTTCATATTATGTTCAAAAAATAAAACCTTCACCAAAACTAAGGCTCTAGAACGTATAAAATAATTTTCAAACTTTTAAATACATGGTTCAATCCGTATTAAAATATTTACGGGAGATAACGTAAAACGTTGGCACTAAGCCTTAGTCATGTCGTAACAATAGCAGCGAAAGTACTGTTCAAACAATTTTCGTGCCAACTTTATTTATTCCTTTTAATTATTTAAATCGAAATATATATTTTCAAAATGTTAAAATTATTTTATACGCCTCAGTTTTGAAGACAGTTTACTCTTTTTAAGTTTTTTACTTTTTAATTTTAATCAGTATTAATTCATTGTTCCAAAGGTTGATCTCCGGCATTGCACATGAACAGATCAATAGACAAAATTCCAGTAATATCTTTAGAAACTGCCTAAGACAGTTTCAGTTTAGTTACCAAGAAAATGGCAAAACTTCAGAAAAATTTAAGCTAGAATCTTGAAAAATAAAAATATTTTTCCATAAATTCATTTCCAATGGGACAATTTTTCAAAAATTTATATTAAAACACTCGTGAAGAATATCCTTTTTAATAAAAGAAGAATTATCAAAATCGATGAGCGAAGTAAAAAATTATGTGTGCATATAAAAGATGAATTGATGACACTTTCAAACACCTCATAAAGTTTAATTATTATTCGATTTCATATTTACTTAAATGTAACTAAAGTTGATTCAACAATATAAATAAAAAATATAAATAAATATAGCATATTATAAATAAATTGAGTAACAATGGTAGAAGTTACTCAAGTGCTTACTTTTCTTCCTGATATAGTACATTTATTATATGAACCTGAAACCGAAAATGAAATGACACAAAAATAAAATTATAAATTCATTGCTCTCTCGTATTTTAACTTTACATTCAACAAGAGTTGCATTCACGGCTGATTCTCATCGTAGTTACCCTGCACTGCAACTGAAGGCGAACTCTGCAGTTTTAATCAGTGAAGACTACTTTCGGACGTCAGCACTTAGTCAAATTCAGCCTTAGTTTAAAAGTGTTGTGGGACTTGTACTGTACTAAAGCAAAAGTTCAAATTTGAAAAAAATTGAAAAAATAATGTAGAAGAGTTTAGGAAGCTTGGCAATGTGTAATTTTATAATTTGAGTAAGGAGGCAGACAACATACAAAACAGGGTAGAATTCTGCAATGCTTAAAATTGAGCAAGTTGAGTAAGCCGCGTTTAACCAAAAATCGACCCAAATTTGTGTTTGTTTGTTAGTCATCGATAGCCAAAGACTACACAACTTAAGATTAAGTTTGGTGCTCCGAATGAGCATCATGATCATTATCAATCATTATCGAATTTTTTACAGCTAATAGTTTCAAAAAAGAAAAACAATTAGTGGTTTTAAAAAACAAAAACAAAATGTTCATTATCTACTTGTAACCCGCTATGCGTTGGTGATTAATTTTGCAAATACCCGTTTTTTAAATAAAACAAACTTGTTCTACTTTTTAAAATATTCTTACATGCTCTTTAAATTTCTTTAAATTTGTGATGAGTGGAAATAACTAATAGAAATGTTTTTATAATGGTCTCTTTAATATTTGCTTAGATCATTCCCTGTAATAATTAAAAGTATAAATTTTAGGACTTCGAAAAATGCGTTTAAAGGTGGGGCTAATGAAAAAGGAGAGAGGAAGAAGTTTGTTTAAATTTCGTAACTTTGTGTATTTTATGAATGTCTGCGCCTTCCTGAACTTTATCAGAAAGAAAATGAAAAATTCTGTATATTTTTAGTCTATTTTTTTTTATTGAATGATTATTAGTAGTAGTACTATTATGTTTAATTGATAGCATACACATAATTCATATTTGAACGTTTTATGTGTGCATTTCAATGTAGAGATTTAAGTTTTAAGTACAGAATTTCAATTTTGTTTAAATTGGTTCTGCTTGTTAAATTTATTCATTTATTTATTTAATCAATAAAATACAAAACCAATTTTCACACTTCTCCACCCAAAGGTGAATAAACATATCAATTGTGCAGCAACTGATCTCGTAAATTGATTCCCTCAAATCTAGATCGCATAAATGATCTAAGGTGTAAGTTGAAAAACATCTTCGCACTCCTTTTTCGGCTGCATAATAACTCTTACGTATAATCAGGTGCACACCCGTGCAAAACCGCGATCGGCTTGCCCCAGATGCCTGGTTCGAAACAACCTTCCAGACCTCGATATAGCGCTTCGCCTCCCAGTACATAGATCACACTGACCTTCGCACTATCGAACTACGACAATTGCGAATAACAGACATTCCCGAAATTGTAACTAGAGCTCTAGCGCAGTTGCCTCATTTAGGTAACAGTATAAATCAAGTCAGATTGTTTAGCTTTTAGCGGCTAGCTTTGCTAGTCAGTTAGGAGCTGGAAATTTGAATTTAGTTAAAATACGTTCGATTTGGTGATAGTCGCACTAAGTGGGGACGACATCAAAGATGCACCACTGTCCACCTTACTTGTAAAATCTATATAAAAGAGATGAGCCGGCAACCGAGTGCCTTACTCATTGAGAAGTTTCGGTTCAGGTGAAATTGAAAGTGGATCACTTGCGAGGTGAGGACTAGTAACTGAGCTGTACTACTGTACATGATCCGCATAATAACAGTGCTTTTACCTAACTGTGGGAGGTACACCTTTACCGTGCACCTCAATTGTGATCTATAACCAATAATAAATGGAAAAAGTGAAACGTTAATTTTATTGTGTCTCGTTTTTAGATGAAATTCATTTTTGTGTGCTTAGCTGTGCTGAGACTCGCAGTAGGCACAACTAGGGTTTCTGTGCAGTTGCCCTACAGCAATCCCGCCGGAGTTACATATATACAGGGTACGGCGTCGTCTGATCTGGTTGCGGGTCCTAGCCAGCGAGTGGTAGACGCAAGTACCTCCGTCAAAAGTGAAGACTCGAAGGCACAAGATGGGCAATCGGGACATCTAGCGCGTTATGAAATCGCAGAGGATCTCCAGTCGCATAATGTGAGTAAATATTGCCGTTTATCAAAATAATTCTCACTGATAGGTTTTGTGCAAGGGTCGTTCGACACCAATGCCGTTCATCTTAGGAAAAGCAGCTCGCCTACTCAAGGCTAGCGCATATGCTTCTTTTCCATCATCTTCGATTCCTTCACCACAGCCTACGCCATATCCTCAACCACAGCCTGCGCCATATCCTCAACCACAGCCTAAGCCATATCCTCAACCACAGCCTAAGCCATATCCTCACCCACAACCTGTACCATCTTTACCACCTTTACCACGTGTACCGCCTCAGCCAAATCCCTATCCCCACCCATATCCACATGCACCCCAAGCTCATCTACCACATTTGGAATCCAGTACACCCTACGCAATTGCCCAGCACCCACAAGAAGCGCAGTATCGTGAAGAACAACATGATTATTCGAAACAACTCGATGCGTCAGCATCTGTAGCTGCCCCAGACAATGCACCAATTTATCGTTCAACAACTAGTGCATATCCAGAGAATGCACCAGTATACAATGCACCTCAAGAAAATGCATATATTGCGCCTTCCGTTCGACCTACATTCAAGGCCACCGGTCCAAACTTCCCGCAATCAGTACCAGGTTACCCGACAAGCGGATCACCCCGCTTACCACATCCTGTACCATCAGCGGGACCTTCGCACAGTCCTAATTATCCACCGCTATTTAAACCAGATAGTCCCACTCCGGGAGGACATTTTCCAAGTACACCACCAATCACACCATCATTCAAAGACAAGCCAACAGGTATTCCACCCATATATTATATAGGAGGCGTTACTGTAACTGGAGTACCATATGCTCCGATATTCCCTATAGCGACACCCACACTGTATCCACAACCTGCAGTTCATCCTGAACTAGCAGCTGTACAGCAACCAGGATACGTGTCAGTGCAATCCCCAACAGTATCTTTGTTACCAGGAGCACACCCATCACATCCTAGTCTACCGGTGAAACATGAAGATAGTAGAGATGAAGTAGACACGAAAACAATCGATGTAGCGCAACCAGCAATTAAGACCAGCAGGTATGAAGTTCGCCGACCTGCAATACAAAAACAGTTTTACGATATTGAAGAAAGGGTTATAGTTCGACCTGCTGGGACAGTTGTTGTAGAGTTAGATCATCCTATCTCGAAGACATCTAAGGGAGAAACTATCCAAGATGTTGGTGCCAATTATGTTAGCGGGGAACATCAAGCACAACATGGGCAATTGAATTTAGAAATTGGAACGCCCTCCCAAAGTGGTATTATTTCACAACCTAGCAAACCTCAAGATTCACCAAGTGGTTTATATCAAGGCCCAACCAGTTCAAATCGCAAGGAGCTGCAAAGTACTAGCACAACTACTGTTCAACCTACTTCAGATTCTTTTGCAGCAACGACTACGACGAGCTCACAAGAAGACGATACAGTAGTTGTTGAAGCCCGAACATCTGCATCTGATGATTCGACTCAGTTTGAACGTATCAATCAATCTGGCACCTTACCTGCAATACCAGCTGCAAAGAACTCGGCTCAATATCGCCTCGGTGAGCTGGTACATAATACTGCATGTACAATTGCTTGCCAACAACAACGTGAAGCACTCCATCAAGAATTGTTGAAACGACGAGGTAGAGTAGATTATGATCGACAACAATCTGCCCAGTACCCCCAACAACGTGACGAACAGCAATTTGGCCAACTAAGACAAGAATCTCCATCCAAACCGACCATTCAACAAGAGTACGGTTTGATTCGATCACAAAACGGGCCACAGCATCGAAGGCCAATGTCAGTGGAAAGTAATCCCCGACAACAATTCGACTTTCAATTACGAAATGGTCAACAAGATCAACGATTGGGTCAAATAAGACAAGGAAGCCCTAATATTGCCCAATTTCTACAACAACCTAGTGGCTTTCGATCTCAACAGCAATCATTTCCTCCTTATCAACAGCAATATAGACTGCGTCAGCGCCCAGTCCGCCCTGAACCGCAGGACGAAGAGGAACAAGCTCGTGTGGTTGAAGTAACACAAGACACCTTCAGAAACCCTCAACGTTCAGAGCAACAAAGAGTTGTGCCATTTATGATAGCAGTTGGTGAAGCCGATACACGATATCCTCCCTATGGAGAGATATCCCCAGAAACTGCTCCCAGATCCAATATTGGATCTAACCTGAGAAGTTCTTTCACCCAAGAAACAAGCCAAGAACAACAACAACCACTAGAACATTTGCGGTACTTGCAACGGGAGCAAACTTTCCAACAACCTCAACAGCCTGAATATCAAGGAAGGCAATTCCAACAACAACAGTATCAACCTCAACCATTTCAACCACGAGAACGGCAGGCTATTGAAGCCAGTGCCTCCCCACTTCCAACTGCAATCTCACACTTGTTGAGAAATAGTCATGTCTCTAGTCAATTTGCTCCAAACACCCACGCGGCGTTGGAAGAACAGGAGTCTAGTGAAAACCAAAAGAAGTACCTAAATCTACTTCTTGGTCAGGGTGGAGTGTCCGAAGTTGCAGGTACTGCCGACTCTCATGGACCTAAAAGTGGTTATTTAAGATCTAGAGTCATTTCGGCTACGCCAGCTCCAATTGGTGCACAACCCATTGATGATCGGGTTCAAACTAGACGAATCGTTATTTCTCAGCCCCTAGAAACTGTTCGAGAAGTTGAAATTCAGGAACCTATAACCAAGTTCCAACGACTCAGAATTAAACAGTCAGTTCAACAAAAAGCTGCCACAGATGCACCTTCGCCCGTGCATTCGAGAACCACATCTCACTTCATTCGCCCATTAAATCTAGGCTCCCAAAAGGTCGATTAATTCTTTAATAATATTACAGTATATTATTTAATTAATCCTTGCCAACATGTGATTCATTCTAATGAAGAAATTTGTTGTTAACTTCCAATTGTTATAGATTTTTAATAATAAATTTTGCGTGAGAGTTCATCTGTTTTGGCGTTTGAAGTATCTGTACCAAGAACCATAATATCATTGATATTATTCCATATTTTTTCCATATTTATTAGTTTGAAACCTTAAAAGTGTGATAGGATTGCGCACACATATTATAACTAACATATCAAGTAAGATTGCTAAAAATCTGCCAGACCCTGAGTCTTTGCCTTTCTTCTATTTTTCGAACTTTACAAAATCAGCCATGCATCCGAATTCGTGCATATTGTATTTAAGCTGAGTACCTTATAAACTGAGTAACTAGGTCTAGGTTAGTTAAGAATATACACTAAAAATGTGTTTAGGAATTTGAATTATTCATTTTAAATATAATAAAAATTAACAATTAAGATAACAAATTACCAAACACTAAAATGAAATTTGAATTTGTTTGACGTACCGAGGGTTCCGTACTCTTAGTATCCTGCTAGACCTTTATCCTTGCTTATTTTTAAAAGACCAATTTGGATTTATTCTACTCATTCTGTAAAATTGAGCTGAAAAAATGTTAGAAGGTAGGTATTTAATTTCAAAGTCAAGCTACCACTTATAGTCTTTTGATATTCTTAATTTGAGCCAACATACTATAAAATTTTCTTATTTCTCTATTTAACTTTTGAAATCAGGTAACTTAAGAAAGATTCTTCTGTAATATTTTTAAATGCATATGTGTGTTTTCAACTAACGAACGTTTATTAGCGACATGTCAACAAATAGTAAAACTCTTACAAATAAAAACCAATTATAAAATTCGCCTTGCTTGTGCCAAGAAATTCAACACTTTTAAAAATTGCATTATTTAACATTTTCAGATTTCTTGATGAATTCAGAACGGACGGAATATAATTTTTAAATATTTCCAAATTAATACAATTTTTATGTAGCAAATAAATAAACACATTATTACCGAAAATTGTGATTGTTAATGAAATGAGAAAAACTAAACTTATATTTATATTCATTGATCATTCTAATGAGGAAATAGCAGTGAGCATGTATTATCTCACAGGAGTTACTAAAACGACAATAAAACAAAGAAACCACATTTGCCCGGGTTATTCATGACCCATGTATATCAAAGATTAAGCTTACATACATATGCTTTATTTGTCTTACGAGTAAAGCTTTACAAAGAGTAAATATTTATAAATAGCAAAATTTATATTAGTGCTCCTTTTTCCTTCAGACATTGCATCTAGTTTAACCTGTTGTCAGTAATTAGCATTGCAGCGACCTTGGGGCAGAATATCAGAGAAAGTGATTACAAGTTTTCGAGTGCAAAACACAAAAGTGGCCGAATACAAATCGAGTGCAGTTCACCTGACCTTGCTCGCGTCTTTCGCATGCTAAGCACTTCCTTTCACCTGAAGATTCACTCGGTGCAATGCTAAGTATTTAAGATTCTCGCGGCGTCCTTTGCATAACAGTGCCAGTTTTAAGTTACATAACTGCAGCGAAAACGCGCCAAAATAAGTAATTTATTCAATTGCAGGTGAGCTGGTTTACGCGGATGCATTAGGCCGCGTCAAAAACACGCCAAGGCGATTGGGAAATTATTGGAAAGGGGCCGGTGTTGAAATTATAATAATCACTTTCTTTATAATCCGTCTGCACGATCATAATGATGCACCTATTTCTGCGATCGGGGTCTTGAAAGGTGGGCAGGTACTAACTACCCTTGCTTTTCATTAAAATATAAAATTCAATAAAGTCAACCTTTTATCTAGGTCAATAATTCAACTTGTTTTTATTTTCACCTACTTTAAATATGGTTCAATGTAAGCACTTCCAAAAAGGAATGTGTGTCGCCCAGATAAGGAAGCCCCTTTGCATTATTAAAGTCTTGTCGTCCTGGAATTAAGTAGAGCAATCCAAGAATAAATAATGTAACATATTTAATTCATGACTTTGCTGTTCTTAGTTTTGCTTTTTTTTTAGATTCGTTTAGACTTAAGTTTTATACCTTATTTATATACAACAGAATCTCATTATTAATGTATAGAATAAATTGACTGACAAAAACTACAGGCACATTGAACTTAGTAATTTTAAAAATGGGAAATTCATTAAATAAACCCCACTGAGTGTGAGTCATAATAATTGAATGCAAAACAGTTTAGTTAAAAATAATGCAAGAATTCAAAATGAAAAATGGAACAGTGAAGTGTAAGCTAATTTTATTATTTTTTACCTTTTTGAAAAATAAAACTAAATATTTATTAGATTATTTTGATTATATTTTAATTCCGAATACAAAATTGGGTAAAATAAAGTTCTTTGAGGCATACAGAAAAAAACTTATGGGGAAAGACAATGCGGAGGTTTCTCCAAACTACGGAGAACAACATATTTTTGGTCCATATGATAAAATATAGCATATAAATGTTTGCATTTTTAGAATTTGACAGAGTTCAGTAATAATACATTTTAAAGCACTGCTGCTTACAATCAAATATCTCTAAATCAAATTTCACTTGTTCTCATTAATGTGAGAATTACAGTCTACCAAAATGTAAATTGTGTTGAAATTTAGGTACAATGGAGCCTCCATTATTCGAGGCCCCCTTAACCGAGTTTCCAATTTACCGAGGTGAGCCTTTGCGCCGTTCGGGTTATTCGAGCTTGGTTATTGATCGTAGTACTATCGATGTTTTTATGTTTTAAGCAATAACAAAGTAACAAAATGCAAATTGCTTGTTTTTGTAAAGTTTACATACATATTTTAACGAATAAACGTTGATTTTGCCGTAGAAACGCAGAAAATTCCTCGAATGCTATCACTGACTAATTTTTCGCACGGATAATTTCATTATCAATTAAATTTTTTCCTATATACATAAATATATTTTTGAAGAAGATCGCTATACTTATAATGTAAAGTATGCGTATGGGTCTAATATCAATACTGTTTCAGAAATACAGAAAAGTAAAATATAATAAAAGAATTTTTTAGGGTATTAGACCTAGGCTTCCTACAGTTCAAGTGAAATATTTTTAAAAATAACCTATTCTCAATTTGGCGGTGGATTTTCACATAGAATTACTCAAATTTTAGTCATGTTTTTCTCCAGATATGTTTATATTCACGCAAGTAATAAAAAGGAGACCAACCAATTTGAAATTTGAAAGCACACAGATATAATTTTATCTTTCAAATATTATGCGTATATATTTTATAATATAAGAAAATTTTTAAAATAAGGAAATTGCTGTTCTCTTAAAATTTTATTTAAGATTACCTGCACAATTAAATTTAAAAAGTTCTTCCATTTGTTGTTTAAAAGCTAAATATCAGTTTTGAGGACAACGTTTTTGTATACTTCATTACTCGACCACAGTTTTCCTCCTTTAAAATTTTTTAAAATATTTAATAGATATTCCTTTAAATTTTTTTGTTCAGTTGCATATTAAAAGCTCTGAGAATTTATTTTGAAAAAGTACTGAGATTATCGTTATAAAATTTAACATAATTTTATACCTTACTTGTCCGCAAGGTCTTAGGGAAGATTAAAAATAGGATAGAACTTCTAATCGTTACAGTTTTCCAGAATTCTATAAGAGTCTATTCAGTTCACCAAATAACCTCTAGTTCATATTATTGAGTATTATTATTAAATTATTGTCCTTTAGAATGCCAAGTTAATATTTTGAAAGTAAATTGAACATTAACTATAAGATGACTCGTAATACGCAGCAACAAAATGTTATTCAACATTGTTTTAATACTGTGTAATAATAGTAGATATCCAATGCATACAAGATAATTTCCTTTAAGGATACAGAAACCTCGTTGCGTAAGTTACGCCCTCATTCATTTCACAGTTTTTTTTTATTTAATCGTATTACTGATATTTTTTAAACCAAAACTCAATGCGTTTAAATCTATAGTATTCGCACAATTAATGATTAAAATAAAATATGGCGAATCGTAGGAACTTATCAACGTAATTTTGAACAATTCGAAATGGCCGTGGAGCTTACCTGCATCAGAGGTGAATGAACTTTCGAGGAGAACCGCAATCTGATCGTGCTGCAGACTCCGTCGCCAGAAATGCTCTAAATTTCCGAATTTTTCCTTGCCTCATGATCAAGGTGAAGTTCGAAAACTTCTGTTCATTTTTTGCACAGCACAAAAACAAAAAAACAAATATGAGCACAAATTCGCACGGAACACTCCCACGTTGTGCAACTCGGCAGTTGCGTTGCGTTTTCATCGTTAATTGCCGATCGTGTGCATCGCGATCTTTGGAGCCAGCGTCACAATAGCGTCGTGCCGCCGCGGGCGACGCGTAACCTTTCCGTCCATAATTGTTATCAAATAAAAAATTCTTGAGAAGAGATTAAGAATAAGACGTAAGGCTAAAACGTTGCGTAATGTGCTGATCGCGGTAAGATATGATATATAATATGAGTTAATTGCGGGACATGTGCGTTCGGTGATTCTACCCCGCAGCTTCAATGCCAATGTCTCTTCCGCAACATTTGAATTTGCATATTTCACGCACCTTAATGGACTTCAGGTGCTCTTCGCTAGAAGACTTAGATTAAATGGCTTCGGCCTTATTGCTCCCGAGATAAATTCCCTCATTGTTTCACGTGAGCCGATTCAAGCAAATAAGCAAAAATTTCGTGAATAAATGCCTTAACGCACAATTTGCACTGGCTAATGATTGTTTATTGCTCTTACCTCCACAAATCATTCAAATTGCCTCCATCCGCTGCGGATGGAGATGGCTGAAGTTGTTTAACAGAAAACGGCAAAAAATCCAGGTGTGCAAAGACCCTCAAAGATTTTCACATAAAGCACCATAAACTTTTCAAAACTGTGTAATGATAGCTAAAAGGTGTATTAAGGGGAAAAGATGCCTTGAAGTTGATCTTTAAAATATTCTTAAAGTACCATGAGAATTCATTGAATATTCCGAATTAATCTGAATTAAATTGACCGAACTATGGTCTATGATCTATATTTTCAATTCTCTATTGTAGAAATAAGACTATAAGTAGCTCTATGTGCATTTTTGGTTTTTAAAATTACTATGGTATCACACAATACTATTTTAAAAAATTGCTTATTGTAAATACGATGATACATTAGCGCCAGAAGTGATAAAAAAAGTATAGTCTGCAATTTGAACATTTCTCTAAGTATTGATAAATCGTTTAGTAATGTGAAAATTCATAAATTAAAGGAAAACTAAATAATATTATATTGGGAATAAAACGGAATTTATAAAAAAGAAATTATAGACTTCTGCGTTCAGTTTAGTCATTGTTTTAATTTTTTTTTTCGTAATCAGAAATTACACTAATTTCAAACATAACTTAAAAAAAAAATGTAACAAATTATAAATTGAGTTCATGTTAAAAGCTAAATGGATTTGAGTATTTATATGTAAAAATTGATATAAAATATCAAATTTGAAATACTTAACTCTTAACTTAACCAAAAATTTCATAAATATTTCAATAAAATTGCAACGAACTAATTTGTCACAAGAAATGTCAAATTCCTCGGTTTAAATAATAAAACATCCCTTAGGCGTTTATTCTTGTCCTTTTGAAATTAACAAATATACCTTAATTTTTGTTATAGCTTGTATTTAACCTACTGTTACTGAATGTATTTTTATAAGTATATATTTACGTATGTAATAAAAGTATGCTAGTCAAACGGAAAACAAAGGGTTACATAAAATGGCACGTGCCAAAAGTTACTACGTGTGGAAACTTAATAACATTACAACAACAAAGTTGATTAAAAATCATTTCCCCATGACGAGTATGCTCGTCAATCACTGCTAACTAGTTAAGAAAATTAAAACTAAAAAAATTTAATAACAGTTCCCGAACCCCATTGACCTCTTTAAGGAAACTAAAAAAGAAGATTTTTTGTGTTCTCGTCGGAAGAAAATAAAAATTAAAATGACGGAAGGAATTAGATCAGATAAATTTCTATGAAAGAAACTTTTGTCCTTCTTAACTTCCGAAAACGCAGTATCCGGGCCAGAAGTTGTCCCAAGACTTAGCGCCTACAATACATGACTTCTTACAAACATCTACTGCCACAGTCCTTCAGGCTGCTAGAAATAATCACGCGATCAAGAAATTTCGAGCACCTATGCAAATGCCATTATCTGAATCTGGTCTAATTATCTCTCGAATTAAAATCGAAAGTTAAGTGCATGAGACGAAGCAACGGAGAGGAGGAAAGCATTACAATCACTAGCCACTAAGTAAGTAAATAAGACTGACCGGTTTCACTGGAAGCAGGAAGTTAGTTAACTACAAAACAAATTTCAGCATCGCTCAGATTTGTTTATGTGAATAGCAACAGTCTCAAGACATGAGTCTTGTCTGTAAGACTATGCCCCACCGAAAAGACCCCGCTTCCGTGCTTCTTAGCATGGCACCCAAGCCTGGAAGCGGAGTGCACCGAATTCGTGTGCGTTAAAACTTTCTGGGTTCATGAACCGTGTCTCAATCAGTGATCGGTCGGCCAAGTTGAAGAATAAGGCGCGATCCGATAAAGTATTCGTCTCGATCAATGTCTTCAACTTGTCCTTGCCGGACTGTAAATCCCAAGGTTAGCCACTGCTCAAGGCGTACTCTCCCTCGCACGGCTCGTGGCGATCTGCGATCCGCGGATACTTACGTTTCTGCAACGGGGGCCAGCTGCAACCACTGCTGCAGCACTATCAAACGCACAAGATCTGAATCTTACTAGCAAAGGCGCTGGTCTTAAGATAGTCTAGGCCCCTAAGCGTGGTGGCGACCACTATCCATCTACAGCTCAATTTACATCACTTGCACCGAGTTTGTACGGATCGTAGGAAAAAATCAAATTCGTGGCAATCACAAAATCCACATAAAAGATCGCTTTCAGACAACCAGCAAGACAGTTGCTTAATAAACGTGATCGAGCTTAAGGAGTACGTCGTTGTACAGGTACGAGCCCATTGTGTCGTCGGTCGAGCATATAGTGAGCCATAAGGGAAAAGGTAAATCATCGCGGTAGTGCGCTGCTGCACGCCGCCAGACGCGATCATCATTCGCTGGCTGGGGATAGTCACCGATCGAACATGCTATTAAACACTGGTCGATAATTTATGGTCTCGGTGCTGTGCGTTTGTTAATTTCGGGCGCCAACTAATTTGTATGCAGGTGGAGAAATTCTTACTTACCAGGATTTTTTTTATTTGCCCAATTTGCTGGCAAATCCATTCGTTTGGTTAGGACCAGTGAGAGTGTTACGCGTTATTTAAAGTTTTCACGTCTTTTTCTTTGGACTATAGCCGAAATCAATTAAAAAACGTAGTGCGACTTTTGAATGGATTTTTACGTTTTGAGAAGAAGCCCAAGTGAAGTGATCTGAACTAATTTGGAATTAGAGCCAACTACTTCTCGTCTTACGAAAGAGATTATACTGTCGAAAATATTATATTGCTTGTTTTATTACTTTAAAAAATGCTCAATCTGAATCCAGTGCACTAGCACGATTCCGTCGCAGTTTAATTTATAAAAGTGAACTGTAGACTGTGAAAAAATCAGCAAGAAAATACATAACCTCGAGCGTATCTACCGGGTTCTTATGAAATTAATGCAAATTTTTTTGAAAGGTTAAATTTATTTCACTTCAACACTCTTGATTCACTGTGTACAATTAAATTCGTAAATCTATTTTTTATTACATTTATATGAGCCTTTCAAATGAAGCAAATTATATACCTCAAATTACTTAAGACGAACAACTCTCTATTTATTTACTTTTTATTTATTTATTTTTTAAAAGTATATTTGTATAAAGTATGTCTGTCCACCCGAATAGCTTTTTTTAATCCTTTCTACCCTTCTTATAATTTTATAATAAAAGATAAATTAATCGTGGATGAAATTACTATAACTGGGCTAATCTAGTCCCAATGCAAAACTAACGTTTAGTAATTTTTGCAAAGCAAATAGGGAATGGCAATATATGAAAAGATAGATTATATTTTGTTTAAAGAATTTGTATAAAATCCATAATATATCTCAACAATTTTAGCCCAAAATAAGACTTGAAAATATTGAAAAAGAACAGATGTTAAGGTGGTAAAAAAGTGTGCAAAAGGATTTTTGAAATTTGGTATTTTAGGTCCTTTTCGGAATTACATTTGAAATTATTGATATTCTTTATAGTATAAATATTGGGGAAATTAAAAAATTAATAGTATTTAAAAAAATGTAATTTCATAAAACCGTGAAAATTAACATTAAAAATTAAATAACACTGTGAGTACGATATCTTTTTTTTGTACAGCACGCGCCGTACATCGTCAAACTTTTTTGTGTTTTGGTGTTTATTTCTAATTTCTATCAATTCTGTAAGGTATTCCCTATATAGAGCTTTAATGTTCTATGAATAAGAATTATAATCCTAATTTTATTTTATACATTATAATTGTTTTTTCCTCTTAAGACAGAACACTGCGGCTAATTAAAATCTACGTTGGATCTTGTACTTGTAATTTATCTTGAGACATCTTAAGATGTTCATCTGTTAAAACGTGATTTGTATTGGTAATCATGATAAATTCACGCATTTACACAGCATGAAACTAATCACGTTTCTCGTGTTCAAACAATTCAAAAATTCGAACGATAAGCAAACGAAGAAGATTAAAATTAAGCCATTCCGCTGGCAAACCGCCAATTATTCTAATGGAGTCCTTGCGCAACAGAAACACTCGTCTTCTCGTACCTTACTAAGTAAATTCCCTTCTCCTCTTCCAGGAAGATGAATTCTTACGTCGTGCTGCTAGCCCTTACATCCGTCGCCTCTGGCCAGGTATACTACAACACTCCGGTGTCGGTTGTTTATCAAACACAATCCCAGGTACAGGTGCCCCAACAGCTTCCAGTGGCGCATAGAGCAGCTGTAGAAAACGCCTACCGTGAGGCCCAGCTGCCGCATGAATACACGAACAAGTTTTACAAGGATCCCCGGATCGCCTCCGCCTTGGCCAAGGAGTCCTGGTTCACTAGCAAGGAGTCGCCCGTCATCGACCGGGAGGCCGATAAGATTCCCCGGGAAAACATCTTCAAATTATTCAAGAACGCCGGCTGGATCAAGAGGAGATAAACTTTGAGTGCTTGAGGTGTGCCCCAGGTGGAGCGGAGTGGTGATGCCACGATGTGGCTTTGACTGTAGAGTATTGTAACTTGTTAATTTATTTAATTCGAAGTTTGTACAAATAAAACTTAGTTGAGTATTTGAACGATGTGTTTGTTGGGCTTCCAGTTGAATTTCCGGTCATTATTTCACCTAGCCGAGGCAGATATGGACAAGTCGAGCCATAAGTTAGTAAAGTTTAAGGAAGTGCAAATGAAGTGTCGATAAATTCATAATTAAATAAAGTCACGAGTTTTAATGAATGCGTCCTACAATAAACTCTTTGCTGCCATGCACAAGTTACCTCATAAGCAGATATTCAAGAAATTAACGCAAGTAGTTAAATTAATTAACTATGAAAGACGGAAGAGAACCAGTTACCTACTAACACCGCATTCTTTCGTAATGGCAGCATGATTCACATTTCTTACACCTAAAGACTACAAAAAATCATAAATTTTTGTTAGGTCAGAAAGGAACTTAACAACACCTCGATAAAAAGAAATAACTTCAACTTGTTCATGAAAACACGCCTAGAGTCAAATTCATTTCTAATTAAGCAATTATAAAATATTAAACCAAATGAAAGATATTTTTGATTTTCCGAAATTTTTAGGTATAAGGACCCTGAATCGTATAAAGCCCAAAAAATGTGTTGGCATGTGTAATAATTTAAATAATTTAAAAAAAACATTAATTAATTTGGAAAATTAACAACTTTACTTTATGATAAACAAGAATATGAAAAAACGTGTTTTATTGGTTTTTTACTGAGACACATTTTATAGAAAAGAACATTTTAAGAGCAATATATTTTATTTGCTAATACGGACACTAAAATATCCGTAAGTCTATAATTCTTTGAAACATTTGAGATAGAACTTATGAATTGAGTTCCTATAATTTCCGTTCCAAAAGAAATTATATTTGTTTTAAATATTTTATGCGATGAATAAAACTTTCATGAAAATTGTATTCTATACAATAATGTAGAAAATACTATGGAAGATGATTCAAGACTAGTAGAAAATGCAAGTCCAAATTCATTAAAAATGTTAATCCGGCTTTAAGACGAAAGAGGTATTTTTCTTTGTACGTTTACCTTGCAGATAGACCGGGCTTGTATTAGGTTAAAAGTATTAAATCAGGACCAAGATGGTAACTAAATTCAGGGGGAGGGTGTTTTAACCCTCACAGTGCCATGCCAAAAAAGAAAAACAATTACACAAAGCGACACGTGGGGTCCTCTGAACCCGACAAAGTTGGAATTATTTAGGAAGGTTAGACCCATTACAATAAAATTAACTTTGCAGGACAAAAACGTAATACTTCTTAACGCACATCAGAATTTTATAGGGTCTGTGAGGCTCCACTGCAAAGGTTAAGTACTACCCAAGTGCTACTACTTCTATTGTATGAATAGAACAACAGAATTGCTTTTTGGCAAATATACGAATATAATTTAAACATAAAATTAAATGTAAGATAATAGGGTTAGATTAGGCGTCTTGATAAACCTCGGCGCGTTATAATGGTTTTCTAATAGATTTAAAAATCTAGTTTAATGGAAACCAATGAGGGTTTAATAGCTTTACAATAATAATAATAATTTTGGATTAGATATTTTTCCTTGACTTGAAAACTATAGCTAGATTTTTAAAGGAGAATTGAATAGATAGTCGGTCTTTACAATTCCTTTACGAAATTAATTTTTCGATAAAATTTAGGTAGACTTGTTGGGGTAATGAATAAAACGTGGATAAATATAGACTTTCGAAAGGCGTCATTGGCGAAATCAATGAATATTTATTGTATAAGTCACCTAGGACGCTCTAGATACTGGCAAGGTAATTTAAATTAGATTTGGTTTGAATGACCATTTGAAAGTACAAATCAGTCCTAACCCACACATCATGCATGAGTCAAGCTGTGATTCAAACGCTCCAGATCGACCTCCCTGGATTTGGAAAACATTTTTTCAAAGTTTTAGCAATAATTTGCTAGTCATTCGCAGCACTTACGAAGGCTTTCAGAAAATAGAGTGGGCTCCACGGAAAATGCAAAAGCAAGATTCTAGCCAAAAGCAATGAAGTTAAGCTCCACAAAATCATGTCCATTCTATTTTTGTACGAAAAGTAAAATCCGCCGGAAGTATGCGTTTACAATTTGTAAGATTGTCGTATGTGCTTGCAACCAGGCGCCCATATCTCGAAACAGTCTTGAGAAATAGTGACGTAACAGTGGTCATGTGCAGCACTTGATATCCCGCGCTAGTTACGCTAATGAATCGGCGACACCTTGCGTACCAACTTAAGTCTAAGATAACTGGGCCAATGTTAGTATCTTAAATAGAGTACAACCGCGCCGAGCGTTCCTTGTCATTCATCTCGAGTATAGATGTCAACTGCATTTTTAAGCGATACTGCATTAGTTATTGCACCCTTGAATCTAGCCGATGCCGATCTAAATCCATTGCAATATCTGCGCAATGTCCAGCCTCCAAAGAGCGGCACTGGCACAATCACCGCGGCACAGCGGCGGTCAATTGAGCAACAAGTCTATTTGTAGCTACAGCGTTAGAATGCATCTCTCGGAGCATGCCGCCATCGTCGATGCAGTCTACAGAGTAAACTGCATTTCGGTGCATTTCACCCCTCGTCCTTGCGGACGGGATGTGTGTCAAGGTCAGGCGGATAAGTCGATATGTGCAGTTGCAGTTAGAATAACTTTGACACTGCCTCCATTCTCGACCTTGCGGGCAATCCGACTTCGACCATACGGCGAGTGTATTTCTTGTTTATGCAAAAATGCAACTATGCAGCAGCTGCCCACCGACCGCCCCCAGAAGCGCTCCCGCCGCTCGTCGGAACCGAAGCCAAGTGCAATTCGAGCATTAGACAACTTGCTCAAGGCCCGTCTGCGGCCACACTGCTAGCGTTTTCTAGCCCCTGTCGGTCGTTCTAGCCGAAACACTCAATTTGAATACACGCACTCAGTTGTCACTCATTGGAATTTCTGACAAAATTCAATAACGATATACTTAAATACATTGTTTCAAAATGCTTAAATCACTATACTGATTTTTATTCGTCATTCTGTTTTCGCTGTTTCCTCCTTTTTAATTTTTAATTAATTTTTATTTTAAATCGCAATCGATTGGAATAGAAATTGGACCGATTTTATTGTATGAGTTCAAAGTAGGACATGAAGCAGAAGAAACCCTTCGCAATATCAATAAACGACTTGGCGAGAGAATCGTCTGCAGTCTTATACAGTCTAAGAATAATTTATGAGCTTTCAGCATGGGGAGTACCCCACATGCCTTCTACGATCAAATATCAAGATTAGAACTTTTATTGAAGTAAACTAATTAAGCAATTTAAGTTAATTACCAAATATAATAACACTAAAAGATTTTATGAGGAGTTCGAACGTAAATCTCAATCGTCATTTATTGATATTTTAATTAAACGTAAATACATAAACATTGTTTTTAAAAGTATGTACATTTCTATTAAGAAAGTCCAACTAGTTTAGATTTTATGGAGATTCAAAGGCTAGCGGGTAAATTATCAAGTAGAACCAGCGTGTACCTCTGAACAGGCAAAAGAGGTCAGATTAGATTGAAAAAAACTGAAGGCGTTGCAGGTGACATCACAGATTACGTGTAAGTAAAATTTTAAATACGTTGTTTGTATAGTACCTTTTCACAGCTAGTCAAAGTATTACATTGATCCTTCCCCAATTTTCAACACACAGTTTTACACTTCAATGATCATAGATATCAGAATTATAATTTTTACTAACAATTTCATATTTTTATGCTTCAAAGAGAAAAAAACAGGATTCTACGTACAATATTATCAGTTGGTGGTTTGCCTTTCACAGTCGAATTGCTTTGAAGAGGGTAAAGGTATCAAGCTGAAATTTGATTAAGGAATAGAACTGGCCAATTCAACAATAAAAACTGGAAAGTCGTTTCCCTTAAATTTTGAAAGGCCCTTAACCCCTCTTTTGTATTCTATCATGTACCTTCCAAAAGGATTTTCTTAAGGATATGAAAATTCCTTTTTTTCAACATTTACGTAACATCGAGATTTAACTTTTCCCTTTGTTTTGGAAACTATCTTTTAAATAAAGTAAAACTAGCATATAACAATTTTCTCCATATTAAAAAGAACACATCGTCGTCTGTTTATCCACACTTAAATACTCCCTCAATTCCGAGTCGCAGCAGTCTACTTTACATTACCACATCCCACGCATTATTGCATCAATGCACATTAGGGAAACTATTTAATGCCACATTCCGATATGACGCCGTTTGAAATTGAGTAAACTTTACTGAGACATGAGTCCATTATATAAGCACCTTGTAGGCATTTAAAAAATGCTGATACCTGAACAATACACTTGCTAAAACGTTGCTGAGCGATTACAGCGATCCAAGCAAGTTTACACATCTAGGGCTATTCAAGTATCGTCTTGTATTTCGTAGAAAGCACGACATCCAATACGCCTGCTGCAGATCAATACGAAACGCAGTGGTCGTCAAAGCAAAAAGATTCGCCCATATAAGCCAGTAGATTATCTAATGCAATCTATAAACATAGAAATTCTCTGAATCGTGGAAATCCAGTTTGAATATCTCTCCGCACGCCTTCAATTTGCATGTGAAACTGTAAGCCGGATTTAATCACCTAGAGAACTTTAGAAGATTAGAATTTATGTAAAATAATTAATTTAAATTAAATTTGCCGAAGGTAGAAATAGTAAACCACTTTCTTTGCCGCACTGGGTGAACTTAGAAGTCTAGAAAATAAAAGAAAATTGACGATCTTAAAATTTATTTAAAAAGATTTTACTACGAGTATAATAGACATCGATACTAGGAGCACTTGCCGACTTCTAATTTAGTTGGTGTTTGTGCAACTTGGTCTAACATAAGTAGCTATTTAAAATAAACCTATTGGTATTGTGACTAGCTGCTTCTACATTTTCCAAAAGATCGAACTAGGTCTATACAAGAAAAAATTGGGAGCAATAGCATCAACCCTAAATTGGTAACTAAGGTAGTGAGAGAAGTTAGAAGTTTTAGTTATCAGCTAGCTGGATACATACATGTATGTTTACTTTTTAGTGCAGATACCTGTAGGTCTCTGTTTTGAAGAAAGTGGGTAAAGTTAGTACAACAGAGCCAGCTGATGGGTTTGATCCCACAAACTTAACATAAAAATAAAAAATTTATGACGAAGTAGGTACAGCATTGCTGTTCAATCCAACATTAAAATATGCTTGCGATCTCTTTTGTAAATAGACAAAATTCCTAATTTACATGTTTGTCAAGGACTGGACGTGATAAATTAATAAACAGACAAACGGACAGACAAACAGTAGAGTGTTTAATTTTATCTACTTATTTACATTTTCACAATTACTTAATTTCCACTTTGTACTGAAATGCAGAAATCATTCACGGTTAAAACCAGGAAAATGAGCGTTCTTGTGTGAAAAATTCACTGGCTCCTAATAAGCATGCGGGGAGCGATAGTCGTGTGCATTTTATGTAATTGCACTTCTCATTGAACATCAAGTTAAATGCTAAGGTTAAATTAGCATACTAAGCGCAGTCGGGATCGAGAACCAGAAGTCACTCAATCGCAGATCTCACTCAAACGCACCGGCGTCGACGAGGTGCTCAAAACTAACAGTGTACCCCGATCTGGGTGCATTCTGTAGACATGCAGAACACGGCTAGACCTAGTGCACTTTAATTGCAGTCTAGCGAGTCGCACGGCTTTTCCGCAGCCGGAAAATGAAAGTGATGTAATAGCAATAGCGGCGCAACGTAAATAGAAAATTTCCATAAATTACAATCGGCGATTAGGCGCGTTCGACACGCGTGTGATGAGGCGCGAGGATTTCTGATTTTCCGCGAAAAGTGATGAGTGCCACGAACGTTTCCGCCAACGACGATGGGAATGAATTCGAGGAGGACGTCGAAAATCTGGCCAGAATCCTGCGGGCGGATCGTAAATTAATTAAGGTGAAAGACATGAAATGCACTGCCGGCAGCAGTTCAGGTGATAATTACATGTCTGTGGTAAAACGTGTCATAGTTTCCGGTGTCGATTGTGAGAACAAAGGTAAAGACGCAAGCGAATTTGAAACGGACGTTAACTTTAGCAGAGTATAATTTCTCAAAATCTGACCGCAGCGCTGTCCTCGAATCAGATGCATTTCAATGGAATGAGTAATCAATCGGCGCCTCGCGCAGTTTATCATGCATAAAACTAGTGCATCCAGAAATAGCCAGGAAACTTATTGATATCAATAGTTTTACAATTGCCAGCCGAGAACAAGAAGTCCGCTCAAAGTCGCCAGGCGGAAGAAGGGGTTCCGTGTTTGAGCAGTTGTCGCCTTTCGCGATTTTTCCCGAGCAGAACACCGGGAACATTCATCAATCTTGCGGGGAATTTTAAATACATTGAATTATCGAATGCTGGCTTCGTGGAATTGGTTACGTAGAATAGCGATACTTTTCAAGTGCACTTATCTCAGCACGGATATCTGCCTGCTTGTAAAGATACAATGCGATCTGCAATGATGATGTGACTTTAATTCCGCTGATGAATACTGAGTGCTGTTTAAATTAATTTCAAGGTCATTCAAGGCCAGCGTGTGTTCTGTGGTGTTAGTAGGAAGTCTACCGTATTTTTGAGTATTGCGTACACTACCAACAAAATAGAACACTTATTTACTCATAAATATCCACGCCCATCTTTCAGCTGAAAATTTGCTTTTTTCCATATTTGTGTAATAAAAAAATATAATGATTGCTTTTAACTTTGTGGTACATATCGAATCTGCCAGAGATGTACAATAAAAGGAGGAACAAATATTTCTCTTCCATATTTCTGAAACAGAATTATTTATATTTAGTTGAGGAAACCCATATGGAGTTTGATTTTTCCAAAACGCAATAAAAAATAATAATAATTGAAGTTCATAAAGCTCATAAGCCCAGCACCATTGTAAGTGTAAGTGTAGTACTATTTTTGAAAGGAATTTGGCCTTACCTGGTGTTCCATAAGGTAGTCATTTTGATCCGCTTCTTTTTACATAATAACGATTGTGGATATCACTTTTAAAAGCTTATACAATTTTGTGTGCGAAGTAGGCATGTACATAGTATAGTTTTGGTCCAAGGAGATCTTAACACCTTTTACTCTTGTTGCGCCCATATTAATTTAATGTGAAATCCTATATTTTAACTATCCATCGAAGTATATTCCTTGATGGATGACTTAATTCCGTGACTTAGGTATCACTTTAGATACTAAACTTAATTTCATAGAATATATTAATGTTATGATGGATATAACCTGTTCGATGTTAGCACAAAGAAACGGTTTCGTGAATTCTCCATTATTGATATCTTCAAACAATTCTATTTAATATAAGACCTTTACTTGAATAAACAAGCCGAGTCTTATTACCAAATAGAGTATTAAAAAAATTATATTCGGTCCAACGTAAGTTCCTCAGATCCGCTTGCCTTGGAATGACGCCTGCTTTCACCTTATAATGGCAAATTAAAGTTACATCATATGATCTCTCAACATTGTGAATTAACTCACTTAATGTTTATGCACCAAATCTTAGTTGATAATATAAACTCAACATCCATTAAAAGGAGATTTACACCGAAAGAAAGGTACAACTTCTAGATACCAAGTCCTGCAAAACTATTTCTTTAAACCCTTCAATCGAATATGCAATTTCGTGAGTACCTGAGGTGAAAACTGATGTCTTTAATATAAAAATTAGCAACCATACATGAAAAGACTCATTGAGGCATGTCGTACATCAAAAGTATTATTTGATTTACTTTACCTTGTGTGTAATTAAAACCTTAGGAATATCACGATATTCGGTGGTTCTTTTGTTCCTTTTGCATAGTCGTTATTAAGTCACTACGATCGGATCATTTAGAATGAATAATATTCAAGAGTTTGAACAGAAGCATATTTTTCATTAATAAGTTCATTAATCTCAAAATAATGAATAGATGCTATAAATATAAAAGTATATAATTTTTGACTCTGGAATATGCGAGAATATTACACGTATTCAACAAAATATTTAATTATCCTTTCTCACATAAATAAACGTCTCCAAAAAGACATGTGTCTTATGTGAAAATATATTGCAATAAAATCCTTCAAAATTTTTAAAGAATATAATTCGGAATTGAGATATACAAACATAGTTTCCAATAGTCTGCAATTACGTCGAACTTTGTATACAAAGGGATTCTCTGAATATGATGCTGTACTTATATGTATAAACTAATATTTTTGATACTTTTCTTAAATTCCAAACGTTCAATCTTATTTCCGTCGTTTATTTCAATTCAGGCACCCTATCACGTCATACACAGCTATATTTAATAAATTCGTTATCGTTTCAAAATGCGAAGGATTCGCATGGGTCCACTAGTAAGAGTTATTATGATTCCCCCTAATAAGCACCGAATTTCAAATTTTAGAAAATTATTTGTCTACAATTCATTGAAACAATAATAGAATAGCCCTCAAGTTCGAAATACGAGGACTCTTAAGAAATAATGAAACAAATTTTGATAGAACAGGCTAATTAAAATTAAGAGGATAATAATTACTGCCCAAGATATTTTCATAAATTATTTGTCTTTTCAGATACAAGACTTTCTCTGATAATAAAAAGGCAAATTCCTAGTCTGTCTCGCAGGCAACTATATCGTTGCAACGAAGCTTTTAGTAATGAAATCAACGCCTATACCCACATAATACCGATGCTGGCGAAGTACGTTGACCACTCTTCCTACCCTGAATGTTATTTTGCGGGCGAAGACGATCGAGGAGAACTCATCATTCTGGAAGACCTTAAGCCACTTGGATACCAAATGAAAAGTCGTCTAGTCGGCTTGGATTTTGAGCACTGTAAATTAGTTATGGAGGTACCTTTTCATCTCTACGATTTCAATTTGAAAAATAACTACTTTTTCCCCTCAGGAGCTGGCAAACTGGCATGCAACATCGATTGTTGTAAAGCACACACACAGTGATCATTTTATTGAGAGTTGTAACCAGTATATCAGGGAGATCGTCTACTGCCCGGAAGGAGATGAATTTTTTAAAACCGTTGTAGAGACCTCAATAAGGGAATCGCTACACAGCCTGCAACTGTCCAATGGCGACGGTAGCCTTACCGAACCTATCAGATTACTACGAGACTTAGAAACTAAGCTTTACAGTATTATCCGGGGGTATATAACCAATTCCGAGGAAAGGTTCAACGTAATATGCCACGGGGACCTGTGGGTGAACAATATCATGTTCAAGAAGAGCACCACTGGTCATCCTTGTGGTGTTAAATTTATAGATCTACAAGCTATGCGATACGCATCTCCAGTTTTCGACATCTTACACTTTATTTACACAAGTACAAAACGAGACCTAAGGGACGCTCACCTGAAGGCTATCTTGGAGGTATATAGTACGACGTTGCATTCAAAACTAGAACTTCATCTGCAACCGAACTACTTCAACGAGCTGCAGATTCTTAAGAACACATACTCGCTAGAGAGCATATCAGACGAATTCTACTCGCACATACTATACGGCCTCGCCGCCTGCATTTGGATCTTGCCGGCTGTTACATTCGATCCCAATAATATACCAAATTTAGACATCATAAGTGACCTTAGAGAACCCACTCAAGAGCTGAATATGCTTCAGAAGCTGACACCAGAGTACCATTCCAGGATGAAAGACATCGCACTCGAGTTTTACCACAATGGCTTTTTACAAGCCAACTGTTGACTAGTTTTTAGTGATATATGAATTTTGTTAAACTTTTATAATGTTTATTTATTGAATGTTTCAAATGAAATTGTGTACCGATATTTATACTTGTAATAAATTGTACATAAATTCTTGTATTTGGCGTTCAGAGGTATACCTAGAATTTTAGTCGAAACAAATTAGGATCTTTAAAAAAGAAAAGCATTTGAATTGAATTTATAAAGTTTTATGGAACTTTTGTCTACACAGATGGCATTTAAAAAAAAACGAAATTGAAATTTGTTACCGCTTTACATAATATAGCTAAATACAATTCATATAAAAACAAATTTCCTTACGGGGGAACTTTTTAAACAAAATTTAATACAACGGCAAACTTTTCCAGCCCAGTTCTAAAGTTGTCCCCTAAGTGAAGTTTACTTATTAGCTCCGCCCCAACCCAGGAACCCTTTAACAAATCCTGAAATAGTAGCTCCTTTCTTGGCACCGGGCGATTCTAATTTATCATCAAGCGACGGGAACTCTACGTAGTTAAGAGCTAAATCGAAGAAGAGTGGTTTGCAAGGAATTGGCTGCATATCGGGAGTTAATTTGAAAACATTGGGATTCTTTGTGTTGAGCTGCTGATCCTCCTTGTACTGTGAAAGACGCTCGAACAGGGGCTTAGACGATTTTTGCGACCTAGATGTTAACACAGAATCTTCTGAGGAATCGTGTTCTAATACGCTGTAAGCATGAGCCGAAAACTTGCATCCCTCAATGGCTGAAATAAGTTTCTTGAGCTCTTCTTCCAGATTGAATTGTTGAGGCTTTGTTTTCAAGGCTTCCGTGGCATACTTCATGGACCTCTCATACATTGCAACGGCTTCCTTCCACTTTTTGAGTTCAACGAGAGTGAGTGCAATGTAGTAACACCTAAATGCCTTGAACGAAACCGAAAGATTTTCAAGTTCTGTTTGGAAAGCAGCGTCCTCTTCCATTCCCGGGATTTGCTGCATTTCAGAAATATTCTGAAGAATTATTTCATACAAACGAGTTAGATCCTGCGGTCGAACCCGTTTCCCCTCCAGTTTCGTCTTGGTCTTGGGATCATCCAAATTATTCTTAGCTTGAGCAACTAAGTACAAGTTGCGTTCTAGAGTTCTAGTCAGTCGGATGTACGATAAGTAAGCCAACAGATACTGAACTCCAGAAACAGTCTGGCCCGTAGTTACAGAACGCAGCTTAGGGTCCTGCCTGACCTCATCTTTAACTGCTAAAATTGCGTCTTTACAATCAATGAGAACATTTTCAATCAGTTCGATTTTCTTGTCCTCGGTCTTTGCCTTCTCTAAGCTCTTATCGAGCTCTTGGATGCTCATTAGGAACAAACGAACCTTCTCCGGTCGAACAGTGACCTTACGCTTACGCCATTCAATCGTTTGCAGAGATTCACCTCGTTGACTCTTGGTTTGTGAAACGAGTGAATCAAGATTCTCTAACAGTCCACGTGCTCGCATTTCAAGGAGATCATCCATAGAAGACTCGTCTCCAATGTTGTAGGCGCAATAGCGCAAACTTGGAGCTAATTCATCAACTTTAGACCTATACAGAGCTTGCTCGTCTTCATGTAGGGCTTGCGCTAAATTTTCGTAGATCACTTGGGCCTTCTTGAGGTGCTCAGCTGCCGTTTTCCAAAGTGAGAGCTCAAAATGCAAAGTGCCGTGCATCCAAGCAACGTACGCTTCGGCCTCTAGTTTCGTTCTAGCATCAAAGACGTCATGCTGTGAATAATCTGGTTACTATAAAATTTACAATTAAGGCAAGGAAGACTTACGCTACAAAGTTCTTGAAGTAGCAGCGCATAAATGCAGGCTTTTCGGAGTTTGTTGACTAAATGGAACTTCTTTCTAGGCTCCGTGTTGGATTCTTGCCGAAGCTGTAAAATATTTTTGCACCATAATTTAGGATTACGTAGATAAATATATTTGTTACCTGCATAGCATACGCCCAGGCTCTTTCCGCGCTAACCAGAGGAATGTAAATGAACCGCCCATCGGCGTTCTTCCCAGTTAAGTTGGCGATTGTAACATCCCGACGCTTGAAATGCCTCTTATCTCCCTGGGGCAGCTTAAGAGTTTTCCTCAAACGCCTAATGCGCCGAGTACAATAGCCGCGATAGCGCTGGAAGTCTCCATGGCGAAGTCCATGCTGCTGTTGTGCGTCTTTGATCAATCGTAAAACTGGTAGTGTATTTTTTGGGTCAAGGAAATGTGTTTTTGTAATATAGATTTTCTATCAAGGGGAACTACCTGCGAGCTTTGCTTTGCACAAAAAAATGAGTTTTAGAGAAATATGTTTTTAGAAAACTCTTTACTAAGAGTCTAGATTCACGTATGTTCTAATTATGCGTAAATGAAATATAAAAGAAGCTTCTGTATCGCCAACATTTCTCCTCCAAAAGCGTATGCATCAAAAATATATTATGGAAAAAAACTGGGATAATTGAAGTGTAAGTAAAGCAGCTAAACAAACCAGTTTATAAATTCGTAATTTAGGATGAGATCGGTAAAATCAGTTAGCCATAAGAAGAAAGTTAGTAGAGAAAAAAGTTAAGCACAGGAGTCTTTAGTTATTTCAAAGACCTCATCCCTGTTCGTTTGTTCCCTATCTCTAAACATCATTGGAGGTGGTTTTGCTACAAACCGCTTAAACCTCAGAATCCCCCTGCCTGTTACAAATATTTACTAGACAGTCTAGAGAAAAGAGGTTAGTCTTGAAGGACCTGATAAATGGTTACATTTTCAAAAGGATACTTTCTACTGAATAAACTTTCTGGTTTTCAGTCAGTGCTTCATCTTGTTTCTCTTCGTTTTTCTCACGGTTTTCCTGCGAATTTTTGTCCTCAACCATTGTAAAGGAATTAGTCTGCGAACCTCAGAAAAAGTGCCACACGAACCCAAAAAACCAATGACACCACAAATGACAACTCACAAAAATGTCAAACGGTTTCGACAATGCATGTTCTTCTTTCGAAAAAAAGTCAAATTTACGGCTTTATAACAATTTGGAAATGTATCACCTTTTTCATTTGCAATGCATTTAATACCTCATATTGCATTGATTTTTCTCTACTATTTGAAAACGCGTGTGATATTTAAAAAATATTTATGCTTTTAAACGATTTTAACAAAGCTGCCAACATGAAATCATGAAAGTCACAAAAAATCAGCCGACTTCTTTTTGCCCAGCTTGTCAAAATACAGTCAGCTGTCACCGCGAATTTGAACATTCCTTTCTGGAAATCCAAGGTTGAGGAATAGGCTGACACGCAGAGAGCGTTCGCCTGATAATACAACAAAATTTTTGTTAAGCCAGGTAAATTGAGCATTCATCGCTGTGTAGTTTATTCTGTGTATCAACGCTGTTGAGTTGGCTCGTAAAACTGCCGAGTTCTCGTACAATTCATAGAGAAACCTGTGCCTCTCGGCGCAAGTGAGGTTAACTCGCTTAATTGTGGGGCAAGTGCAAACGCGGCAGCCGTCTGACCCAGTCTCCATCGAATTTTTTCAGTATGTCGCGTAACCGAGGAAATGAAGAGACAGACAAGCAGACTCGTATCGCTATTGTTAGTGATGACAAGTGCAAGCCGAAAAGGTGCCGCCAGGAGTGTAAAAAGTCCTGCCCCGTCGTTCGGATGGGCAAGCTCTGCATCGAAGTGACTCCCAACTCGAAATTAGCATCACTGTCTGAGGAGCTGTGCATCGGGTGTGGTATCTGTGTCAAGGTAAGTTCACTTGTTTCCACTTGAGTTGATCCGCTGAGCGATTTGGCCTTTCAGAAATGTCCTTTTGATGCTATCACCATCATAAACATCCCTAGCAATCTAGACAAGCACACGACCCACAGGTACTCCAAGAATTCCTTTAAGCTGCATCGCTTGCCCATTCCCAGGCCGGGGGAAGTGCTCGGTCTTGTCGGCCAAAATGGAATTGGAAAATCCACTGCCTTGAAAATCCTCGCTGGTAAGCAAAAGCCCAATTTGGGGCGATATGCTGATCCGCCAGACTGGACGGAAATCTTGACGTATTTCCGTGGGTCGGAACTGCAGAACTACTTCACCAAGATTCTAGAAGATGACCTGAAGGCGCTGATCAAGCCACAGTATGTTGACCAAATACCGAAAGCCGTGAAGGGAACTGTGAGTGCTCTGTTGGACAAGAAGGATGAGCGGAAGAATCAAGACCAGATTTGCGAAATGCTGGACTTGAAGCACATTCGAGACAGAGAAATTGCGGCTTTGTCTGGAGGAGAGCTTCAGAGGTTCGCTTGCGCAATGGTGTGCATACAGAACGGAGACATCCTCATGTTTGACGAGCCGTCTTCGTACCTGGATGTGAAGCAACGGTTAAACGCTGCCATCACCATTCGCTCCCTCATTCATCCAGACAAGTAGGCTCGAACGTTGTGAAGTGTTCCCATTTCCTCACTTCTATGATTTTCCAGATTTATTATTGTGGTTGAGCATGACTTGTCCGTTCTTGACTATTTGTCTGATTTCATTTGCTGTTTATATGGAGTTCCTGGCTGCTATGGTGTCGTTACTATGCCCTTCTCAGTACGAGAAGGTATCAACATTTTTCTGGATGGATTTGTGCCCACTGAGAACATGAGATTCCGTACGGAGTCACTTACATTCAAAGTATGCAATCTAGTATTAAATTATTTTTACAGTCGCTTTAAACTGACTCATTCTTAGGTGTCGGAATCAGCTACCGAAGAAGAGATTAAGCGAATGAACCACTACATCTACCCGAAAATGAGCAAAACACTAGGCAAATTCCATTTAACTGTGCAGGAAGGGCATTTCAGCGACTCAGAGATTTTGGTGCTTCTCGGCGAAAACGGGACGGGGAAAACCACATTTATCCGAATGTTGGCTGGAAACTTGGAACCTGATGAGGGATCAGGTAGAATGCCCCGTTTCCCTGTATTTCTTCACTACTTTATTTTTATTTTCTCTAGGCAAATTGCCCGTCCTCAATATTTCTTACAAGCCACAAAAGATTTCACCCAAAAGCCAAGGGCATGTAAAGAATTTGCTTCACGAGAAGATTCGGGACGCCTACATTCATCCACAGTTCATTGCTGAGGTTATGAAACCCATGAAAATAGAAGAAATTATGGATCAAGAGGTGCAGAACTTGTCTGGAGGAGAATTGCAACGTGTTGCTTTGGTGCTATGCTTAGGCAAGCCGGCAGACGTTTACCTGATCGATGAACCTTCTGCCTACCTGGATTCTGAACAGCGTCTGATAGCAGCTAAAGTCATTAAAAGGTATATGGCTAATGGTTCCTCGAAATTGAGGAGGGTTCTGTATTTCGTCTTTATTGCAGGTATATTTTACATGCAAAAAAAACTGGTTTCGTTGTGGAGCACGATTTCATCATGGCTACATACCTGGCTGACCGTGTGATAGTCCTTGAAGGTACTCCATCCGTCGATACGACGGCACATACGCCCCAGTCTCTCTTGAATGGAATGAACAGATTTTTGGAGCTTTTGGGCATCACTTTCCGAAGAGATCCCAACAATTTCCGACCGCGTATAAATAAAAATAGTTCCGTGAAGGTGAGTTCGCTTAACTTTCGCTTATGGACGGTATTAATTTTGGGTAATTTTTTCAGGATATTGAACAAAAGCGAGCTGGCCAATATTTTTTCCTAGAGGACACGAATTAGGCCTATTTTCCACTTTCGGTTCTATTCAATTCAAAACAACAGACGCACCTCGGCCACCTTGTACGAAGTATTCCTTTTGTGCAGTTAGCTCATTGTGTAAATTAATACACAGACAGAAACAGGATTTTTATATCTGTAAACTATTTGCATTGTTCTTATTTCTTACTTACCTGTTTAAATAAAACCACTGGATGGGCGTAAATGTGCAAAAATTACTATATAAATGGGGAAAAGGGGCATTCATTGACCTTCGAATGCAAGATCAGTTTACCACTTTAGTTTTTAAACTGAACAAGTTAACCACTGGGATTTCTTTCCTCAATTTGTCTTTATTTCTTGTTCGTGCTCACTTTAGACGGGCAGAAATAGTCTTTGCTCCTATACTATGATTGGCCCCACTCTAGTTTGGAGAGATGTATGTCGAAGTGTAAAGGAAACAAATTCAGATCAATTGGAAAGCTATTGTAATGGCATGAATTGCAATGGGGTACATTTTTATAATGACCTAAATCTGGAGTTCTGGTATGTACATTATAAAAGATATGAAGAGAACACGCAAAGTCAAATTTTTTTCCAAAATAAGATATTTAGTATCGTTTGAAGGGAAGGACCACGTACTTTTATTCTGTGAACACCTAAATAGGGAAAGAGCGTTCAAGTTGAAGCGATAATAGAAACAAAATTTGCTCAAAGAGAAAAAACAATTTATGTCACAGTATTGTATGTAAAAACTGTCTGAACCTCTCGGTTAGACCCAATAGCGACTTTGCCTGTACTCCTCATATATTTGCACAGACTTGAAAAAGTGCAATACTTCACCAAAATTAATCAATCTCTGCAGCTTTTGTATCTTCCGTCTTAAAATTTCCTTGTCCATCAGTCTGCTCCTCCTCGTTTTCTGCCTCCCCTCCAGGGGCATTTTTAGCATCTGGAACCCACATGCCCGAATCAATACATCTTTTCATATGATACTTTGCCTCTTCCTCGGGCAATTTTGCGATAGTCTCCTGGAGTAATTTAATATCCCGTGATTCAAAGCACTTTTTAAGATCCTAGAAATATTAAACTTGGAATTAGTAACGTGACAGATAACAATTTAAGAAGCTTACATCAGGAAGGCTTTCGAAAACTTCAAGGGGATCAAGACCGCCCGGACCAAGCCTCGCCTTCCGCTCTTCCTCCTCCTGTTCAGCGATCGCCTCCTGTATTTTCTCCTCAGCTCTCTTCTGGATCCTTTTTTTAAATTCCTCTATTTCATTTTCGAATTGTTGCTTATACTCGACGACGGCATTTTGGATTTTCGAAAAGAATGAGCTTACACAAGCCCTGGGATCAACGTCCAATTGCTTCGACAGCTCTAAGATGTACTGCATGCAAATGCACTGATGAGCTACGTGCGCCATAAGTTCATGCTTTTTCTCCATCTCCAGGTTAATACACCAAATGACCAAGTAGTTAGCCGTGTCCTCGCACACCAAGTAATTGTGATCCATAAGGAATTTCCGTGAATCTTCGAATTTTCGCAGCATTCCGAATTCCTTCATTGCCTTCTCGTGCTGTTTAATAAAGTCTTTCATACGCTTTTCCCTTTCTTCTTCAGAAATTTCTTCCTCCTTCTTTCGAGGCTCTTTCTTGTTAATAACAGTCTTTTCAAAACCAGGCTTGCTAATGGTATCAACATTCCACGGAGTCTTCTTCTCTTTTTTACGAAGTTCATCCTCCTTCTTCTCGATTTTTTTGTTTTCAACCTCAAGTTGTTGGAGCTCTTTCTGGAAATTCACATTTCTAAACTCTAAACTAACTCACTCGTTTCTGAATGACCAATTACCTGTAATTCCTCCATGTTCCCCGCTTTTTTGCTTATTTTCTCCTTTACGTCCTTTAATCTAGCTAAATGCGACTGCTTTTGCCTTTGGAAGTCTTCCCTTTCCTTGGCCATGGCCTCCATGCGTTCCATCCGCGCTTGATGCCTCCAACGAAACAATGACGGCGTGTCGATGTTTGGATGGGTCTCATCCTCATCATCTGAAATCTACAGACCATTTATTAAGTGCTGATGGCGAAAAAAGCATTAACTGGTGGAATTCACAAGCTAACAAAGCACTGTACTGTTTCATTTCTAGATTAAAGCGTAACCCAAGCCTATTTCGGATTGCATTTTGAACCAGTGCTAACTAAACATCGCGAAAATCTTCAGCTTGGTTAAGGAGCCTGCCCAGAAAGAGGTAGAAGTGCCGTGAGAAACAAAAACCGCATTGCGAGTACGATTCTCCAGACCAGATGTCAAATTGCCTAGTTGGAAAAACAAAGTGCTCACCTCAATGTCTTTCCACTTGCTGTAGTCCACCATTTTCAAGTCGAACGTGTTTTCCCTTCACCCAAAAATTCTGCCGTACAGCTAAGTCACAATTTATTTAACATGAAAATCAACCAACAAACCCACTCTAGAATTTTCGCTTGCTGTCAGAACTACTACGGTTGTATGCGTTACGAAAATCCGGATTCTACTTGTCACGTGTCCGAGTAGGGAAGCTAGGGAGAATGTGTCCGGGTGACTAGTCCGCAACCAAATGCAATCAAAATCGAATTTGCAGGGTACTCCGCGACCAAACCTCTACACAAAATAAAAGCGTTTGAAAGCGAACGCGGAGAAAACAAGGCGTCCGTTGAGTTGTCAAAACTTTGTGACGCCATCGCAACTGCACTAAGTTAATTCGAGTGACGACACTTCGCACTAAAGTTTTAAACAATTTTATTTATAAGACATGATACAGATTTTTTTGTGGTCGTTTAGATTGTAATTGTAGTAATTTACAATAACCAGCTTAGATTTAAACTGACTCTCTAATTAATAAATAAGGATAATTCAATGGAATTTCGCAAGCTTGCCATCAGTTTTCTCAATATATTTTTAATATACATTCAGGATTTTTCTTTATTAATCGAAGAAAACAAACATTTTTAACTTTCTATCGTCAAAATAAGCATGAGAAAAGCAATTTGTCGTATTTAAGAAAGAACTTTATGTTTGCCATGCAAGTTTTTATTTTTTTATTCCTGAAATTATCTTCGGACATTTAATTACTCAAATCCTTACTCAAATTACTTGAAATACATGCGAGATCTTAATAACAATTACAATGCAGCAGCATGTAGACCTATTAAAACATGTAGGGAATTACTACCGGCATTTGACGTCTCATAATGCAGGCCATCTAGAAAAACCCTATTCTTACTTTCATTATAAAATAAGCTTTATATTTTCCTCTAATTCATTTAAAAATCGATTAAATCGTGGCACTGATTATTTTAAATCTCCCAAAACCGTTTTGTTGTGGGAACGAGCATCAAATAGACCACCTTGCTACCATTGCTACTATTACAATTGTGATGACGTCACTACTGATGGATTTTGCGCTAAAGAGGAGCTGCTTTGTGCGATTCGTAAACAGAATTGTATCATTGTATTATTTCTAAAATAGTAGTAGAACAACATTTTACGCACTAATTAAATTGCATCGAAAGTCCTCACCATGGTAGCTTTCAGCCCTGATTGGAATTGGATAATGAAAACCAAAAATGAGCACATTGAATTAAGTTTACTTATGCATAAAAAACATAAAAATATAATCATAACATTTATAAAATAAATTTGTCTGCAATCAATCTTTACCTACCTCCGTTTTTATAACGCCTCTGCTTTTAAAATAAGCTCGTATTCTGACTAACGTAACTGGTGTATTATTTTAAAGGTTAAATAGTAACCTCACACAATTTCACATATGGTTAAATAGCAATTTTATAATTCTACAACTAAATCAAATATTATTATTATAAGACTTAAAAAATACGTTTGTTTATTGATTTAGTTATTCCATTCGAACTGAAACTGTATAAATTGATACAATAATGTTCATTAGTTTATTTTTACTATACATTATCAACTATTTGTGCTTTAATAATGTTTATAATTAATAATTTTAAGAGAAAGTAGCAAAAACAAATAATTTATGTAGGAAGTACATACACCTATTCCCACATTTTCAATGATATTTAATCTGAATTATGCTCTGAATTATACTCTAAGAATATGACCTAAATTGCGGACTATAAAGTTTAATTCAATTGGTAAAATATACACAAAAAATTTTTAAACTTCCGATTAAAGTGATATAAAGAAAAATTAGGCAGGTAGGTATACAAATGGACTTCTTGTTTCATTATTTGTGTCGTACCTAGTTTCAAGAAACACATGCTAAAATATATACTTTTTTTTAAATAATGACTGTGATAACAACAATACCAAGCCTTAATAAACCCTAAATATAGGGAACAGTTGGCCAGTTATTATAAGTCAAAATTGAAAAATTAATTAAAAATATATCAGATTTAATATAACTTTTATGAATGATACATAAATCCAACCAACACAATTCATCTAAAAGTTTGGCCGAGGAAATATTTGAAAAAAACAGCGGATTCGCGTACAATTCAGCGATTTTTCAAACGGACATATTACGATTTATGTCATTGTCGAGTAAACATCCTGGTCATTTTAATTCCAAACTTTAATTACGCTTAGGCTATGCTTTCGAATGATAGAGAGGCGGTGTCAATATTGACCTCATTAAGTAAACCTGGTTAAGTATCTCCGGACTTTTTCTACGAAGTTGCATGTCCAGTCGATAAATTCAAGTTGTATCGCTTTAAAGTTAAACAGATTGTTATTACTAATTTCTTTGTTACCAAAGACGAAGATTTTTTTTTGTAGAATACGGAGTTTTGCGTCTAAAGCATGCCACATGTAGTAAAGTATCCTCTGGTCGCCTTTTAGTGCTATTATTTGTAGTAATTTGTGTCAGGGTAACACTGTTTTAAGATCACGTTCTTGACCTAAACATAAACGTAAAAATCATTTCACCATCGATTTCTTAAGCAACTTCCTCTTGGAGTACTTTAAAGGGTGTCACATCAACGGTAGCAACAGCCGCCGAAATTGATGAATAATTCTCCTTGTTGTAGTCCCAATGTTTATTCTCTAATTGATTTGTAATTAGTCACAATAGGTAGGTGAAAGGTTCCTCAGCTGGCACTTCTTATCGGTCAGTTCTCATCGGAATACTTGCAGTGCCAGATCAACTACAGAAGAATCGGTGGACAAAAATGAGGGCCTTCAATGGGAATAGAGATGGAAGGCCAAAGGCTATTTTTTTGGACGTTAAACCTTCGTTGACTACACATAATCCACGGAAGTATTCAAATGGTGGGATAGCTAACGCCAACAATATTGTTCTCTATGGAACCAGTCGACCATCTCTCACCTCGGCAAAGTCCATTCAGCAGTACCAAGTCGTAAGGATTTTCTAAACGAAATAATTTTCTACGTGTTTTCTAACCGACTTTTTGAAGGATGTTATGCAAAGTAGCATACGACCCGCGTACATGTTCCTTCGTGCGATTGGTGTCTTTCCTATAACGAGACCGACTCCTGGAGAAGCCTATTTCAAAGTAGCGACTCCTGCATTCGTTTACGCCTTCATTTTTTTCTCGCTCCTTGCAGTAAGTGTTACATTTTGAAATTTCGTCAGAACATCGGAAACTAGCAGGAATGTTTTTTTCTTGCTAGGTTTACGTGACGTTCGTGACCATAAACAGGATAAAGATAGTGAGTAATCTAGAAGGACGTTTCGAGGAAGCTGTAATAGCCTACTTGTTTTTGGTTAATATTCTACCCGTTTTTATCATACCTATTACATGGATAGAATCTGAAAAAATCGCTAAAGTGATGAACGACTGGAATGATTTTGAGGTAAATAATGTTTTTTTTTTTTCAAAATTTCATCATCTTAAACGCCATTTCAGGTGCTATTCTACCAAATCTCAGGGTACCAACTTCAGCTGGATCTCAAAATCAAAGCTCTTGTCCTGACTATCGTCCTACCAATATTTTCGATTCTCTCGGTGGTTATAACCCATGTCACAATGGCCGACTTTAAATTCATGCAGGTAAATTGTATTGGCAATGAATTTCCGTTCTTGTGTAACAGTCCGATTCAATATTCATCAAGGTCATTCCCTACTGCATTTTGGATAATCTTACAGTCATGCTCGGTGCATGGTGGTATATCTGGTGTGAGTCGTTGAGCAGAGCTGCCATGATATTGGCCGAGAATTTTCAGAAGGTGGGCACTTAGATTGTCCTTGTGTTTGTTGTATGAAAATAGGACCACTTATTTTTTACTATATCATTATTCCGTATCGTATAAATAATGCGCTTAAAATTCACAACTGATGTATATTTTCAGCAGCATTAATTTTTCAAAATGTGATATTTTTTTGAACCAAAGAAAATTTATCATCAAAGTATTAAATGTAATAGGTAATTTATGGAAGTGTAACAATGTTAATAAAATCATCAAATCCAAATTGAATTAATGTCAGGTTTTAACGTTTTAGTGAATGTTCTTTTATATTATTTTAAGTGAATTTTGTTTTGAATTTTTTGGTGAATTTTTTGAGTTACTGATTTATAATACATATTAGTAACTTGATTTCTATACAATTTTATTAATTACTTAACCGTTACTACATTATTGGCAATTTAGTAATTACAGTCTTCTTGAGCCAAGAATTTTATTAAATAAAGGCCATATTAACTTTTATTTCTTTCAAATTTCACTGTGCAAAATTAAAAACAGTAATTTTAAAAGAAAACCACCGTAGAACACAAACTCCTTGCAAATCTTTTTATATAAAACACCAATTACGATTTATCATTTTGTGTAGTGTAATTTGCATCTTCGTAAGAAAATTTGAATTTCTATGGAAAACAAATTCTAGAAGGCAAAAATGTCATTTAACAAGCCATAAACAAATTTGTTGTACCCACTGTTGTAACTCGCATATTAAAAGTTTTTGACCGAATTTGTATTCTAATAAATTTGTAATTTCATGATGAACTCAAAAGAACAAAAGCGCAAAGAAACTTATACATGTATTACCTTGGATATGACTTTTGGTATTTCATATTTTGAACTAAAAAATTAAATCCCAATTTGGATTAAAAGAAATTTTCAAAAATTTTTCTATAGGCCCTTCGCCATGTTGGTCCAGCGGCCATGGTTGCTGACTACAGAGCCCTGTGGCTTAGGCTAAGTAAACTTACAAGAGACACTGGAACCGCAGCGTGCTATAGTTTCACCTACCTGAATCTTTACCTATTCTTCATTATCACGCTCTCTATTTACGGACTGATGTCACAAATTTCAGAAGGTTTCGGCATTAAAGACATTGGTCTGGCGGTGACGGCTCTCAGCAGCGTGTGTCTGCTGTTCTTCATTTGCGACGAGGCCCACTTTGCCGCCTTTCAAGTGAGAACTAATTTTCAGAAAAAACTTCTAATGGTGGAGCTGAGCTGGATGAACTCCGATGCCCAAACCGAAATCAACATGTTTCTCAGGGCAACTGAAATGAATCCGTCCAACATCAACTGCGGAGGATTCTTTGACGTTAATAGAAACCTCTTTAAATCGGTGAGTGTTTTAATTTGAATATATTTATTTAATTTTAAATATGTTGCTTTCAACAGCTTCTTACGACAATGGTGACCTACCTGGTTGTTCTGCTACAGTTCCAGATCAGCATTCCGGAAGACAATACCTCGCGCAATAGTACTGAAACAGTTACCAGTACTACTACTTAAGTGATGTACTTCACATACTGACAAATAAAACAATTAATTTTTATATAACTTTTATGAAACATGAATAACTTATGTAAATAAAAATAACATAGTGTAGATTTGGGGTAGGAAAAAGACCTTAGCATCGACCCTGCCAGGAGTCGAACCTGGAATCTTCTGATCCGTAGTCAGACGCGTTATCCATTGCGCCACAGGGCCACCTGAGTGTACGGTGGCCTTCGGAATATTTCAAGGCTATAAAGTAGGGTATTACTTTTAAATTGTAGAAAGTGATAAAGTTAAAACAAGAAACAATTACAGTCGCACTAGAATAGCGATCTTCATAATTTTTTAAAAACGGGGGATGGGTGTAATTTGGTCTTAATAGAATCCGGTTGTTTCTATTGAAAATTTGATATGTGCTGCCTGAGGCATAGGCGACTGCACTGTGTTGTGAAGCATCTTTTTGAAACATCGTGAGTTCTGTCCACGTGGGGCACCTTGAGGTAAAACTAAGAAAAAAAAATAAATAAAGGAACTTACTGGGCTCCGATTTTGAAATGTTATGTTCAATTTTTCTTTCACTTAAAAATTCTGATAATGAAGATGGTTATTGGTATAAAAATTAAATACTATAAATATGTAAATAAAAGAACTGGAAAGAACAAAACTGTAATTTTAAGAGATTTGAAATGAAACTTTGTAGCAGATGCAGGAAAAACCGAAAGACTATTTGAGTAAGGCGAAGTCTTATTAACATAAGAAGAGATATGAAGGATCAAAGCGCAGCCTAGAAGCGCAAAATGTTGGAAATAACCCCTCAACAGGCGCAAAACAAGAAGTAATTAAGACGGTCGGCGTTCGGTTCTGTCTTTCACTGTCCACGAGCAATAGTAGAGACGATTCAAAGGATTAAATGCATCGCGCACGTGTTTGGCCTGGTGTGCAGAGAGTAGGTTTATTGCCGGCATAATTAAGAAGAAATAGGGACTGAGTGGGAAGCAAGAGGTCTCAAACATCTTTGAGACGGTCGATGAGCAGAATCGAATTTGAAAAAGGGAATCTGTTTCTTGGCCCTGCAAAGCTCGTAATCTTACTATTGGACTAAACAGATCAAACAAACCTTTGAAGGCTTACTTAAAAACAGTTTCCAAATTAGAAAAACAACAACTTACTTTTGACCGGTTATTAAAGGTCCGATGTACTACTTTTAGGGTTATGTGCTTCGTCCATCTGGAAGTCGTCTCTAGCAGTATATAAATTTTTTTTTTTTTTAATTCTTTTCGTTGAAGGATACTGACGTGGGAAACCATCAAAGTTGGCTTTCCTGGATTTATTTTGTTACACTGTCTCTCTCAAAAGCTGCAATTCACCCCTAACATTGCTCATCTCCTGTACAGAACCCTCGGCTCGCACTTGGCCAGTTTTATTTTAATTTCCGTCTTCACACCTAAAGTAAAACGCTTATATTTTGAGGTAAATAAACTCACACAAACTAGAGAAACGCAAAGGTCTATAAAATGGAACGTTTTTGTTGCTAGAGTTAAAGGATACGAATATGGAAAATAAGCGTACCCTTTCAAAATAATTTAATTTTGAAAAATCAAAAATTTTATTTTTTGAAAACATGAAGAAATTTCGTAATCTCTGGAAAAAATCGTATTGAGAGTGGTTTTGACTTTTTACTTAGGTTCTTGGTTTAAATTTTACTAGGGTTAAAAACAAAAACTTTATGTGACGATTTCCCCGTCGTGTTAGCCCCATTGAGAAAAATATGCAGCTTTAGATTTATTTTCTACTTAAGTGTAACACCGCTGTAACTCTTTTGGCACGTTAGTGTTCCATAAAGTTATGGAGCTCTTTCATATTCGGCTTGTCCGTTCTAATTTACGCTTATATATTTCTGCGAAGAGCTATACAATTTCAGAAATTCAAGGTCTAAAAGCACACAGCCCAAATTGAGACTGCAGAAAAAATTTATAAGAAATAAAACAATAAATAATTTATATTCTTCGAATTGTATACGGGATACTTAATTTACATAGTTCTATTTATTTATAAAATGATGTTCTTAAGCACAACTGGAGCCACCAGACTTGTGCAGAAACGTTTTCTTTACACTTGGCTTGCTCGACACCAAATTCCACTTTGGCCCTTATATTTAGCATGTTTCCATGGGCAAGGGTTGACTCAACTCAACTCCTGTTTCCATGAGCGCTACTACCTCGGCTTGAATCCGGATTCAGCTCTGCATGGAAACGTAGTAATTATTGAATAAACCTACGCAACGCGATCAACCGACCGCCAACCAATCCGAGGTAGTTGGCTCGCTTGAATACTCAAAAGTGGTCTATGCTATGTTCTCACAAGTTTTGTTTCATTTGAGAAAGCCATTGGCACCGTGGGCTTTCATTTCGAGGTTATGACGTTCTCGGCACAACAGGTAAGGATAAAGCGGGTAGGGGTAAACCGCGTACCTGATTTGCTCTGGCAGAGGATCTTATTACTGTGATATGTGTCAGGAATAATCGTTTTTGTTTTTATAATTTAGTATTAGAGATATCTGTTTAAACGGCAGAGCTCTCTGAGACTACAGAGAGTCTTGATAAGGATTATATTTACATTATCCCAAAAGTAGATTAAGTATAATTGAGACTGGAAAATTAAGTCTTGGATTGAATTTTGTGTAATGAAAAACCAAAACAGTCAATATAAGTACAAATTGCGCTATGAGTAATATTTCAAATTAACTGGTCTCATTAATTTGACCCTTCTCCGAAAGTCCTACTCGTTTTAAGCCTCCCTCCCGGTGGGCAAATCGGATAATTCGAGGAGTTTAGTTTTTCTTTTCTTGTTTTTAAATAAAGTAGAATCCTTTCTGACATCCAATTCGTGGTGTAAAAATAAAATTTCAATATGTTCACAAATTTGCTTTTTTTAATTAACCTTAGCTTATCTTTTTTCGACTACTATCCCTACATTTTCATTTTTGTATTAAAATAATTGAAGCGACCATGTCTAAAAAGTGCTTTAATAATAAATTCGAATACTTGTGTGTAAGTACTTTAGCTTGGAGGAAGGTAAAATTGAGTTCTTCGTGTATTTATTTGTTGTTATAATTTTAAATGTTCCCTTAACAATTTTATGAGGTACTTACGTTTTTATTAACTAAAGGCTTTTGTTGAATATCATTTCTCTGAAAATGAGGTGTATCTGGCCCTGTGGCGCAATGGATAACGCGTCTGACTACGGATCAGAAGATTCCAGGTTCGACTCCTGGCAGGGTCGTTCGATCTCTTTTGCTCTCTCACACTTTTTAGTTTCTTTTATTTACATTACTTTTTATGTATAAAAATGTTGACGGCATCGTGCATTTTGCGGTATAGAAAAAAATTTGAATAAATTTTAAATTTGAATAAAATGAAAACGAAAAACAAACACAGAAGACTTCTCAATTATTAAGATTTAAACAAAATGCCACTCACTTTGTTCACTTCAAGTACATACGGAGAAATTAAACGAGTAATTTACACAAACACAAAAGGGAATAATTAATAATTGTTTTTTAATAATTTAATACTTGGCTTCGACCTGGAAGAAGAGAGGGAGGGAAGAAAAGAGATTGCCCAGCCCCACAGGTCCCACCGAGATTTGAACTCGGATCGCTGGATTCAGAGTCCAGAGTGCTAACCATTACACCATGGAACCCTTCGTGCAAACGTCTTTTAAGATAGTGGACGGCCTTTTAGTTAAAAACAACTTTTAGTTTTTTTTATACGTTTTATTTTTATTGCAGAAAAAATCAAACACATTTGGAACAAACGCAAAATTCAAACAATAAAACAATTTATGTTAAGTAAGAGCTCATGTCGGTTACATATTTTAACTTTAAATTATAAAATATACATTTCCATTCTTCATTATCCAGGCAAAAGCTCGTCCTGGCACCACAAGATGTAAGGGGCCCGAAGAAAAGGCCTTCCCGCAACCTCGAAGGACCTTAAATTAAAAGGAACTGCCAAAAGATGTGCGTCTGCTTATTAAAGATGTGTAGATTGCTTACTGCCGACAATAATTAGGATCGAGCGTAGTGTACATGAACGTCGCGAGTAGTTGGTATAAAAAGGAGCAAATCCTTTTAGACCTAGACCGGTTTACCGGAGCGAGTTGGCGCGAATGGATTCGTTATACGGCTCAAAACGCAGCTCGGGCATTCAAGCTTATAATAGCGAATAAGGCACTTGCTGTTTGAAAAATTTGTCTATTTCGAAATTTGAATTCTTGTAAAATCGATAAACATTATCGTCAGAGGCAAAGGAAAATTAAGGGGGAAAATAAATGTGGACTAATCTCAAACTGATAATACACAAATATTATTTCAAATATTAATTTGTAATTATAAGGCAGAAAATTGAAAGTGAAAAAAGAAAAAGAAAAGTTTGATTCATGTTTTGGCAACTTGAGAAAAGATTTTGTTTATTAAATTTTTTTTTCACACTTTTTAAAATGTAGTTTTCAAATTTCCTTTCACTATTTCCTGTCCTTGTTAAAAATCCAGCAAAGGTTTTTAAAATATTCTCCCTCCTCAGCATGTTGTATAGAATCTTTTTTTAAATTGTTTTTTGAATAGATTTTTATGAAATTCGGAGTTCACAAGTTATAAATATTCTAATGCTATTTACTTGAGGCACACCGAAAATACAATTATATTTTTCCCAAAACCACACATTCAAAGGTTGCATCATATTATACTATTTATACTACTACCCTTTCTACAAAGCCATTAAAAACTGAATATAATATACTTGCTTTATCTTTCCTTTACTTGTAATGTAGGCACCTTTCAGTTTTCCTACGTTATTTTTCTTGGATTACAAAAATAGCTCTTTATATAAATTAACAGGGATATCATTCAAACAATATAAAGTACCATTAATTGACAATATTGTTACAATATCGCTTCAAGTGTTTATGATGTGTGTATGATGACCGTATAAAAATTGTAATTATTATGTATCCTGGTTATTGTTTTGAGAAGCAGTAGATAAAATTATGCATAATTCTGTAAAAACTAGAGAAGAAAATTTGGTTGGTCATCGCATATTAAAAGCATAAAGAGCCCACAAAATTAGTCACTATGAAAATGTCCCCGAATTGGAAACTAGCCCAAGAGAAAATTACCTAAAAGCAGAAAGAAAATATCCGCGAAAGGACAGATATGATCGGAAATAGAAAAAGTTTACAATTCGCTCTTCGATTTCGACCAGTTATTATTACAGGTGGAGCTTTTCGCGCACTAATTGTAAGGTGAACTTGCGACAAAGCTAAGGTATAAAGCACCATCCATATGGCCGCACGGTCTACGAATGTGTAGACCTCTCCCATATACGCCAACCTGAATCGCCGTCTTTGTAGAACGAAGGCCGTTGAGATATATTCAGAGGTGAAAAACAAAAACGAGAACCGAAAACGACAATGCACGATGTACCTGCTCGTTCACTACCTTGTGATCTTATTTATTCACTTCCACTCAGCAAGTCGAGATCGAGATCGAGCCTGCATTCAGCTCGAGATCAATCCAATATAATCTTACTCTTGTGTGTGAGGCGGTCCAGGCCGAGGAGTCCGATACGATCGTCACGGTGTCTCCTCGAAGACGTATGTTGGTTTCTTAAGTGACACCGGCCGTTATAGAGTCAATCCTTTCCGTCTTCACATTAAGCTAGATTTTGTGAATGAAAGACCGCCTTTGCACCTCAAAAGTGAGGGTCAAGATGGTTGAAAGAACGATCAGTCGTTGATTGAACAAGATATTAAAATTTCTATCAAGCTGGTGGTCATTCTTGATTTTAATTTTAGAACAAATGACGTCGCTTCCTCTGAAGTAATAGATAAGTAGAAAGAAATTAAGAATCTTAGCAATTAGCGTTGATCTTTTGCGGATGACGATTCTCCTCCGGTCGAGAGCATCTGCCATTTCAGCGAATGGTTCTGGCTGCTTGGAAACGAAGCAGCAGACATTGTATGGAGGAAATATGATAACTTGTCATCCATCTAGACTAACTGGAATGTAAAACGAGAGAAAAAGACGATGGAGACGTCTTGAGTGTTGGAGCCAGGCTATTCTCTAGACGCCTTCAGCTGTAATTTGTTTACAAAAAGGATAGAACAACTTAGCCCAACCGTAGAGTGTGAGAAAGTATCAGTTCAATCATCGGGTGTCTGATTAGATCCTTATCTTAACCGTCAGCGTATGTTCTTTGTTTTTCCACCGCCTTATCGTCATTCAATACTGATGCTTTTTTCAGCAATGAATGTGTGTGATATGATCACGATCAAAATATAGAGGATTGACTGCTACGGAAAATTAGCTCAATTAGGCTCATTCATAAAAAGAGGCTTGTGCCTGGTGCAATGACTCACGATGCCCAAGAAATTTAGTGCAAAAAATTTGGCGACCGTCTAAGCATCTTGAATTTCTTTCAGATTCAGTCAGATTAAGTGCCATAGCCCGGCTCTTGCGCATGCAAATTAAAACTATAACACAGTGTGTTGCAAAATAGCTTCGATCGATTGAGTGTAATAAAATTTTGCTTTTATTTGTTATTTTTTACTTTATATTTTTTTTAGTGGAACAATGTTTTTTTTTCTATATAACAAAATTGTTATCATGATATTATTTTTAAATATATAATATGATACAAAACATAATTTGAATATTCATATTGGTTTTCGGTAGATATATTCCGAATTTTTCAGTTTACATTTAGCATTAAAAAACCTCGTCGTGTAAATAAAGAACATATCTTAATAAATTGAATTTAGTTTTTCAGATTCAGTAAATACTTATACTTGTGTTTATTGACGATACAAAAACACAATACATGTAATAAAATGTTGAAGTTTTAAATTAATTAATACTACAAAGAAGATTATCTTTTAAAATAATTGCAAACGAAAAATTCGAAAAATATTTTTATGTTTTTTTTTTTTTATAGACATGGCGGCAGAATGTGTCATACTAAATTGATAAATTTAAAGTTACAAAACTTCCTGTATCTTCCGAATATCGAGGAATTATGTTTTGAAATCTTTTTTGTTTTTCTAAGAAATTAGATAAGTCCAACCTTGAAAATTTAATTGATTAAAATTATTGTTATCGCAGTTTTACATGAATATTATTTTCTGTTTAATTAGTAGACATATGGACATACGTATAAGTGAATCGTATTTTTTATTAAAAAATAAAATAACATAAAAAATATTATGAAAAGACAGGAAAACATCTTTTTACTCCAATATAGAAAACAAGCTATTTGAATTGACGTTTCCGTATTCAGAAAAAAATTAGCAATCGAACTTTTATTTGAATTTATTCTTGGCAGTGTTTGTTTTCTTACAACGTCTCCATATCCGTATGTAAATGCCCAAATAAGCAATTAATAAAACTCAATAAGTAATCATATCCCAATCTTAATCTTAACTACTAAATAAAATCGAAACGAATTTTATATTGTATATTTGGTTTTTAATTATGCTCATATGATGTCTATTATTTTATAAGGAAAAAATTATTGGATTCAAGCTTCTGTATTAAGATATCTCATTTGTCTAGTTGAAATACAGGCTATATATTTTTTTCTGTTTGCGTGGTCCTTAGAATTTCTTTCGAATTACTTTAAGGCTTTTGATGAAACTTTTATTTATCGCTCATAGGGTCAAGATAAGAGGGGTGCTAAAAGGCTTTGTGTTTCAATCTATTGTGTACGAAGTTATAATTACAAAAAAAAAAAACGCTTGTGTATAAATTATGCTGAATCTGTTACCTGGCTTGAGCTTAAGATGCCGGCAGCTATAATCTTCAAATATGGATTGTAAGTCCAGTTCAGTTTTTTTTAGAAATACGTGCGTTTGTGCGTTGAAATCTTGAGCAACTTAATTAGAAATGCAGAAATTCCGAGTACCACTTAGCCTAAAAGCTTGATGCCCTTTTGTTGCGCAATCAATTATGATTTGCGATGCACTGTTGGCTCGCAACTTCCGCATCGTGGAAGATTTGGAGCGTCCATTGGGACGGCCGGGCTGCCAAGTCCACCGATGGGAGTTGTCACCGTGAATGTCTCAAGTCTTCTCGAAGGCAGTAGCCGAGGCATCTATCAAGTTAATTAAGTAAGTGACTGTGGTAACCAAGTTAATTTCAAATGACTCAAAAATTGTGAGTCGCGGAGCCCCACAAGCCGGGCTGGCAGCCGCGCCGCCGGGACCCGCGCGAAGCCCCAGAGCCGCGGAGCCCATGCAAGCAGACTCACCAGCTTGAGCTCAGATTCATTACTTATTCAATACATGCGTGCAACGTGTAGGATGGTTGTTATTTAGCCTTTTTCTTCAACTTAAAGTCAAACACAAAGTTTTCTTCAACGAGAAACGGTTGCTTAGTGGAAGTTCTACGCGCTAAGATTTCGCGGCTTAAGTTAGTTACCCGCGAACCGTCTGCGCGAAACGATTTTGTGGGTGAGAGCGCACCGAAGCGGCACGTTGTAGTAGTTTTTAGTGTTGTTGCCTCGTTCGATTCGTGTCGGACCTCGAGTGTTGTGCATAATGTTTGAAAGTGTCGCAGATTGAAGTTGAACGGAGCGATTCTTGTTGCATGGGGGAGGCGCTGTGTTTCGCCAGTGATATACTTAACCGAAAAAAATATCGTTTTGAAGTCGATTGTGGAAGTCGTGAAATGAATTGTTGAAAGAACGAAGGTTAGCTCTAAATGATTAATGCTTGCCTACTATGAAATGACAACGTCACAGCTGCCCACCTGTTTAGTTCTGAAGGCATTAATAACATCTTGGGAAATGCTTACTGGAATTTAACCCGTTGAAAAACCTACATATCGCCATTAAGTCAACCTTGCTGGGTGGTGCTACATGGATTTTTTAGCCTTATTTAATTTTTTATGAGCTCATATAAATCAACAAAGCGTTACCAACGGTCATTGAGACCCTAACGAATTTCTTGTACGAATCTTAAGCTTCTGGGAACCTGGAAGGATTACCAGTAGTATCCGGCTTAATTGGAGGGTATTTTTTGTCCTCCAGTATGCAAATACATAGCTTGTTACTTAGTTTGAAGCTGTTTGAGCTGTTTAATCCGCTCAGTATAACCACTGAATTAATTTTCCTTTTGTACTGTTTGGCCAGTTGAAATAAGGTCATTTTTCATATATTCTCAAAATCTCGCACTGTGAAACCCCCGGTGCGCCGTCGCGCGCAGATAGGTATAAAAATTATTATGTAAGTGGGCAGCAAGTTCCTAGAAATCCTACCTGCATCGAACGTCGTTGCTGCTAGCTAGAGTCTAGATTAGTAAGAGGCGGTTTCATTTAAAATTCTTATTTCTTATTTGTGTGTTTGCTTAATTACTGCGGCTTTGTGGGTAAGACTTAAGACTGCTGATCGTAAGATTGCTGAAGCCGGTGTCAGTGTAAAAATTAAAATTATAATGACTCGATTTGGAGCGCCGACTGTGTAATGATACATTCTAATTTGTCAGGCTGATTTACTACCAATGTTCTCGCGTGTAGATGAGCTGTTAAAGTTCTTCTGAAGGTGCAAACCGAGATGCTCAGAAAGAAACACGATTATGGCACCAGGTCGCCGCTGCTTGGCTGCAAGCGATCCGAGATCCGAGATTTGACCGATGATCTCATATTACATGCAAATTTTTAACTGCTCACCCACTCAAGCCTTATAATAAATCGATGTTTTATTGATTGGTAAAATATTTCGTATGCTTTATGCAGCACCTATCTAAATGCTGTCCATTTTTGTGAGCTACTAAATAAGTAACTGGTAATTTTTATTCGATGTGTCTTTCGTCTTGGTTAAATTTTTCTGGAAAGGACGTTTCAGATTTTTTTTTCCTTTCTAGAGCGGACTGACTTCTAAAATAAACAAAAGCTGAAAGGGTCTGATGGAGATTCTTCAGTTTTCGTTTGCGTATATAAAACAAGCAAAAAGTAATCAGGCGGATTCAAGAGCTTAGATTCGCAGACATAATCTTCTTGGATATAATTCTTGGAAAATCTTCTCGGCGTTACTTTGTCTTTTATCAAATCTTTTGATTTCACTTCATAAAACCAAAAAAACTCGAGTTGACTTTGAGCGCTGTATAATTTGATACGTACCTACTTGCATTTTGTCCATCAATCAAAATGAAATATGAGGGTATGTAGGTTTGTAGGTTTTTTAATGTTTTCAAATTCTTCAAACTGAATTTCTAAAATGAATTCACTTTACTTTTTATTGTTTAACTTATTGTATATCAACATTGTGCTGAGGACTTTCTATTGTCTTTTGGTCTACTGAAAAATAAATGGTCAGTCGACAAACCGCATAAAACAATCGAATAAGCTTAATAAAATTACTATGGCTATAAAAAAGGTTTTCAGTCCGGTAAAGACTACAATTTGTTTTTATTTGTGTTACGAGTTTTAGATTTTAGTTCTTAACTCTTTAGTCTGTGTTCATGTGTTACTCTATAAAAAAAATTGGACTTTTGAGCAAATATAGTTTTCAATAATGCTTGCAGATTAAAATTTATTTATTTCGTAAGAGCCGAAAATATTTTTAAAAACCTTCGTTTGTTTGCAATTTCATTTTTCTCAAAGTAAATAAAACTTATAAATTGTTTGTTGTAGAAATAAATTACATCAATTATCAATTTGTTGTGAACTTCTGATTTATTTTTAATTACAGTGTAACGCTTAAAATATCTACATAAATATTTAAAATTTTTATTAATCTCAGGCCTCTTGAAAAATTCTATAATTTCTAGTAAGTTTCACTTATGTAGTTTTTTTATAGTGTTAAATTTTACAATTCAATTCAATCTGTCGCTCAACAAAAAATGATGTACAATTCAGTCATATGCACAATACGCCATAATAAATTAATAATAGATTTACACACATATCAAATCTCTACGAGATTGGAATTAAAAAAGTATTAAGCAACAAATATGATATTAGTCAAAGGGATGTATTTTCGACTCCGTTTTTTTAGCTAAACATTTGTTTAATATATGTTTTAGTTTCATTTTAAAATTTCTTCCCAAAAAGGTAACGAAAATATATCCTCAAATTTTGCAAGAAAACGTTCTTTTACTGGTGGATTCATTGATTCATTGAATTTCTTTAGTTGGTTCTTTCCATTCTACTTAAAACTCTAGGCGCAACAACATATTACTATATATGTACACAAGTCGGCCGCTTCTTATGACAAACTTTGGTTAAGAAAATATGCACGTGCACATAGGCATTTCCGGGTGTTTGAAAAAGAAATCACATTGTGAATCATAGGTATCCGAAGAATCCATTTAAGATTGTCCGTTCTAATAAAGTTGGCATGTTTAATGGTCAACGGCGGCATGAAAATATTGGAGCAAACAGCGTCTCTACTTGCAACTGAAATACGTCATCTTTTACTATCAGTGCCTTATCCAGAATTCTTTTGCGAAACATCTGAATCACCTGGCTAAGGTCGTAAACACCTACGGTTTTACGGATCGAGATCCGAAATAGCTCGTTGTGTACATAAACGCCTTAGAGTGTGTCATGCTTCACGCCAGCCAGACAAACAAGCATAACGATATCGGTCTATGGGCTGACCGATTTCGGTTACAGCATAACTTATCAGTCGTGACGTAAAGGTGTGCACAGAGAAGTCGAAAAAGTTTCAATTGACTATAGTCTTCAAACGATGGATTGCCGGTAGTGGGTTTAGGGCGTCCAGCGTGGCAATCCAAAACCAAGTCCAGGAATTTCTCACGAAGGCGATTCTGGCGATCAGAAGAGAAGGCATCGAACGCCCGAGGAATAGCAATTAATTGCGTTAGAAATTCGCGTTCGTGAACGGAATTAAGGCGGTCAAAGTCGGTATTCCCTAGCGGACGGAAAAGCAAAAGAATTGAATCTTAGCCGCTAGCGGATTGCTACTTCGGTGAAATGTTAATTCCACCCTAGGAAATTGCCGTGCTGAGAGCTGCGCAGAATTTCCACTTAACCCACACCCTTCCATTGAATTCTTCCGCGGTTTCTAGCACGGCTCGTAAGATAGTAAGATACTGTCACTGATTACCTGCTTTGCATAATATACGACTAGGAAAATCTCAGGCAGACAAAACAAACTGTCCGGCTGCAGTTAAACTCTGGTTGGTCTTTAAGTCTTGCGTCTTATGTGCAGAAGTGGCGTTCTGTCCGGGCTGTCTTATATCTGGTAAGTACTACGATACCTTTCTTTTCTTTTCGACTGGGGTTCTCTGTGCCAGCGGTCACTTCCAGTGTTGGGACAGCTAAAGACGCGGATATCCGCGGCCGTGGTTTGAATTCGCTTTCCATCTACAGAGAATTTGGGAAGCCTTCGTGGCTTGTTTAAGGGCAATGGAAACTTGACGAGAATGTGAAAATTGACTGGCTGCAAGCACTCGTTCCTCTGTACGAAGGGGTTACCGGAGGTCATTGCTGAGATCAGTAATTGGCATTTCCTTCAGGGCGCCCTGGACTTATACAGCAGATTCGAAACATCTCATTTCTCATATTTCGTATCGAAAAATATTTGAAATATTTTTGGGCCAAGTTTTTTCTGAATAAAATCCAGACGGTTATATGTTTCCTGGTTTTACAAAATTGATATTTGTCTGACTCCAGAGCTAACCAAGTTATGAAGGAAGACGCAACTGTCTGTTAGACTACTAAGGCTTCAAGTGTTCCTAAGATATGTCTTCAAATGTTTTTAAGATATGTAAAAGAGTGCCTGCCTTAAAATGTTTTCGTCAAAATTTTGAAACGTGTATTCTGCGAGTATATTAAATTTTCTATCCTGCTGAGAAAATTTTGTTTTTTGAGAAAATAAGTAATAAAAAACGTGATTATCTCTGAAATTACGAAATCGGGGCCATTTTCAGCCCTTTTCAAAAAATCTATTTCTTCATACAATAGGTACGATTCCGAAAACCTACAAATATTAAACTTCTAACTTGCCAAAAGAGCTTTGCTATGTTAAATTTTATCTCATAAAAAACATGAAAACATGCAAATACGACACTTTTAAATGATTCATGCTCAGGCTTTATATCACTTCTCAGAATCGTTATTCATCAAGGAATGAATTTATAACATGGATTAAAAAATTTTTAGATTTTAAGGAGTGATTTTACTCTGTAGTGAATTTAACGAATTTGATTTTCAACTGCATATCAATAATAACGCAAAATTTCGTGAAAAATAAAAATAACTCGCTAAATTATAGGTAAGATGTGAAAGGCTGGACTCATTTGAAACGAAAAATCGAATATTTTTTTAAAAAAATGTTTAGTGCTGGCTGAGATTAACAAGATTTTTTTTAGATTTTAACAAATTCTGCTTACAAATTTACATTTTTATCAACAACTTGTGAAAGAAACAAGGTAAAAAACGGTTGATAATACTAAAAGGTTCCGAACTATTTTTAAAGTATTTTCCGCATAGAAAGCCTTGTGCTATTTTAACAAAATATTATATATATATTTTTAAATATTCACGATTCATTCAAATATTATGCCTACAGTTTGGAAGTGAGTTTTAAGTTTTATGTACTTGCGCATTTGACTATAAAACCCTATAACATTTATAATTTTCGATTTTAAATGAGTTCCTGTAGAACGTTATTTGGGACCTGTTGAAGAATTTCCTAATATTTATTTTCCCATGCAAGTTTTCGGTTTCAATATTATCAGTTTTTTAATTTAGTAGCTGTTTTGATAACATACTGAGAACACAAAGTGAGATAAATCTCACTCGTATGGATTACAGAGTTCTAAAAAGGGATCATCCCATTGTCTTACTTCGAGGAAAATCTTGTGATATAAAAGTGTAAAACAATAGAACAAACCAAGACTTTTCCGCATCATTATGTTTTCGCACTATAAAACCACCGACCGATCTTTTGCCGCGCCCGTATGGAGTTGTTATCGTCTACCCTCATGAAACACAATACCTGCAAAGGTGGTTAAATCGATTATCAGCTCAGCCGCAAGAACGATGCCAACGATTATAAAGCGTAAACCACACGCAAGATATCAATGGCGGAAGTGGTTCGTTTAATCTCAACGATGTTTTCATTTAACCGCCTTGCAGTGGCTTAATTGACTTTGATTGTACAAATAGAAATCTGCAGAATAAATATATCGATTTGCTTTAATGCCTTCAGTTCCCAATGAAATCCTACACCGCGAATTGTAAAAAGTGGAGTTATTCCGCATTTGCTCAAAACAATGAAGGGAAAACACTTAAATATTCGTGGGGGCAAAAACTGATCACATAAATCATAACGAGTTAATTACTAAATTTTTCCTTCATCACGATCATTTACTTTCTTTTCGGTGCAGTGCAGGATGGGGTAAAATTACTTCATTCGTTCCGAGTCGACTTCTTTAATGACCACGTTAATTAAAATGTCGGACATATCTCGCCTGTGAGTTATGTAAACTGCGAAATGATTTGTGGACACAGCAAATCTGTTTTAATTATTTTAACTGATCAGTTAACACTAAGTTATGGCAAGTATTTTTTTTAACATTTGAATAATTGGAGTCTATGGGTAATATTCTACAATAGTGAAATGTTTTCCTCAATTAAATTATATTCATCCTACGCTTTCAATTCTTTAAAGAACACTTCTTCCATTAGCGCTACTATTAACAATTGTTAGAATTTCGGAGATCAATGAACATGTCGAATTGTTCATAGAAATTAGCGTGGGTTTTAATTTTTGCACAGTCTATATGAGATTTTAATTTGGTTAAAATTAAATTACAATTTTGAAAGCGTTTTCTATTTCTCGTAGCTCATTTAAAAAGTGATTTTCAATGAAAATGCTGTTCACATCGTTTGTGTTTTGATGATAAAATAAATATTTTACCTCTAGTAACTCCAGTAAGAAAATAAATCAATTTTTTGAAAAATATACTTAAGTTACATATGTTCGCAGAAAGTTTTCAATATATTTAGTTAATTAATGAATCTATTGAATTAAAATTGTATACAAGACTACTTAGTACGATTATTTGCACATAAAATAGACATACTTTTATTCACCGGTAGTCGTTATTCTATAGTCAAATGGTCTTCAAAACATGAAGAAAATAATATTTTAAATTGAGGGCGAGAAACGGCCGTTTTTTATATTTTAATTATTTTTGGTTAAAGTAGAAATTTTATAAAATAATCGTTACAATCAAAACTTCTAGTAGGTGATAGAATACGATAAGGTGCGCAATTATTGTCTCTGACTTTGCTCATTTTTAGAAATTGTAAACTTTTTGATCATGTATTTCAGAAGAGAAAAAATAAAGTACAAAAATATCAATAGAAACAATTTTGGTATGTTGCGTATGTATGTGTACCTTTTAATATTTTATATAAGTATATAATATTGAGAGATCTAGCGTGAATTATATCTCATGTTTCTAAGTACTTAAAGAACAATTCTTCAGGTGTCGTCTTATTTATTTTATATTCTTTTATAGTATCTTTTCATATATTTTGCAATACCTTCCTTAATAATGGAAAACATCTTCCTTTAAATCTAATTAATTGGTTTCGTCATAAATTTAGAGCTAACATAGCATGGATTATTACTAATCAGGGTGTTAAGTGTAACTATGAGTTAATTGGCTCATTTGCATTCGATGATAGTTCTTTTCTTGGTTTACATTTTCTAAATCAACTTGTTTTTTTGTATTATCGACTAAATGTAAATTGCTAATAGAAGTCACACCTTAAATAAATTAACACTCTTTTCTGGATGAGTTATACATGTTATCAAAAGTAGACCTCATGTTCTTCGTTTTGGATTCTTTATTGGTTTTTTTTTTTTGTAAATTACCATAAGTTAAAGCCGATATCGGTATAACAATAAGATATTGTCAACCGGCTGAAGGGCAATCACCTTAAAATTCCCAGATTTTTTCCTTGAATTTCGGTTCATTATTCTTGGCCAGTATTCCAGTAGTTGTCGCACAATGGGCGTGAGCTATAAAAAAAACCAATTCACGTGCACTTGATATGACAGAAAGTGAGATTAGCAGGTACCCGCGCAAAACACTTTGAAAAATTAAGACCAGCTCGTGGCGGAAAAACACACGTTACAAAGTAATTTACATACGATCGAGAACTGATATACCTGATGGGATTAAGAATGCGCGGTTTCAACTGTTTCCGCGGAATCTAAACAAAGGAGCCGAGTGGGAGTGGACTGAGATATTTATTTTTTTTCTCAACCTTACGATTCCGGCTAAATATCGCCTTAATAAATTGTTAATTTATATTCAGTCGATAAATTCGATATAGAACTCTGATACATTTGGATGATGGCCGGTGTGGCCGCTTGTGTAATGGACTCTTTTAAAACTTGTGGTTTATTCAAGTTGTTGATTTAAGCGTTACCATATGCTTATTTTTGGCGACTAATGTTCTATAATTGGGGAACCCACTTCTACTTTAGGGTTGCGTTTAAATTTTGCGCTTATTTTTTCAGCTAGTGTAGAAGTTCATTGATTCTTCTTTATAACGTAAATTCAACAAGTAGCCTGTAATATTAACATTTTTATAAATTTTATGCTGAGAATAATCGGTGCTTTTATTTCTTAAATCCTAATTTAGAAGAAGTAGAGGTTATACAGATCAACAAAATAAAATATTTTGTATGTTTCTTTTTTCACTGTCACTAAAATAATACATATGTTAATTTTTCTCATAAAAATATTATTAATATTTTCCGGCTATCTGTTGAGTATAAAATAAACATTTCACCTTTTAATATGTTCTGTTTTATATAAAATTCAGATATTAAAAAATATTTCAAAGCTTTCTGCATCTCAAATATCTTATTTGAATAAAGTGGGAACATTGTGTTCACAAATAATTTCAAGGTTTAGAATAGCATCTGAATAAATTATTTCCAAATTTAATTTTTTTATCTGATCGATTTTACTTGTGAAATTTTTTTATTGAGTTTTTGCCTAATTAGTAAAGCAGGTGTCATAGTAGGATCAGTGCATGTCATTTGGATATCTGTAGGCTAGAATAAATTGATATTGTATCAATTTTCCAAGAAATTGGAGTATTTGTTATTTCGAGAATTAGTGAAACTACAGAAAAATATTACGATTAAAACTCGTAAAAATAAAAAGTTTTCAAATTTACTTGAATCGAAAGGTGTTTTGTTTTAAAATTAAAATTTTCCTTTTTTAAATGTGGAGTGCCATCGTCAAAGGAGGAGGGTGTTGAGACTTTTGTAAGAACATTCTAAAGAATAATACGTTGAGAAATGCTCATTTCGATTTTGTTCTATTTCTTAGTCCTTGGTAAATTGGAAATCTTGCGGTTTCAGAAGAATTACAATAAATCATACACTTTGTAAGGCTTTATAAGAAATAAATCTAAATAATAAAAATCATGCAGTTAGGAAAATAGTATTATAATATAATTAAAATTGAAAAGTATGCCAAAGGACCAAAATGAATGTAATGGCAAACATTTTAAAAAACTTGAGGTGGTAATGTGAGAAAAATTTGTTTGGTTTTCTACTTTTGTGAATTTTTCCCGAAAACCATAAAATATACTGTTTTTATATTTTTTGTATTGTTTCGCTTAAATTACATTTTAGAATTTTTTGGTCCCCAATAAGGCCAAAGAAAAGCCCTATGCTTTTTGAACTAGATTTCCGAAAAAATGCAAGTAGGAATAGGGGAGCAAATGGTGTTCTCGATAACGCCTCTCCTGGTGATCCGAAATAAAAAATTCGACAGTTTTTAAAAGCTGTATTGTATTGTGTATTTATAAATGTTATCAGATATAACAAAAAGCGCTTATATTTTGTACTATGATATAAAATTGGCATACACCAAGTAAAACTTATCGTGCGTTTTTCTCACAATAACGTCTTTCAAGATGACCCTAGATGACCATGCTAAAAACCCGTTTTTCTTGACTGCCATTATTACTTTATTGTTATATTTTTCATAATAAATGGATAATAACAACGTTAAGTAGTCCATGTTGGCCCATGTAATTATTTGGAATTTAAGTTAGGAATACTCACGATGGGGTCAGGGAGTTAAAATTCGCAGTGCTGTTTTCTAAACTTGTTTATTCGACACACGATTAGGTTGTCTGAAGTGTCAGATCTATGACATAAATCCTATCACTGTATCCATTATTTAGTAAAATTAGTTATTAAGGCGATATAATAGATAATTTCAACGCCTTAAGGTATCAATCCGTCTGCAGTTATTCATTCGTCACACGACTGAAGTGGCTGAAAAAGACACATGTCTGCATACGAATGCAATCAATATTATTTAATTAATAAAATTCCACTTTCGTACGGATGTGGAGTTTTAATTGTGCGAGCGGTGCGAGATCTTTAGTCCAACAGGTAGCCGGGTAAGAATAGGAAACAAAGGTTGCAGAAAAATTTCAGCTGAATAAACTCGTTCTGTATAATTGATCAGCCGAGCTGCCGGCACCGACTATAATTTCACTTCCTCCACCTACAAGGGAATTTCAAGAATGCTATCGATTTTCGGGCGACAACTTCGCGGCCAGCGCTTTGCCTCCTGCTTGAGTCTGAACGCCGGGTAACGCACAAATCACATGCATCGAATTCCGATACTCGAACAGCCCCGTGCCCAGTCGAATCCACCAACTTTTGGGGTGGTGGTTACTTATAGAAGTTGTCCGTTCTGGGTTCTGTGTTGCGAAAATCCAGATTAACCTGATTGGCGACTGTCTGCCAAAAAGTTTAATAAAATTTCGCATGATTTGCATACAATGGAGCAGTTGGTGTGCTCTGGATCTTCGGCGAGTGGTTTTTAATTCGAACTAATTGAGGCTTGTTGTGCTCTAAAGCGATAGACACCCGGATTCTTCTGATATAGCAAACAAAGCAAAAGCGTGCTTTCCTGAATTAATCCGAGATGGAAAAATGTGGCCTGATTTTGAACAGGGGAAAAAGGAAATGATTTTTTCTAAAACAAGATTTACAGTCTTATTGTCTATTGAAACCACCTCACACGAAGCTTTGCTTGATTTAAAGCCATTACAATTTTGCATGCGTTAAGACGTTCTATCACCATCCACCTCTCGTTTATTAGTCTAATGACGCATTATTGCAATAACCATATAATTAATGGCTTTCGGAGGTTCTAATATCTCCGACTTCCTGATAACGTTGCGGTAGTGCCGAACTTATTGAGATATAAAACGTAAATTTGTTTAACCAATTTATTGTTTATTTGACTATTGCAAATATTTTCGGTGGTAAAATTGTTCGGTTTGTTTCGAAAAAAAAATCATGTGTTTTAAATCGTACATGTGTACAATTTTTGTTTGTGATCCGAAGACGTAGTTCTATAAAAGCAGCCCATCACGTAAATAACTCTCCTTTCGCGCTTTTATGACCTGAAATTGATCTACCCACATTGTTTACAAACCAAAAAGGTTAACTGGGGATTAATGAAATTTTTCGGCGCTGTTATGTTTCTTGGCTCGGAAAGTTCAAATATTCTAAACAATGGGATTCAGGTTGTGCCGGCAAGTAGGTGGTTTATAGCTCATTTGATGGGTTTGAAGGTATTACAATGTTTATTAATTAAACTTTTGTTTACTACGAGGCGAAATAGTGTCTTCATTGAGACAAATGGAATTCGTGGATTAAAATTGATCTTAATTTATCGGCGAAATATTGGACGATTTAAAAATACGACCGAGGGTGAAAATCCGATGATTTTGGGATCGAAAGAAAAACTCGAGATAAAGACATTGTGAATGAGTAGTCTAAAATAAAATTAAGAATATTTTATTAAAAAAAACAGACTTTTAACAACTTCAGAAAGAGAAAATTTCAAGATTTGTTTATCTTTATAAGAAGCTAGATTACAGAAACTTTGTATGTCTAAAGAGTTTAAAAAATTCATATGAAGAACTCACAAAAAGTATTTTTACTTTTTTATAAAGTGTAGATATTCGAAGTCGTAATTTTTCGAAAAGATTATCGTGAAGTTACTCAGAAGATGTAAATGAACTTTGTACACAGTCAAAGAGTAAATTTATAAATTTAATTAGGATGCTGTACATTTCGAGAAAACTAAAAAAGCAACAGTGCTTCAAATTTTATTCTATGGGATTTTATGAATTCTCTCTCTTCAGTTTTTCAAAATATTTAAGAAGGATGTCGGTAGAAATGCAAAAGTAAATTTAGAACTTCAAAATTGCAACTAAATAAATATTAGTAGTATAAATGGCCTTCTGGCCTAAATTAATATTCACGAAAATGTAATACTTAAAGTTATCATAAGCCCAAAATGTCCTCAAAGTTTACTATTGCTACATTTATACTGATTTGCTGTCTATATATTTTTATAACCTGTAGCTAATTTTGGCGCCTTAATGAAAATCCGCAACGTAGATGTATGCACTCAAAATTAATATAGCAATTTGTAGTGTTTTAGAAATTAAATTATGGCATGTCTACACTTTCACATTTCTTGTGGACAACGTCAAAAAAGATAATATGAGATATTGTCAAGTAGTAGTCATAAATTTTTTCCTTGGTCAGTGCACTTAAAGGCCGTTCAGGAAATATACGACCTTGCTATAGATATAAAATAAATAACATATAAAGTTGACTTTTATACCTTTATATGCCCTCTTCCCATGCTTTATTAGCTGCACGGGTTCGGCGCAATCGTCAGTTTGCTTTAAGTCCCATTCGACGTCTTTCATGGACTCTGATTTTGATTCATTTTTACCTCTGTTATTACTTTTCTGTTTTGACACGAAGAGCATCTCTTCTGGGTGGGCCCACTTATTATCATGACCGCGAGTCGAACCGCGAATGTGGTAATTATGGGTAACATGGGCGTTCAAGTAGCATAATAAAATCGAAATTGGCATCTTCTCAGACACTAAATGCAGAATGAATTTAGTTTTTTTGCCTTCATATAATTTTGCTGAATATTTCTTGTTTTTTGATCTTATGCTTTGAAAGCCGGTATTAAAGTCATTTTTTGAATTATAATCGCAGAAGTCATTTTATGTGCATATTCAAAACTTAACAACTCTTATTCTTCCTTCTTTCTGAGGAAATTTTAATAATATACTATAGAGATTTTATCGAATCTTTTATTTAGAGCCATTATAAAGCCATTTATTTTTCTTCCATGTAGATAGAAGCACTATAAATTATATAATCCACATGGTGAACAATTTTAAGACTCATATAACTTTTAACTTTATTATATTTTTTATGATTAAATTATATTCATAATAAGAGTATTTAAATTTCTATTTTTTCCAAAATAGTTTTTTTTTGCTTATTTTTATAAATTATATAAATAACTTTTGATGCTCTTTTAAAAGGATAGGATATTTAAAATATTGCTTTTAAAGAAACGGCTTATTTGGAACACATTTTTAATTTTATAAATAATAAATGGGTTTATGTGAGCGGAAAAGAAAGAGTCTTACAGAGTATTTTTATGAAACTTTTAAACTTCTACCTTTTCTCAAATTCCACCAAATCATAATTAGAAGATTTTCTTAGATCATTCAGAGAATTCACTCGCCTGTCGTAATACATGTATACATGTAATATACATGTATATAAATACATACAATGGTGGACTTTGATTAGTATCAAACCCTAAAAATTTGAAAATTGTTTGTCTAATTTCTACTAACATTAAAATTAAAAATAATCTGTAATTTATATTCAGCAAATACTTAAGATTGATTTATATTGAGTTATTGAAATATTTCTATACGAGGCAAACTAACTAAGCTCCCATCCTCGTTTCTTTTTCTGTGGTTTCGTTTCTGTGGTTTTTAAAAGACGGAAATCTGCTAATTTTTGAAGTAAATAAAATTTTAACCTAACCTTTGCATTTTAAGTTTAACGTCCTAGAAGTTATTTTGAGTGTGTCTTGAGCTGACCCAATATTCGATCGATTCGTTTACAAAACGGTGAACTTGGTTTTAAATGTCCACAAACTTGTGATAGCGTTTGTTTGGATGAGTAATTAGGCCATATCTGCCCAACTCTGTAGGTTCCAGTTCACATATTTCAAAAGCTTAACAGTAGCGGCAAAGAATTTCCCACGTACATAGTAATTGTGGGGCATTTGCCCAATCATTTCATAAATAATAGTAGACTCCCGAGAGGCTGAGCCGGGGCTTTCGTGCTGCCGGGTTCCATTGGTTAAATTTTCAGGAAACATAAATATCTTCGCGACAATGAGCGCGCCCAATTACTGCCAACTGCTCGTTTTGTTGTCGAAATGCCGCAATTATCACTCGGAGGCATCTTCCTCAGTGTCGAAGCCGGGCTGCAGAAGAAGCATACGGCAGCACCGGCGGTCGACATTGGAGAACCACCGAACTATGTCAAATTTTATTGGATAACATCAAAATTCGTCCCACATGCCGCACATGCGGTTACATAACGTTCGTATGCAATCCTCATCATCATTATCGCGTCAATTTTCTTGCGCTTCCTTCACAACATCTCCTCATCACTCCGAGGCGATACGCGTCTTCGTCTTCTGTTGTTCTTCTTCTCGACTCACCGACTTCGGTCCGAGTCGACACACCTGAGGTACTCGCATAATCTTTTACCTGAGGCGGGCTGTACTGTGCCAGCCTTTCTGAATCAGAAAGCGAATTCGACGCCGCACTACAAAAAGCGCCAACAATCCCATCAATCTTATTTACCGCGGCGTACCTACAGAGGCACTGGTAGTCTTCGAGGCACATAGAGGCCTGCAAATGACATTGGATCGACACATGTGGGTGAGCAAATAACTCGTTGGTGACAGGGTTATTGAGGTAGGTTCGTTCGCGATTAAATCACTGCGCGAGATGATAATTTGCACCGACAAAACGTAACATGGTGCAGTTGAAATCTAGTTGACAAGGACTAGCTGCTCCGTAGAACAGAACAACACGTTGACCAGTGTCCGGCGATCGTCAAAAGGAAGGGTTAACATTAAGACCCCCATTGAGGCGTCCCAAGTCAGAGCTGTGTCTACGGTCGTTGATGGATTTCGGACAAAGTGGGTTTCTAGTCCAGCGCAACTTCATGGCAGCCTGCCTAATCTGGAGGACGGACGTACATACACGTCTCGGATGTGTGGGGCGACTTGAGAAATCAATAGCAAGTGTAGCGTCCATTTCTTCAATTGACCAAGTCGACGGGGATCGGTCAGCTAACAAGGGTATAATGAAATTTGAAGGTTGCTACCGTTGTGTAGGCAGCTGTAGATATTTTCGCAAAGTCAAGAAATGAGACTCGGTAATTGTTGAAGTAATTTATTAGACCATCTAATTACGTTAAAATGTACGACGGTTTATCTCCACGGTAGACACTGCTTGAAAACGCCATAGCTACAGCAGGGAAGCCACATCACTCCAGTAAAAAAAGATAAAATGTGTACTTAATGATTTTTAACTAGAACTTCTTTTATAAGGCACTAGAGAAAACCTAGACAGGCCTTTATACAAATTAAATAAAATTCGAATTTATTAAGATATCCATTTGCGACCCTCTGTCTATTTTTATGAGTACAATTGTAGCTTCGAAAAAATATGCAGCTCTAGAAAGGTTGCTTTTTAAGCAGGGTTAGAGTAAAATATATTAAATATCATAATATTTCTTCATTCAAGGGTAGTAAATTTTAATTAAAGAAACAACATTGTTGCATTTAAATTCGAACCACTTTCAAATTGCTTAATTGAATCGCAGATTTTAATTTGGGTTCTAATCTAATGCATGCATGCTTGTTCTATTGTAACACGTTATAAAACTGATAAATCAATTTTCATAATGGAATATTGAAGTATTTTCTCAGTTACGCGTAAGAAATCGTGGAACAAAGGAGAAATGTTATTATAAAATAACTCTGGACTTTTCTTCAATTGAATGTTCAAAAACTTCATATAGAGTAGTTTTGGAGAAAATTCCATTTGTAATTTTACGTACGTATTTTGCCTTAGAAGATATTTTGCCTTATAAGATATATATCATCTAAACTTTTCGGGAAAATGTTTTTAAGAAATTAAAAAGAGTCTTTTCGTACTACAAAAAGTCGTATAAGTATACAACTTGCTCCTTTTACGTGGAAAGAGTGCAATATTACATAAAAGATGATGTTTTATTAAAAACTTGAAATATCGATTTATTACGTGTGAATATTTCTAAAAACATTTTAGAATTTGAATAGAAATATTATTCAAGATATGAAAAATTTTTGCCATGCCATTCTTGCATCTTTAGTAAAAACTTGTAGGTTTTTCGTGACTGGGAGAGGTTAAAAGGTTAGTGTTTAGGTATGACCGTAAGAAAAGTACCATTTTTACTTTCGTATTGAATAAAAAGCTCCAAAAAATGGCAAAAGGTAAACTTAGTAAATGTGTTCGTACTTTGAAGCAAAATTCACTCAGAACCACATATCACGTTTTATTATATATTTCTTTTTTATTTTACATCCTTAATTTTTCCCTTTCAGTACTCGTTATCTATGAGAAAATACGATGTTTCTTTTCTGATATACATCATAAAAATACCCCATTATTTGGGGTAGTATACTCAACATATCAAGGAGGGTTTTTTAAATTGAATTGAATTGATTAATTGAATTCCTGGAATTTACCGAAGCACACCAACAAATGAATAAAGAACCTTTTATTACTATAAAAAAGTGGACAATTTGCCTAATGCATAATTATACCTCTAGCAGTGTAACTTTAATCTTTTATATGCAACTGCTTCCCGTTTGTAGTCTGATTTTTATTTCTGTTTTCAAATCATAGCTTGTGTAATTAAAACGCCATTATACGGCAGGTAAACAATCAGGAAAGGTGTATTAATAAAGATTTCACAAGATACTAGCCTTAAAAGTATTTATGCTTTAAGGCAAAGCTTATTTACAATTACCTGATTGATTTTTTATTGCCTATTAGAAGTTGGTGTACTATTAGCCCACTACGGTGCTTGCTGTTGAACTTGAGTCGCCACGCGTTGCATAGGTGCAGCTGGGGAGTTGATGAATTCTCACCACTGGGTCGCTCGAGCGTGCGCACAATTAGATCCGATTATACGGTCAAATGGCGCACTGGGAACTCTTGTCGCACCAGTCCGGCTATTCGTCTCGCATGACTTCTGCAGCCTCCAGTGTATCTGCAGTCGGGCTGTTTGCGTTTCACATACGCGCCGCGACATTTGCATATAGCAACGTCGCGGGATCGGACAGAACGCGCAGAATCGCAGTCACGGCCCGCGATCTCGAGTGTTGGGCCGCACACTCGGTCCGAGCCCGCTGTCGTCATCGCATGATTATGATCGATGGCCTGGGCGCTCTGATCGCTGACACGAGATTAATTGATTTGATTTTCGTGAGATCAAGATGAGTGTGCGGTTCGATAAGCTGTTGCAGCCTGCCATGAATTGCACCAAAGAGTATATTACAAAAGCCTCTCATCTGGGAGCAGAATTGTCTAAACAATTCCTACAACAACTATAAGTTGCCCGTTTTACTAAAATTTCAAAAACCAGTCAAGATTGACTCGCGCTACAGAGTTCCATACTATTAGTTCATTTGGTCCGCCACACCGGTCGTGGTCCCCAAGTCCTTTAGATTTTTACTAGTAGTAAACCACCACGTCACCGGGTCTGATGAACCCTCTACGCCAGTATTTCTTTCATTTATGTAGATTCTGATTTATTGAATACATAAGCATTTTGTAACTATCTGGTTATTATATTTAAATATTGGACTAAATTAAATGTTTTAAATATATTTTTCACCATTTTTGGATATAAAATATAAAATCTTGGAAAACATTTAATTTTTAAGAATTTATTTCCAATAACTGAATGAATGTTTTCTACTGCACTGAATATAAAAAGATTTCCTTGGTGGTACTGAATTTAGGTCTCTTAAGGTTCACATGAAAATAATTATATGATTATGATTAGTAAACATTACTACTATACAAAATTTAAAATTCATATTAATGGTTAAACTTTTCTCTTTAGCAGGGAATCATAACCGATTTTATATTATAAGGTTTTCAGGCACCGAAGTAATAGAGTATAAAAATGTGTGAACTCAAAATCCCTAAATATAATGAGGCAGAATTTAAGAGCAGATATTTGACGATTTTAAATTTCCTCACAATTTTTCCTTTACCTTGAGCTAGAAGTATAATCCCATTAAAAATTTAAGAAAATCAATTTTAGATTTTGATGTTTGATATTTATTCGTAACTTTTTGTCCGAAATGTAAAAAATCATAAATTTCGATTGCTTTGTTCTAAGAGTATGTTTGAAATATAAATTTTGAAAATATTAACAACATTAAACACTAAATGATCTCGATGCGTGAATTACTAACGTTTTAGAAATCTGTGCAGGTACTCTCAGTTCCTACAAGAGTTTGAATTTTACCCAGGTCCATTCCCGAAAAATTCGAAAACGCCTGTTTTTCTGAATTCTCGAAAGAATTCTTCAAATGAACAAAATATTATTCTTTATGTGCACAAAAAGTGCAGTACAATTGTTCAAATTTCCAAAGCCCGTACTATTAAAGAATATGAGTGAAATTCATTTAACAGCATAAATACAAATATCTTAAAGTAAATTAGAAAATAATTTAAGCAGTACGAAAAAGTCTTGGAATCATTATCAAGTAAAAATGAAATAAAATATTTTTGTTTTAAACCTTTAAAAACATTTTTTTTTTAAATTACATCTGTAGACAAGAAATACCTATAACTAAAAAAAGACTATATTCTAAATAGAAAAACTAAATTTATTTGTGTGTGACAATTAAATTGAATTATTAAAAGATTTTGTTGCGTGTGTTCTAAATTTGATTAATTTTACTTACTTACTACTTTATTTTACTTCGGGTGAGGTTACTATACAAAGCCAGTTTTTAAAATAAGAACTAAATTTTTTTGTTTTAGAATTAGTGTATGTAAATGATTTTAGTAAAGTGCTAGGTATAATAGTCTGTTTGGAAAGCATCGCACGATGAGACAGAAAAGAGTTTCGAGGGCAGTCGCTAGTCAATTGACTATGCGCATTAGTGCCTTCCTCATTCCCATTAGACACTAACATGCTTTAGCAACCTTTTAAGTAACTTTCAAAACACAAATCGTATGTCGATTGTTTACTGCCGCTTAACCTTAACGCGTGAATTACAGCACAGCGCACTCAGTCTCACTTAGTCTTGATAAACGTCTTCCAATATGGGAGCAAAGCAAAAGCACGTTCTATGCTCCTTGAAGAACCTTGAGGAGGCAAAAACCTGAAAAGCGCTGCCCATTTTAGCGGAGCACAGAGGTCAGTCATTGATGAGTAAGTGAGAATTATCTCGTCGTCGTCGCTGATGCTTCCAATTGCATAGACGTTAGGCCGAAGACGTTAGACGTAAGACGTTCGCAACTCTCATATAGTGCTTGCTTATATGCCGGATTGAGTTTCTTGTAGATCGTATTACTTGGGCTCATGATTTGAGAAATGAAAACTTGTTTTATTCCCGGAGCGACATGTCGCCATTAATGTGTTCATTTAGAAGATCTTAATGAATCCAAGAATGTCTTCTAGGAAATTTGCATATTGTAGAGGCAAATTCATTTATCATTTAATAACTATGATTAATATGTAGATATTTTTCTCGCCTTATCGTAGGCGGATTGGATTACTAATTACTTAGGAGGACGCCAAAAACTAGAACACGTTTTAATATTTCTTGATTAATCGAACAACTCTCTTACCTTCCGATCAGCTTTGTAATATTCCTTAGAATTAAGAATTTTATAAACATTATTGCTGGGTAAACAGAAAAGATATTCTTCGTACCATTTTCTTAATCTGCCAGACGTACAGGTATGACTAATCCATGGAAGTGCAATATTTTGCCCGGAAAGCCGTGGGTTTTGGAAACGACAGAAACTAGTTGTGAATGAAGAGCCAGGTGCTAAAGTCAAGCATCTTTAAGACTTATGAAGAAGACATGGTTCATTATGGTGGCTCAACCGAAGGACAAACGGTAAACTTCTCTTTGAGTCTGGCACAACTAGAGGACAGTAAACAGGAAATAGCATATAAGATGGCGAGGAGGAGTTACTGCGAAAACCACGTGTCTGTCCTGTTCACTGTGTCTTCATTTGGGCGTAAATTATTTGTTGGAAATGAATACTTTATGTAGGTTAAAAAAAAACGCAGACAGGCTTATCTATTTAAAGAACATTTAAATTACACATTACCTTATTAGTGACTTTTATAAAAAATCATTAACACACCTATACATATAACGATATATGAATAATGAAATCTTTAATATCTACTGAAATTCATACGCATATTATTTGACACCATTTAGATATAAAGTATAAATTTTTACAACCATAAAAAATGTATTAAGTGTTAAACTAACTCTGAATGTGCCATACAACTAATAAACAGAAGTAAGAGAAAGGATATAGTACTTTTTGGCACGATTTTATTCCATTGTTATGAAACTTGAATTGAGAATTGAATGAAATAATTATTGTGAATAATTTCACAGGTTTTATAATCACAAGAATGTCCTTGTATTTAATCGGGGATTTAAAGACACAATAGAGCATTAAGAATTGAGTGGCTGCAAGTCTATGAATCAAGATAAATTTTTGGACCGTATTACCATGGAATGCCTATTTCGTGGTATCTAAGCTTGGGACGATATCTCTTTCTTCTCCGACTCAATTTCTAGATCATGTAATATGACATGATATTTAGAAAGTGGCTTTTGCCGCATGTTCAAAACATGAATAATATACACATGACTTGAAAGCGCTGCAACTGTTTGAAAATATTTTTGGATGTTAACGTCGTGTTATCCCCTACCTGCTCTATAAACTGTCCACATAAACCACTTGCCTATCTTGGGCTAAATACTACCAATGATACTACTACACCAATAACCCGGTGCATACTTTTCTTGTAATGTCTTGCAATTTTAGACTTTTTATTCACGTGAATGCCTACCAAAAGGTAGCTCATATTATAATTGTGAAAATCTTAAATATATAAAAGAAAGATACCGAACAGAAATTATCAGTGCTAATGTAAAAGCCTTAAAATTTACTATTAAAATTAATAGTTCCGATTACTTGAGTTCATCTTTTCACGGACACCTATAAAGTCTTTTGTTTTTTTTATAACCGGCAGAATCATTATCATACAAAATTGTAGTTGTTGTAAGCACTTTTCTTTTATATTTTATACCTGTAGAAAGCAAATCTGAAGCAATCAATTATTTTAAGAGACTTAAGGTAAACACGCAACCACGTCATAAATTGTTTCGCTTTTCGGCGCTAAAATTAACGCCAATCGAAGGCTGCAATTTTTTATATGAAAATTATTGAGTTTTTTTTTGTAACTATTTGTTAATAATGCGTTAAGATGACTAAGCATTTTATTTGATAATTTAACTAATCAACTTAATTTAACGTTTAAACGTTCCCAAATGTAAGGGGAAAAGCGAAGTACGTTACCATCACCGACGCATTGTTTCCATTAATTTTCTTTTCGCGAAACTTCTACAGTTTTAATTATAAGCTGACCAATTAATCATTTTAAAAGATTTATCACTTAGTTTTAATTATAGATGCGAAATAACTTTTTTCGGACAGGTTTGGAAAGACGAGCTATCGATAGAGATGTTTTTGTTTTGTCTGCTGCTTCCATTTTGTTCAATCGAATATTGGATTTATTGGTATACACAATTTAAATCATTAGAGCTGGATTAAGTATACGTTGAGCACAAATTTGGCCAGATTTGTTCGTTTAATTGATGGTTTAACGATCGCGAATTCCCGAAACATTATAAGAGATTATAGGAAAATGTTCAAGGTTATGGCGCCAGGTCTGAAGTCTGTAAAGCAACATGCATAATTATTTTTATTTTTATTCACTTCTTCCACTTTTTTATATTTAGGGATTTTATGATATATTTATTGAGCTAAGAACATACGAATTTAATTTAAATTTTGACGTTGTCGCGAGAAGAAAATAATCTTTTTATTAGCCATTGATCCGTTGTGGTTCACTCATTTATACAGTCCAAAAATTGAAAAAGAGCCATAATAAATTTTAGAAAGATATCGTAGGAATCAAAGATTTTCGAATATAATTTGGAGGCAGTACAGTTTTTTGTTAGTTTATTATAAAAAATAAATATTCTGGAATTGTTCTATTTCGGTACGGCTTTGGCTTATGTTGTCCTAGTCAATTTGCCAAACATAAATAATTATATAATGTGGCTAAATTACGAATCATAGACCTTGAGTTTGTTGTCGGGTGCAGTTTCTACCGTCTAATCTACAGGGAACCCTCGTATAACGCGTATATTACGTTCCACAAAAATTCCGAGTTAAGTAAATCGCGCTATATGAAACTCATCTCTCATATAAAATGAGAAGTTACGTCCAGTTATTGTGATAATATATGAGACAATTATTTTTAAATATGTACATACATTCGTCTTTCAAAAAGACCCTAGTGGTTGGTTGGACCTTCCGATTCTTCTCAGATTTTCGCGTTATGTGAGGTAAAATTGCACCTTATAAAGAAACGTTTGCGTTATAATTTTATTAAATTTAACGGTAATAGTTTTCTATTTTATAATGTTGGCGAAGTCACCGTAAAGTATATGCATATGTCAAAAGTATAGATATTTTAATTAGCTCTTTTATAGCTTAATTAAACATTTATAATTTTTTTAAAAATCTCTTCTTAAATTGTAAGTGAAATTATTATTGAGTTGCACAATTTGCTACAGCCTCTGTCGTTAAACTAAGAAGCACAAATACATAATAAAGTCTTAAAACTACTTAAAAGGAGATCATTAAAATATATGCTGATGCCTTTTGGTACTTCATTCAGATTTTTATCTCAGTTTTGTTACTCTTGCATAATTTTATGTAAATTTCCATCAGTATCAGTTCGTAAGTCAGTAATCCGCCTTTAATTCAATCACCATTCATTTTGTTCGAAATTAAGAAGCAATCTGCAACAGGATCATTAACAACATGAAAAGTGACCGCCGTCACCTGATTTTGTTCTCTTAATGTCTCGGCGTATGCAAATCCAGTGCATTAACGTAACGTGCGTCTTTGTTCGATTGGCGAACCCTTAAAAACTGGAACGCATACACGATATAAATTTTCATTAATAATTGCAACAAAAAACAATAACGTCTGTTAAAAAAAACAAAAAGTTTCGAACGTGGCGCCTATTTGTCAGCGTCGTGGAGCTGAGAAGCAGAGCTTTTAAAGGCATACAGGTACATACGAGTCCGACATACTTGTAGACGACCTTGCGCTTGCCTTTTCCATTACGTGATCCAACTAATGTTCGCATGCGTCGCGTACCTGTGGAGCTTGACAAAGCAGGTGAAAGCCTAGCTTAAGGCCGTTTCTAGGCTGTTGACTCAATTGAAGTGCGAATTTAAGTGCGTATGTACAAATGAGTCCAGCATAGATATCGCTGTTTAGTGGCCATGGCGAGTGTCAAAATTACTTCTTTTTCCGATGATTCACTTAGATCGGTATGAGCACTGAGAGAAAATTTATTGCAAATTGGATGTAAAAAGAAACACTTGCTAGCAATAAACGCCGAGTTTAATTGATATCATGCCCATAAGACTTATCTCTTGTATAAATTGTCTTTAACTAGACTTGAAATGCTTTCAGTGGAGTCATTAGGAATTTATGCCTTCAAGTGCAAGGACAGTTTGTGCTTTTGCTTAATAATTTTGCATTTTAACTAGCCGAAGATACGGCAGATTACTTGTTTGGTGTATTATCATGCGATGAATAAATATCTGTTCTATAAATTAAAGAATTCAGTACTTCAAGAACTAATCCTGGTCTATAACCCTTAAACCCACCTCATGCAAATTGTTCCTCTGATATTCTTAAAAAATAGAATCACTGGTAGAGCTGATATACGTTGGAAGAGGTCAGAATCACAACAATTTGATTTATAAAAGTTTCATATTTGATTCATACGATTTCCACTTCTCGAAATTCGAATTGAGATGTTTACTTGAAACATTTAAATAAATTCAACTTATTTATTACATTTTTTGAATAACTTCGATTTTACACGAAAAAAATTGAACAATAAATTACACACATTTTTTATCGAGGATTTATCTTGTAAATTCTACAAATATGATGAATGATTTCCATTGGAATTATATCCTAAATAAATCCATGTTTATATGTTAAAATTGTTTTTTAAAAAAAACTAAACGAAACAAAAAATTATCAATTACATATACTCTGTCTAAGAATTTGGTCACGTTTAGAACTGCAATTATATAAGGTAATCTTGAAGAATATTTGAAAGAAAAAGTTGAGATTATTTTGCCATTTATGACCATTTAAAATTACATCCGACAAAGGTTGGAAAAAAGTGGAAAAATTATATTTTCGTCCGTAGAATAAATAAGTACTTAGTTAAAGATATATTCACATCTCTTAACCTCAGCAAACATTTGCGTTACTTAGTGTATATTGACGTACATCTTTTGATGTAGAACGAAAGACACTTTTTTGGTAAACATCTTGAGCTCGTTAGCGGATTCGACAGGTGGATTAGTCCTATCTCGAAATATTTTTAAAAAGCTGGCACCTGACTAAACACTTGATGAGCAGGTATATTGCGCATTATTCGCGATCAAAAATCTATAAAAATTTTAATGGACTTAGTTTATGGATAATCATTTAATAAGACCATTAGGTTAACATTGAAATCTATACGTAGACAAATTTTTATGTCGGTCGACTTCCGAACAACTGCTATTAATTTTAGATTCAGACTTTCAGAAATCCCACGCGAACACATCCTTCTATATTCTAACATTTCAATTTCATGGAGTGTCGTGATCCGCGGTAGAGAAGTATAGCAGCTCTGTATCAACATAAATAACAGCCATCAAACCAGTTGCAATGATTCGTTTCACACGTATATCCCGAATCTATTAAAAATTCATGGCGGCCTTTTATACTTTTGTCGCTACTGGAAGCTCCGTCCAGAGACATCCATTATCGGCTGCCGACAGTTTAGCCTGAGCCATTTGTCTAAAGATCTTCAGATTTTCAAATTCATAGTGATTTACTCGCTTATGCAGATTTTACCAATTAACTTCTATTTCTATCCACTATTTCAACTCAGTCTATTTGGTGCTGATTATTATTTATGGTCAAGGGAAAGGAATGTCAGCATTTACAAAAGCGAGTGAAAGTGTTTTTGAATTTTCTACTTTTTGAGATTTTGAAAACGTCCCGATCTTTCATTAATGACTTGTTATTGTTGCACTTCTAATGGACTTACTGTATATATTCAAATTTAGTAAATACATCATATTTTTGTCGCCATGTTGTGTTACTGTTCAATATCCATTGGATGATTGGCCGTGCCGCATATTTTCTCGCCATATTTCTCCCATATAATGGACAAGGACCTCAAAAGGCGTCAACAACTCAATCATAATAAGGCTAAAGAGTTAAAGAGTTTGTTTTTATCTGCGCGAAAAGTGTTAATCCTCCGGGCGCGATATACGGTCGCAATCAAAACGAGCTGATGAAGACTTGATTTAAGAGTTGTCACGAGAGCACGTTACTTGTTACTGCCTTAAGACCGACATTGCAGTTCAATGTTAAGTGCAGGCCGGCGACACTTACTTTTTCTTGTTTTCTCCATTTGGCAATATTGAGGCAACGACCTTCTACGTGATGACTTGATGTCCGATGCTGGTGCCAGCGAGACCGGCCTCCGGTTTAGCGCAGTTTGTGGGCTTAAATGTCTTCATAAGAAACTTTTAATGTTCTGATTGTTTTAGACCCGCGATCAGTCTGACTCAGAGGAGGACCCCGTCACTTTTGAAACTAGACACAAGTAGAGACAACGAGGGTTTCTTCTCCAATTCTTGAAAATTGCTTCTGTTCGCTCGGACATCAATTGCACTTTTTATGCCTACGATAGGCATCTCAAACTCGGACGTAATTCGAACAATTTTATGGACTTTTATTCAAAAAAAGATTAAATGGCTCGCACTTAACCGGTCCACGTGCGGTGCGTTTTCCCCTTCTTCATCTTATGGCTTCAACGTTGAGTAATTTGCCTCGTCCGTGCCCATTCATATTCAGATTTCTGACGATGTTTTTGCTCCCTAAATGTTACGTTTCCGGTGTCCATTGGGACGTTAAATAATTGAATTTTTTATTCGACGACCATGTTTACAAACAAAATTAATTTTTTTGCCTGGTCATCGTTAAGTTCTTGTCGGACAGATCTCGTCGGTCTTTTAAAGACGACCGAAGGTAATTGACGGCGTTAGATGATGATGATGATTTCTTTGCAGTCATGGGGAATATTGGAGGAAATACTTTGCTTTTGTTGATAGTATTGTTTGCAAAAGAATGGTACAATCATTCTTGAGTAAATATGTTCAGAATCTTTAAGAAGTATTAGTCATTCAAATGTGCCTTCAAATTGCAGATTGCAAAGAATCCGATTTTGACGCAGTTTTTTAAGCAATCCTCTGGAATTTTTGTCACGGCTAATATTTGAAGTAATTTAGACAAGTAGTTATTTTTGAATTCTTTTATTGAGATCCTTAAAGATTCATACACGTGTTCTTAGTATAAAAGAGTTTTTTGGATGACATCATTTTGTATAAAACCTTAATGTATGAAATGTTTCAAAGGCTATGGTACTCTTGTCATTGTAAAAATATAGTTTAATATAACCCTAGCTAGCCGGTTTCCCTGTAATTTAAAATATTATTGTTTAATTAAGTTTTGATTAAATCTCTGTCCTTTCGTTGTCTTTTAACTGCCTAGTGACTTATCTTTCTCACTGGTTATAAATGCCTTCATTACGATATTTGTACATGAAGAGTAAGCTCCGAAGTTATATGATGAAATATAATTTTCAAAATCGTTAGCGACAGTAAATGCCACTATGTTTTTGACATAGTGTCAAATTCATTTGGAATTCTTCCAAAATTTTTAGTTATCAGTAAAAATGTTATATTCCTTAAAACCTTTCGTTTTCTAGATCTGGCGCGCGATATCAAAATTCGAGATCGCACCATGACGTTACCAAGAATGGACTCACGACTTGGTTTGGATTACATCGTCGAAAATCGTGAATATGTTTCGAAATTAGGGGCGGCACTTGATACAAACAACACCACGGTTAAGAAGCAGGTATTTGAGCTTTTGTCCGCCCTTTGTGCCTACAATTCCGAAGGTTATGCACGAGCAATAGAAACGTTAGAATACTACAAGGTGGGTTAATTTAGAGTCACACTGTCTTTACGCTTCAAGTTACAATGGCTTCAATGATTGTTTTCTTTCACAGAATCTCAAAAATGAACGATATCGCTTCAAAGTCGTCGTTAACGAATTAGAGAAGGCAGCGACTGTTGAATACCAAGTAGTCTTACTGGCATTTATCAATTGTGTTATAATTTCAGCTTCAAGTCTACAAGATCGGCTGCGAATCCGAAATGAGTTCATAGGTAAGCTAAATCCCCAGCACCACACCTATTGCTTTTCATACTCATAAACTGGCCAGCATTGTGGCGCGCAACCACCGTAACTTATCATTTCCACTCGCAAGAATATATTCAATTAGCACTTGTTGGCCAGCTAATTAATTCACCTGAGGGGCTGTTGCTCCATTGCTGACGCCGTATGCCCCATCGAATCCACTATATTTCACCTATATAAGGCGCTGTGACGGTGGTCATTAAGGTGCGCGTCACGATCAATCGATCATATTGTTCCTAATGCAAATAAATGGGTCATAATCGATTCTGGCACCTATGGTCAAGGCACATTATTTTCTCCTAAAAGGATTAAACAATATGACGGAACTTGGCTGCATTTTTTTTAGATTGATTCGGAATGCCATAGAGCTCAGTCATTGAGTCGATTTGGTCTTTCAGATTTTATTGCAAGAACCTGAACACCTGAGAGTCTTACTATTACCTTACCTTATTTCTTTATCCTTTGCCGTCCACATTTTATTTATTATGGTTGTTGCGTAAGGAACATTTAAAGCTTCTGACTAATTCAATAATGATCTACTAAGGAATAGAAGTATGGAAAAGGGGGATTTTATTTATGTTTCAATAGAATAAATGAAAATTTCATTTCTTTTGCATTTCATTAAGGGGCCAAGAAAAATTTGTAAAAGCATTAGTCTTTTGGAAAATCTAATTTATGTAACATTTGTATTTTATGCGATTTATACACGTTGTGCAAATAATTTATAGTTTTTTTTTTAAATTTTCTAAATTGCGATATACATGCTAGTCTGAAAAAGTTGTGATATATGTCGTAGCAGTAAAAATTATATAATTCAATGTTAATATGTAAACAAATATGTTTTGGTTACTTGTGGTTGCATTCCGCGTTCACGCATTTCATTTCCCTCCAATAAAATTATCATAAAAGTTTTTGTGACGCATTTCTATATTTTACGAAATTCACTTTATTTCATTTCTGTAATTCGCTAGTATCACATCTCATAGTTGCGTAACGCAATATAACTTTCTTTCGTTAAGAAAATATTTACGTTTTTTCTATAAAAGCACGAACCGCGGTGTCATTGGCACAAAATGAAAATCTTTAATCGCATTAGTTTCTCCTGCTTTCGAATGCAGCCAGGTCTTTAAGCCTTCTTGTGCCTTGACCCAAGCCGCAGCGGTAGCCATAGGGCCCGGGTGGAGCACCCAGTCAAAAGTCGATTTTATACAAAAATTAACCGCGGCATGACACATTTCGAAAACACCCACAACGTAGTTAACCGCGAACATTCCGTGGGTGGCCTTTAATAAATGCAAAAATCGTCTTAAGAATAAGAAAAGTGGCTACAGGAGGAGCTGGCCACCATGCGGCGCAGATCGTCTAGAAGATGCAGCGCGGCGCGTAGACCAGCTACTTCATCTCTCCATGGACGGCGGCGCTGAGTCCAGGCAACTATGGCTAATCAAAGCTAAAATTAATTCGCGCACATCAGCCCAATCTGCGAAATTCGAGAGCATAAAAGCGCCTTGCGACTCCGCGAATTGATGTGAATTAATAACGACGGGATGGCACATGCGGCTTAAGTGGTGTTCCTTAACGACACCCATTGACACAAACAAATTAATATTTATATTTTTTGTTTTTAGGTAATTTTATGGCGCCATAATTATAATTTGAATTCTTTCCCTTTTTTCAGGCCTCAAAGTCCTACCAGTTTTGAACAACCTGAGGTAAGTTCTCGTTCACTTTTACTTCGCAGTGGCTATCACCAGCTTACCTAACCCCCAATTAACGACTTGATTTTGCTCGTTATCAACGTGATATTATCCAACGTGATTCTCAGCCATCACTAAAGACGGGTCCCCGCATGAGAGCTGCCGACAAATTTATTCGTTTTTTGGAGCTCTCTTAATGTCCAATAAATTAGAAAATTAATTTTTACCTGCTCGGCGAAAAGTGAATATATTATCTGGGCTTGACTAAATAGCTGATATTATCAGCAGAGCAACTATACCGTAGAATTAGCGCTGTGGTCAAACGGTCTCTAGCTCGGAATGAGTACATGGGGGCATGAGGTGCGATACGAACGCTTTTAATTTGCATTCGGCCGAAGGTTGTTAAATTTTTAATGTAAATTTATGTAGCCGATGCAGAAATTTGACGATGTGTCGGAGGCGTTTCAGTTGTCCTATTTGGACTGAGATTATTATTTTAATTATTTATGATTTTTTAAACAATTTTGGCAGCTATATTTATTATGTATATAAAATCAGGGGATTTACGATTTTAATGTTTATTTAACAAACATATTTTTTGAAACTATAAACACCCGTCAAAATTCCAAACACCTTAGAAGTTTTGCGGGACTAGATTCCACGTAATAAAATATCATTTTACAGGCCGTATCGTAAAAAGAAAAATCATAGTCAAGTGCTATTCGGGTCGCGCAATGAGGATTCCGTACCAAAATTTTACATATTTAAAGTTATGTACCTACCTGACGCTTTACAAATACAAAATAATTATATTTGCTTACATTCATTTCCAAAATAATTACCAAACAAAAAACAATCAAACCCGCAAAACAACCTACAGAAGATTTGACTAAATATTATTTTATAAAATATTAACTTTTCAGCAACCAGCAACTGACACAAAATGTGGTAGTCTTCCTGTTATCTAAGAGCCCATAACTACTAACCCTGGTAATATCCGAATTTTAACTATAGAAACCTGGAAGATACGTGGGACGCGCTTTTACCGCACATTTTAAGCTATAACGCTAAAACCATTTCATTTAAAATTTCAATAAAAATAGTTTTGGAGTCCTTAAAAGTAGCCCTTTCAACGAATACCGCACACGACCCAAGAAAAAAATATTTTTTTTTCGAGAGGGTAGGCTAAAAATTTTGACTCTCCGAATTCTGCGTGTCACCAGGATCCAACACTGTGCCAAATTTCAAGTTTGTACGTCACATCGTTTCCGAGAAAAACGACTGGGAGTGATGGACAGATATGAGAGTGATCTTATGAGAGTTCCGCTTTTCCTTTTGAGGTGCGAAACCCTAAAAATTAAAATCCACTGCCTTCTTTTTTAAAACGTTAGAAATTATCGAAATTAGGAATTTATGAAGGGAATTAAAATTTAATGTTTGCTTTCATATGGTAATGTTAACACAAATGTATAAATGTTTTTCTTTTATGTTATTCGAATGTAGACGGTCTAAAAAAGTTCTATCACAAGCATTTTGTTAATTATTTATAAAATTTCTACAGTTTATGCTGATATTATAAACTATAATAGTTAATTTGATCTGTTTACGTCAACAGACATATTTTGAAAAAAAAGGGAATTTAAAAACAAATTGATAATTCTATACTGTTAGATAAAGGGTAACGAAATTCGATTCGTCTAGGTGAGGATATTCTCTATAATTCATATAATCCATGTTCGTTTAATCCATTAAAGGGGATATCTTTTAAAATAAAGTACTTTATCCTTGAAATATTGAAGGAAATATTGAAGAGTGTACATTTTCTAGAAGTATGTTTTTTCTAATTCGTATTATAATCTCATCATGTTTTTAATTAAAACAATAAATTGAGAAAAATGTTTTTCAAAAGCACCTCTTTCCGTTTTAGGGTAACTACTTCACCTATTTTAGATTTAATTAACTATAAACACCTTTATATAATATTCTCCAAGAAATAAATTCATTCAAGTTATACGGGAAGTTAAAAATTTAATTAGTTTTATATGTTTAATATTAATGAATAAAAGTTTCAAGAGCATTAAATGAATATCAAATTTTCTAGTCTGAATATCCCATCGCTTCATTCAATTTATAAAATTGGTCGGAGGTTCGCTCGATTCAAGCTTTAGAAAATATTGTCCCAGTCTACCTGCATGTGCTCAATTGGGAACTTAAATGTATAATCATGTTGGAAATGTAAGGCAAGGCAGCACCTAAAGCAAAACGAGTAAAGTGACCCGAAATTAAGCGGTGTCGCCTGTACATATCGCATTCTCAGAAATTTGAAAAGGGCTTAGATGAAAGTGCCACAGAAATACAACTTCACAATTTATCAGGAATGTTGTGAGTTCATCAAATTCCTACTAGCTGGGAGGATGACCTACTTTTCTAGCATGAATACATAACATCTTGTTCCCCAGACTCATAGAAATGAAAACGCACTTCGATGCGGAAGTCTGTTTTTTAGAGTACACCTCATTCGCACTAACTATGACCTAACGACTTGTAAGGGGTTTTTCTAAACTTAAATTTAATTCGCCCCAGGAAAAACTATAGTGCAAATCTGGGGTATGAGGAGATGAGTGTCCTCTGGGACTCAACCTAGTTTTAAGGACAAAGTTCGGGTTGTCGATAAACATTTTCGGTTTCATATAAGTTGTTCCAAAATTTCCCAGCCGAGTGGACAAAATCGGGAAGTCTGGCATTCTTATTTTATCGACTACTTCCTGGCGCTATGTGGCACATTAATTCTGTAAGGAACTTGACCTGTCAGGCTCCAGGACTAAGGAGTAGGGACTAGGGTATCGAGAAAAAGAGTGCGCACGCACCACGTGTGCTTTGGCTCTGGTGCAATAAAAAGGGTTTCTTTAGTTAAACAAAATTTTTATGTAATGAAGACGGCCTATCTGGCTTAATGAGCCTGCTGCATTCGTTGTCGGAATCCTTTTTATTTCCCCGGACGTCGTACAAATTAAAGTGACAAAATTGAGCACCTACAAGGACGTAAGGATACTCCTCAGCCCCGCTCGCGCTGCAATTGTTTAGTGCCTTTTGTTTCAAACTTTAACATTCTTAAGCTAAGAAATTGTTCGCTGGTTAAAGAGCTCTTGTAAGTGGTCGACCCGAAGTGCTATTTGAATGGATGACAGATTAAGTGCCGCTTCAGAATGCACTAAATCGCTGCTTGTCTCAATAATACCGATCCTCTTTGCTTATGCTTTTGCAATTATTGATTTTCGAGAAATACCGCATTGCTTATAAATCTTCATAAGCGTTGTAGTGCCGAGGCGGCATGAGTTGATATACATTGTGACTAGATGGGCCTCATCTGCCTATCACAGTACACCCTTTTAAGATCGAAGATATTAAAAATTGTTTTCTGTTCTAGACGGGTAGCTCACAGTGTAGGGGACATCGTTGTACAATTGGACGTCTTCGACGAGCAGCGAGAATGCGACGAAGTCCAAAGTTTGCAAGGTCCAAATGGGATAAATTTAAACTCCCATCTTGATGTCTTCTACGCTATTTTACGACAGGTACTTTTGAAAATTGCCTAAATCGTTTATCCTAAACATGAAAACCACTTACAGGTGGCTGATACACCTCAAGAAATCCCCTTCTTGAGCATACTACAGCATCTTTTAAGAATAGATCCAAAGGAGCCCATAAGTGATATAATTTGGGACACTGCAGAAAAATTGGTTCATCGGGCAACACTACTTGAAAATCATGAGGATTCTTCCAGGCTCCTTCGTGCTCCTAGTGTGCAAAAATTTACGTGTCCACATTGTCGAGGTGATGCAACAAGCCCCAATCGAAAACAGTCTGTAGTACCATCGACGCCGAATAGTGTTCAATCACCAACAGCAGCACCTAGTTTTAATCCAGTTGCTCCTCCTCCTCCACCTCCACCACCAGCAGCACCACCTCCGCCACCTCCTCCACTTATGGCCGGTAATAATAAATTCGGTGCCGCTCCACCAGCCCCACCTCCACCAGCACCAAATCTCCTGTCCAACAATAATCTAGAGAACAATTTTCGTCCGAAGACCCCGGATCCCACAGTTACTGATTCCGTAAGACTGTTACCACAACAAGAGACTCCCGCACCTAAAGCGAAGATGAAAACAATAAATTGGAATAAAATACCTCCAAATAAAGTTATAGGAAAACGAAATATCTGGGCTATAGTTGCTGATTCCCACCAAAACAGTCCTATGGCTGATTTGGATTGGAATGAAATGGAGGGACTATTCTGTCAGCAAACAACAAGTGCCCAAGGCTCTCCAAAACTTGGTAGGGATTCGGCAAACGGGTACGACACGCTGGACAGAAAAACCAAAAAGGAAAATTCGGAGGTATGAAAAATCTAATTGTAATTCAAATTATAGTTTAAAATATTTGTATTTTTAAATAATTACAAATAGTTAATAATAGAAAAAATGTTGCGTGGACTTTTTCCGCGAATAAAAAATTTAATTGCAAAAGTATTAGTATACTTGTTCAACTTATACTTATCAGTACAGTAATAACTCTATTTATCGTAGAATTTATAGAAGAAACACACAAGATATTTTAAAATTCAATTAGTAAAGTCAAGAGAAACGAAAAATCTAAGGAGTGATCAAACTATTTTTGGAAGCCTTAAAATCAACGAGACTTTTAAAATTTTGTATTTGCTTTTATGGACAAAATAATTATTAAATTTTTTAAAAATAGTTGCGCTTTTTGAATAATAAAATACTACGAAAATACTATTAGGATCAATAATTTCAAATCAATCTCTCATTTAAACGTTATTTCTTACCACTTTGAATATTGTCCGTATTTATATAAATTTTTATAAACATATTAGTCTATTTACTGTTGAGCAAAGTTCAATATAAAATTTAAATTTGTAAGAACGTTTCTTTTGAAAGCAAATGACAAACACCCAAAATCTCATAGTGCTAAAATCATAAATTTTTCCTAAGGGTATTGAAGTATCTTCCGATAACACTTAAGAATAAAAAACGTACTGATTTTAGTCAAATAAATAAAAAAATCAATTAATAACAACGCACATTTATAACCAATAATAAACTAAAAATAACTAAAATTATTTTAAATTACTTTAGATAACATTGTTAGATGGAAAGAGGAGTCTCAACGTAAACATCTTTCTCAAGCAATTTAGATCGTAAGTAAATAATTGACGTAAAGAACTCCCAAGATTTATGAGTTTTTCGGATCAGATGCAACGAAGACATTATTCACCTAATCAGAAATGGAGAGCACGATGATATCGGTGCTGAAAAATTACGAGGATTACTAAAAATCCTTCCAGAAGTTGATGAACTGGATATGTTAAGATCATTTGATGGTGATAAATCACGTCTTGGAAACGCGGAAAAATTCCTGTTGCAGTTGCTAGAAGTACCAAAGTAAATCAAGAAATTTGAATACAAAATATGGAAATAAAAATAAAAATAAATTTTTTCATTCCAGTTATAAGCTAAGGATCGAATGCATGCTCCTAAAGGAAGAGTTTGCCGCCAACGTTAGTTATCTAGAGCCATGCATAAATGCAATGCTATACGCAGGGGATGGTAGAGATACTATAGGTCCAAAATGCACGCGTTCTAAATTTAACACTTTTTCCAGATTTAATGAACAACAAATTGCTACGAGAAGTCCTCTATATGGTCGTTGTGGCTGGAAACTTTTTAAATTCGGGAGGTTATGCTGGAAATGCAGCGGGTGTAAAATTATCATCTCTTCAAAAATTAACTGATATTCGAGCAAATAAGCCTGGAATGAATTTGATACATTTTGTTGCACTTCAGGCTGAAAAGCGTAATTCAGAACTCCTTACATTTCCATCTCGAATGTCAGCTTTGGAGAACGCATCCAAGTAAGATAATTTAAATTTTGTTAAAAATCCTTTATTTACTAGAATTAATTCTGTAGAACAACATCAGAACAAATAAACAATGAAATAAATGCCTTGGACTCTAGAATTAAAAAAATCAAAATACAAATCGAGCTAAGTTCTACAGAAATTGATATCAAGGATCAAATGTCGGAGTTCCTGCAGGAAGCAGCAAGAGAAGTCTCAATACTGCAGAGAGGAATGAAGGAAGTCGAAGTCTTACGAATAAAATTAGCGGAATTCTTCTGTGAAGACCCCAATACCTTTAAAATTGAAGAATGCTTCAAAATTTTCCATAATTTCTGTGAAAAGTTCAAACAGGCTGTTCAGGAGAACGAGAGACGGAGGATACAGGAGGAACAAGCTACACTCAGGAGGAAACAGAGGGAGGAACAAACTGCAAGGAAAAATAGACAACGTAAGAAATTATTCTAACCTTTTATATATAACTGTATCTCATTTCTTCATTATCTCATTTTATTTAGTCAGTCAATCTGGAACTCCAGTCTCGGATTCGGAAAGCGGTTTTATGCTGGATCCCTCGATTGACATAAGAGGTAGTCCGGCGTTATCCAGAAGACGAGTTGGCTCGTTTAACAGTAACGGTGAGTCTAGTCTAATGAAGGAGGATGGTGCATCCCCAGATATTACTCCCAATGGAAGTTTACGTCGACGTAGGAGTCGAATTTTAACTGAAGAGGACGAAGGCAGTTTAATGGAATTCCTCAGAAGCTCTGGTCATGACAACGGAAGCCGAGAACGAAAAGCATCAACTTATGGAAGTTTAGGTGAGTACTTGTTAATTTGTTTTTCTTTTTCATATTAATTCCATTTTTTACGCTGTAATTGCGTTCTCCTACAGGTTTTAGTAGATTAAAAGATTTGCAGCACTACAGAAAGAAAACGAATTGAAAAAAGAAAATCAGTCTAATGAGTAAGAAAAAGTCCGCTTGTGTCTCTCATGTTAGTTGATAGTATAAAAAATGTGAATGCTGAAACTTCATACAAATTTGTCACTCAATTTGCACACATTTTCATTGTTTATTTGCAATTGTGCTCTACTTCATATGCGGCATATTTATTATGTGTATTAAGATACTCTTATTCTTCTACAAAGTTTTTAAACGCCTAACGCGTTATACAAGAAATCGCTCTTGGGGAATCAAATGAACCTTCGTTTTTTTACAAGGCTGACCATATTTTGAAAGGAATATGATACATGGTTACACTTCCAATCTCTTTTATTGCAATATATATTATATATAAAAATAGGGGTCAGAAAAATTTGCAGTTCGTTTAGTATGATATGATGATATAAAACGTGAAAGACGTGTTTTCTAATTCCATTTGTCAAACAATGTTTCGCTTGTTACGCTCTCTCTTCTCATAAAGCAAAGTTTGATCACCTCAAATCGCAGGAAATCCTGTACCTCATTCATCAAATTGCAAAATTATGTCAAAAATTCACGCATTTTGTGCATTTTATCGTTGTTTTGAACTAAACCCTTTCCACACATGAAGTAAAAAGTGCCGAAATTAACACATAGCAAGGATTTTCAGCTTCATTATAATGTGCCTGCAGTGGAAAAAGTTGTATGTAATATTTTGTCCCTAACAGCCAACTTGTGGTTTTGTTTCAGATCGTTCATGGGCACGACGAGCACGTGGAGGTAGTGGGCATAAAAAGCGGCCTGATTTGCTAAGCATTGATTTTGGTGTAGATAGAGAAAGGCCTTGTTCTCCCTCACCTGGACTAGAAGTAACAGCTCCAGAAGAGCCAAAGCCTCGGTAAAATATAAACGACTAATTAAATCAGCTAATAATTTTGTTAAATGTAATCTATTTTTCTCTCCTTAGAATACCTAGGGAATTTAGAAAACAAATTGAACAATGGCTGCAATCTAACGAAAACGACGAAAAACAAAATGACGAATACAAACGAAAACGATGGTTGGCCAACAGCAAGCGGTCGCTAGAAAACGAATCAGGTTTGCCTCTAAAGAAGTATAGTATACAGGACTACTTATTATATACATATAATTGCAGAGAGCGAAAAGAATAAGTTGGATCCATTGCCAGAGGAGAAGACAAGTAGTAACAGCTGTGAAACATATAAGCGGGTCTATCCCGATTGGAAGCCGTCTTCAGCTTTAGAGAAGACCGATGTTGTACGTACCATGGAAGCTCTTGAAGGTCAGTATCCTGATGCTTATACACAAACAAGTATATTCAATTTATTCCAATCAGACGTGCGTGCCACTTCCAAAGATAAATCATCATGGAGAAAGTCCAATCTCAACGTCTCGAGTAGTTCAGAATCAGTTACAATAATTCCCAGAGCCACTAAGAACAACAGCGTCATTACTTCTAGCTCTTCTTGTGCAATGAGTCCATCTTTGCATTCAATCGTTGAAGAAGATAAGAGAAGGAACGTAATTCAATCACTAGGTGAAAGAGCAGCTACGGATAAATTGCAAATTTATATTCGACGACCGTCAGAGCCTAGTGAAGAAGATATCGATGGAAAGCCAGTTTCAGCCGTTAAATCACCAACGACTACAAAATCCTCCACAAATATTAAAAATTGGAGTCAGCCAGAAGAATGTAATAGAGCAAAGGAAAGGCAAAGTAAAATCGAGATAGACTCAGACAATATAGAAACTCCACCCGTAGCTAGACGAGTGCTGAGCACTCCTATAAGCCGACGATTGCAGACTCCTACCAGGTCGGTCAATCCAGACCCAGGTATAAAGCGCCTCTTAGTAGAAAATGAGATTACGCAGAACGAATCGCTTGAAACAGAGACTTTAGGGCACTTCGACAGATTTTCAGCTGCGCGGAAGACAAGGCGATACAAGAGACCAACAGATCATAGCAGTGGAAATGAAGATTCGTCCCCAACTACAAATGAAGGCAACCGTCTGATCGGTGGAACGACGATTTCTTCTACGAAAACGTCTGCTCCTGCAACCGTGAATTCTGAAAAAGAAAGAGAAGATCGTCTTAAGCGGTGGCAGGAGCGTCAAAAGTCTTTATATGAGAACAAAAATGAAACCAAAACAGCATCAGGGAAGACAGTTGCAAGGATAGAAAAAATTGGACGCCACATCAGTTCAATAAATCAAGAGGATGTAAGAGAGGCAATCCGCAATCTTAAGTCCCCAACGGAGACGCCCGATAGGATTTGGAGTCCTCCCCGAGAAATCATTAAGGAGACCCCGGCAGTCATAAAAGCATCCAACCATGAACTGAATGATGAAGGATTCGAAGAAACACAGAGCTTGGTGTCGGACACACCATCGCATGGGAAGGAAAGTACATCATCCTGCAATGACCAGTCAACGGAAACAAGGTCTAAGAGGTCCAAGCCCATTAGAATGACCTCTACAGATAGTGCAGCAACTAATACGAGTAGTGATGTCCCAAAAAGTCGAGCTGCTCCGAAGTCACAGATTCAGAATTTGTTGGATCGAAGTAAACGTAATTTCGAGAGAAGTCGTTCAGTACGAACTCCAACGTCAATAAGCACACCATCGCAGGTAATCTTACCGAGAAGAACAAGTTCTTTAAGAAAGAGCGACTTGACCAGCAACACAACGTCGGCTAACAAAAGGGATGTTGAAAGAAGCAGCTCCAGGACAAGCTTAAGGAGTTCAAGATCATCTTTAAATAGTGCAGTATCCACAAATACGGTTAGAAAAATGCCCGCTAAGTCTCTTGTAACATCATCATTAGAATCATCACCTAGTAAAAGACCATTGGCTACGCAAAATTCTCCCCTAGGTGGGAAAACGTTGGGTAGAGTACCAGCAAGCCGAAGTAGTTCAAGCGGATCAAGTGTGGGGATTGCTGTAAAGAAACCGCCCATCAAAGCAACAACATTAGGCAGTACTAGCTTTAAGGAGAACCAACAGTCATCAACAACGTCCAGTAGAATTGCAAATCGTAGTAGCATCACATCCAACAAATCAAATGTTTCCAGCCCTAGGCATACCAGCGTTCAGAGCAGCACGCCCGCCCGGACAGTAGCATCTAGCTCGCGCCTTAATGGCTTCATGAGGCCTACAACCTCGAGTTCAACAAAACGGCAGCAGACGGACGGGAAAAGCAGCAGCAAATAACTCATCCGATAGCTAGACAGAGGAATATTTTTATACATATATCGTTAATATCATAGTTGATTACAGGAATACCAAAACACAAGTTAATTAGTGCACGTAACAAAACAACCACTCTTCGGCATTCTTCGGAGGAGCATAAACCGTCCCTGTAGGCTACTAAGTAGGTTTCCATAAATTACAGGTCACTTGAAAGTCCATCCCGGAGTCCAGCATCGGAACCGTTTTCGGCGTTCCATCCACACAAGCCAAATGTCTGTTTTATGGTGCATCTTTAAGACGGTATATAAATTTAGATTTTATAGATGACGCTAGGCAACTTTTTTAACGACATTACATCGTTCTAGATATAAGCCGCAAATTTTTCTAAGTGCACACGTTTTTGTAAAGAATTGTTATTTAAAAGTGGATATTTTGCTAACACCATCAAGTTACTGTTTACCTCAAGCGGAGGAAGTCAAGAATATTTCTTGAAATGTTCAATAATACTTTTCGTTACGTTTATCTCTGAGTATCGATAGGATTGTAAATTTCTTCATATTTCTTTCTTTATTTTTCGTTATTTTTATGTTATATTCATAGGGGAGTCATTTGCTCCCCGTCGAGGCCATACTTTCGAAAAAGACATCTTTCACTAACACAGTAATTTATTGTACTTTCTTTTCTTAAACATAAACTCATTAAAAAATTTAAAATAATTGATTGTTTCTTCTTAGTCTTAAGATTCAGTTGATGGTGCTACTTGCGGTGATCTTTGATCGACTTCAGATTCTTTGTAGTAATTTTGATCACCAAACCAATCCTTGTGAGATTCCAAATATCTGAAAGAAGGTAGAAGAATAAGAATGAATATTGAAGAGCAGAAAATGGCGACTCCTTACTTCAAAAAAACGTCTAGATGCTGTACTAGAACTTCCAATTTTTGATCGGTCATGTTTGAAGCGTTAAGGAATTCTGGCAATTTAACTGCAAAAAAAAAAAAAAGACAAAGAAATAGAATAAGAATGCGATTTTGTGAAATAAACGGACTCATTAATCGAACTAAATGAACGGCACCAAAAATCATTGAGGCTTCAGGCGCAGCATTTGAAGGTAAAAGTTGCCATGAAATTACTTCTTGTAGGAAGTCTTTTGCCCTGACTGGAATCCCCGAATGAAGAGTATGCATCGATGCTAAATTGGCTGTAACATTAGTGTGTGGTGTAGATCCTCCGGAACTTGTGCTCGCTACACTGCAAAGACAAACTGAGATCTAGTAAAACTAATATGTCAACAGCTTGCGTTTGTACCTCGATAAACAAGTTTCTGGCTTGGAATGACCATCAAAGGTATTATCATTTTCCTCTGTCCGGCACGATCGTAACCTCCTCCTACAGTCATCTTGGGGCGTCGTTTCACTATGGGGTGTGTGATGCGGAAGCGCTTCTGTAGTTTCTGAACTGGGTGGAGTACCAGCCTCCTCAAATTTCGTTTGAAGATACTCAAAGGACAATCGGTCAGAAGCCACATAACTAAAATTCTTTAAATTTTCTTCGGATAACAAATAAGCAGCTTGTTGCCTTTCCTCGTTGTAAAGAAGGTGATCTGTGAGTATGAAATTTAAATATATTCTGAGTCCGTCAGCCACTTCTTTAAGAATGGAAAATCTAAAAAATAAAGTATTTATTAAAAAAAGAAGGGATTATTGAATCTTGTACCTATTTTCAATTTTCTCCAATTCCTTTTCTCGTTTTTCTGGACGCAACTGACTTCCCCTTCGTCTGGGAATATCAGGTTGTGGTGAGCAAGTAACCATTTTTATAATACTTTGTTTCACAAAGTTCTCCAAAATTGTAACCTTAAATATGTTTCTCTTAAAAGAAAAAATTAAGGAGGAAACAATACTTACAGCAGGTATTCTAGCTGGAAGAATATGCTGCCTTTTAAATTTCTTAACCATTTCAAAATCAAAATCCATGTACTGCTTCAACTTGCTGCCAATGTTAAGCCGAATTCTTTCTTCATCCGGTAAGCTTTCTGAACTACTGTAGGATTCTGTGTCACAGTCTGAAAATCCAGCAGACAAGTGCTCTTAAAATTGAATGGAAACAAGAAAATTTTCATTTACCATCGCGCACTGGAAATTCTGTGTCCATTTTTTCAAATGTGCTGCAAGAGCTTCCATCTTCTGATGATACTCTATTTCGAGACTTCGGTGATGCGTCCGAAGTGTTTTCCTTCCTTACACGCTTTTTACGCTCTTTGCGATACAAATAGGCAGCCCTGCGATTAAAATGAAGACGTTATGTATTCTACTTATAAAATAATATGCCCTTTGGAAACAGAAATTTCTTAAGGATCGAGAGTGTAAATTTTTATGTAACAAATAATAAATAAAGACAAATTTCAGAACCCCATTTGTAGTACTACTCTAAGATGCCAGAATTTCTAATTTACAGAAAGTAAAAAAACATTTAAGGTAATGGGCTTAGTTTATTGCTCTCAAATGACGTGATGCAAATAACCTTGTTGGTTAAGCAGGTCAGCAGGCTACAGTATGCAATGACTCACTAGAGGTACCCTTCGTAAAACGCTGTAGGCAGCAAAACAAAACTATCTTTTTAATATCTCCATAGACTAGATTGTAGTCCCGATTTTTGGAAAGTGATGGAGTAGGTACAAAGTAATCAACATAAAAATAATTCATTTACAATTTTCGCCTTTTATACAAAATAGATAGCTTTATATAAGAATGGTTTTATATAAAGTTTTTGTTGGGCGTAACTTTGGAAGACTTAGGGCTACTTTTGGCGCTCTATTATTTAGATTATTTGTCCGTTTATACTATTACTGTATGGTGCCTGTCTGCGAAATGTTAATCATATTTACTGGCATAAATATCACAATAAAGACGACGAAAGTTTACTTTTCCTTATCCTTTGATAGATCTAACTTTGATTATATCGTTAATTTTATTGCAATTTTGTGATTGTTCTACTTTAAGCACTTCACCTGTTTTCCTTCACCATATTGCGATATTCATTTGAGTAAATAACTTCATTTGAACAAAATTATTAAGATATTCTACGTGATTTGCTTCCGGTACACCTTTTAAACTACGGAAGGCAGACTTGCATTTTTTTGTTTCATTTCAACGAAGTTGAATTTCGCAATGAATTTTTGTTATTACCATTCTTTTTGTAAACAAAATAAGCCATTTAATTGCTGATAAATTATAAAATGAATGCTTTCCTACGTTCCAGACGACAGATGTGTAAACTCAACGGAATACTTTCAGATTTAATCGCCACTTTATCTTCCACACACCGGCGGGCATCATAAACAAGTTGCAGCTCTTTGCACTTTGTTTTTCAGGTTCACCTTTTAATTCAGCGTTCTATCAATGGTTATCGCAAGATATTCGGTCCATTTTAAAGCCTTATAAAGATTGACAAGTTATAAACTTGTTGCATTTGTAAACCGCAATGCACTTTGGATTAGGTTACTGGAACAATTTAAAACTCCGATTGATATTCACTGCTTGCAGAATAGGTGGTGGAGGCCTCTTTGTAGGAGGTTTGTGGTTTAAGGAAAAGCCAGTAAAGAAGTTCTTGTGCAATACTTACAGTTGCAGCTGCGCCTTTTGTGCCAGCTCCCGTTGCAGTTGTCGATTTTCCTCGGTATCCTTCAGAACATAATCAGCATTTACACGCCGGTCCCATGATGAATTCCAGCCTTGAAAGTGAATCTTGTACTGGACTACTTTTCGTCCTCGTCTGTCGCGTGATTCCTCAACGCCTAGCACCTACAGTGAGGTAAATATGAGCCAAACACCACCGACAGAATCAATCGGCAAATTCTGTGCACTTCTTACTTTGGAGTCATACAAGACCTTGGCTTTGGTCGGGTCCGGCTCGTAGCAAAGAACTTTTTCTCCTTCGACAAATCTTTGTCTAACTCCCCGTGTCGAAACCATGGGAAATTGATTTGAAAATCTCAATCCAAACGAGGACTTGTTAGAAAAATGTCAAAACAATCCGGTTTCCACGCTGTGAAGTTGGGCACTTTAGTTTTCGAAAGTGTAATTTCCGCGTTTTGAATGTGTGAAAGAGGTGCTTGGAAGGTGTGATATAATTTACTATTTCATGTAAACTACCCCCGAACGAATAAGAAAAGGAACACTTGACAGCTGAAACGTCAAAGTATTTTGTTGCTATACGCATTTGTATGGAAAATAAATCCCGAAAATGAGCGCTTCTACAGCAATTTATGGAATACAGAGTACTGCGGGTGCAGTGCCCGTCAGAAATGAGAAAGGTGAGCATTGCAAATGAGATAGATGGGCTTTCTAAATGTCCAACTTCCTTGTTTACCTTCAGGTGAAATCTCCATGCAAAAGGTGAAGGTGCACAGGTACATCTCAGGAAAGCGACCAGAATACGCCCAGGGCGACTCCTCAGATGATGAGAGTGATCTGGAGGACTTTATCGACAACCGTAAGGCAAAGCCACAGCCAGAGCCTGAGGTGGAGATTGCGAAGAAGGATGTTGTTGAGGACGTCAATGATCCGAGGTTGCGACGGCTGAAGGAAAGGACCCAGGAAGAAGAGGACCAGGATCAAAGGTAATTAATGCTTTACAATTTTGCTACTGAGGCCTGAAATATTGTTTTCCCCGAAACAGAATAGAAAGACATCGTCACATTCATGAACCTGAGATTTTGGAGTCCGAGGAGGAGGAAAGTGAGGAGGAAGCGGACGAGCAGTATGGGAAAACGGCCGAGGACAAATCAAAGAAAATCACTCTTGGGTCAGATAGTGAATCGGACACGGATTTGAGCGACTCAGAAATAGAGAAACGTCGACAAAAATTGCGGCAGCGTATGCTGCAGCAGCAGAAAGAGGAAGAAGTTCTTCAGAAGGAGGAGGAGAATAAGTCAGAGTCTGAGCAGTCTGAGGAATCCGAGTATGAAGAAGAGACCGAAAGTGAGGAGGAGAACGAACCTCGTTTGAAGCCTCTGTTCGTTAGGAAACGGGACAGGGCCACCATAATTGAGAAGGAACGGGAAGCAGCTAAGCAGAAGCAAGTGGAGGTTGAAATGAAGAAGGCGGCCAAGGAGCGACGAAGACAGACTTTGAGATTAGTGGAGGAGGCCGTGAAGAAAGACCTAGAAAAGGCAAAGCCTGAAAACAGTGAGCCGCACATAAATGACGTTTGCACAGATGACGAAAATGACGAGGTCGAGTACGAGGCCTGGAAACTCAGGGAGCTAAAGCGCATTAAGCGCGATAGGGAAGAAAAGGAGGCGCTTGAGAGGGAGAAACTAGAAATTGAAAGAATGCGCAATATGACTGAGGAGGAACGCCGACAGGAGCTGAGGAACAATCCCAAGGTCATCACCAACAAGGCAATCAAGGGCAAGTACAAGTTCTTACAGAAATATTACCATCGTGGTGCTTTCTACTTGGACGAGGAGGACGACATCCTGAAGAGAGACTTCGCGCAGGCGACGCTCGAGGACCATTTCGACAAGACCATTCTACCAAAGGTCATGCAAGTCAAGAACTTCGGTCGCTGCGGCCGGACCAAGTACACTCACCTGGTGGACCAGGACACCACGCAGTTCGACTCGCCGTGGTACGCAGACACGGCTAACAACATCAAGTTCCACAACGAGAAGGCCGGGGGCATGAAGCAAGTGTTCGACAGGCCTACGTTGGCTAAGCGCAAGAAAATGATTTAGACTATGGCAATTAGATGCACTAATTTTTAAGGATTTTTCAATAAATTTAATCATTCTCATATTTGCTATTTTAATGACATAGTCAGTGGTAGTGACTACTCCGAAGGGAATCGACTGCCTGTTGTAAAGTGGGCATTTTAGAGACCGAATTGTGTAAGTTAGGGTAAAATTGGACCACTTTTCTCAAGTAAAAGTTCGTCACCTTATTGAGAAAAAACTCCATTTTATCGATATCGCGGATATGAATTAATTTCGGTTACAAAATAGTTTTACATATAGCTAAGAAATCATGCAAGGGAAATATTTTCCGAAATAAGCGAAATAATAAGAAACTGACACTCGAACAATGCCCTGATAAAAATTCCCTTTTTCCTTGGGAAAGCTTTTTTCATCCAGATTTGCCGTAAGCTGGGATTTTTACCTTTGGACCCAAACCACAGTATTTTGACTTTTCTGCCATCGGTTTTTTTCCGCGAAATGACATTGTGGTCTGTCACTTTCGTGTAGTGGCTTGGCTTGGTTTTTTTACAGGTCATTGTTTCTGGAATATGCAAGAAAGTGCTGGCGATATCGTGGTTAATAACGCCGTTTATTTTGTGACGAAAGTGGTTTTTAGGAACGATTGATGTGATTGGAAGTGAATAGCGTTGACAAAAATGACTGACAACGATCCGGACGAGGTAAAGAACGGCATATGATCCATGCACCAGGCATCATCTCATGTTACTCTTTAGATTCAAGTTTGCCAAAATGTGGAACCGCATTCGGTGGGGAACAATATCAAGTCGCAGGCTATTATCAAATTTGCCGCCGTGGAGGTGCCAACTGAATTTATTCGGCTGCAGAGCAATACAAATCTCAATTTGCCACCTTCGAACTGGTTGACCAACACGGCCAACAGCTATGGTCTGCATCAGGCGCTTTATCACTCTAGCGGTTTTGCAAGGTAAGCATTTTCTGCGTCCATAAACTTGGAATTGAGGGATGAGATAGCATGAAACTGGGAATTCTAGTCTATGACCATAGAATTTTCTATAACAAATATATCCTTAAACACGAGATTTTTTGGATTCTACACGTTCAATAAAACAACAGTTGTTTTTGACTACTTGCTATTTCTGTTATCGGTGAAGTTAATACAAGTACCCTTTATTTTCACATAAAGTGCGAATGCTACAAGTATTTTCTCTATATTCCATATTGCTCGTATATTTCTATAATTTTTTCCACATTTTTCAGAATCCTAGTCTACCGTTGTTAAAGCATGCGTTTTTTTGGTTATTATTTTTAATTTATTTTGTTCATAAAAAATCTATACGGAGATATAATTAAATATTTCTCTTTACCAAAACGAATTTTTATCCTTCACAGCTTTCATATGGCTCATATGTTTCCTGATTGTCTCGGGGAAGTAGATGTTGTGTCTGATGCTGAAAATATTAAAAAACTGTTGAAATTGCCTTACGCGCCGAAGTGCACTATCAGCATGGTGGTCCACAAGGTAGGCAATACACTTCTAATCGACGAGTTCGATTTTCAAAAATACCTCCTGAGGCAAGCTAGTGAGGACTGGAAATGGATCCAGACATTTTTCCTCGAAAATATACTGAGTAGTGTTAGTGAACAAGATAGAAATTTCTGCCTCAAAGACAAAAGTCGAACGGCGCTTCAGCGCAAGAATTTGCTCTCCAAGTTTCTGTATCACAGCTTGCAGACGAATGCAAAGAGTAAGCAGCCTTCGGACACATCTTCACAGAGCGGAATAAACGTGACGAAGTTTCCGCTTCTAGGACCCGTGCTGCCGGAAGCAAATATAAAAGAGAATGTTCCCGATCCGAAGTCAGATCATGTCTTCAATAGAAACGTTGTTTGGACATTTGAGGACATTCGAATGTTGATCGGGACCGATATGCCCATTTTTGGAGGTGGCACGCGTCCTTGTATAAGTCTCCGACTGCGAGACATGACAAAACCGATTAACGTCCTCACAGGGATAGACTACTGGCTGGATAATTTGATGTGTAATGTCCCTGAAGTTGTCATGTGCTACCACTTGGATGGCATCGTGCAGAAATATGAACTCATCAAAACTGAGGATTTGCCGTATTTAGAGAACTCGAAATTTTCTCCTCACATCATCCGAAACGTTGCACAAAATATTTTAGCATTTTTAAAAGTCAATGCTACTAAGGCTGGACACACGTATTGGTTGTTTAAAGGGAAGAATGACGACGTTGTGAAATTATATGACTTGACTACTCTTTGTAAGAACGGTAATGGGAATGGGGATGCGAATCGGGATAATCCTTTCACAGTTCCCGTAGCAATGCTCTTGTACAATTTAGCAAGAAATATGAAAAATTCATCAGAAAAGGTTTCCGCTAGGAAGGCGGGATCGATAAAAACACTGCTGGACAACTGTATAAAACTATTGCCCAAGGAAAAGTATCCGCAAATCGTAACGTCTTCGCACTACATTTTGTCAGATCTGCATATTCCTGCGAACACCGATCCAAAATCGCCGAACTTTGATAACAGCGATTTGGACTCGGACACACAATCAGTCTACGATGACGATGACTCTGATTCACCACCAGAAGGGGATTCGGATTTCGCGGACGACATGTGCGAAACCACCGTCGTTGTAAAGAATATCTGCGAAACTCTGAGGGAGTTCAATAACGAAGGAAGAGGAAAGAGTAACAGATCTCCATCTCCGCTTGTTGCCTCGGTTGAAGAGCGCTGCCGCATTGCGTTGCAACATATCTGTGACGGCATAAGCTGCCTGCAGTATTTTGAATCGAATGAGGAAAAAATTACGAAGGAGAAGGAAGAACAGGAGAGGGAGGCTGAACGGAAGAAGATTATTCAAGAGGAACTGAACCCGAATATGGCTAAACCTTTCCAACCAATACCACTGCCGTATGAGACCTTAAAGCCTGAACCAAAGAGTGCTAATCCAAATGTGGCAATCCCAATGGGTTGGGACGAAAAGGTGTCCAAGGGTAAAAGGAAGCAAAGAGGGAAGAAGGTGAAGGAAACCTCCACTGAAACTGAATCAACACAAACTGTGGCGGCAAGTACGGCTGAAGGGAGTCACTTAATTAAAAGAACAGTGATCAGCTCTTGGAATGATCAACTGAAGTTCCTCCTGTTCGAAAAGGCGTCCTTAACTTACGCAACGTTGGCGGAAAAATGTTTCCATCTAGAAAACTATGGGCAATCGCTGCGATATGTATATATGACTTTTCGCTGCCAAAAAATAATCCTTAAGTACACGGGATCATTTGGATCCCTTGCAGTAACAAGATCCACTCTTTTGGCCAGAGCTGGAGATTGCTTCTTTCAGTTTAGTCAACATTGGGAAAACATTGATAAATATTTCGAGGAATTTGAGAGCTACAGTGATATTGACAAGCAAATTCTAGCGCAATTGGAGAAAGATTTCGATAAGGGTATAGAAAGTAGTGTTTCGTAGAAGTATTGTCGTTAATAGCATTTCTCTTGTGCAGCTACTTGGGACTATCTTCCACAACCCGTAAAGAATGTGGAGCAGCTTATGATCACTAGCTGTCTTTGCTACGATGCAGCCCTAGAGAATGCTAATCCTGATGCACGCGTTGATATTCTGCGGAGGATGGGCAATGTCAGGAACGAACTCGGCGTGAAGTACATGTTCTGGGCACAGGGTAATACACGCATTATGCGAGCTGCATTTTTTACTGTATACTTTTTTCCTGCCACGATCTTTATATCTTCACCTTATACCTTTCTCTAGATGAATATTCAAAGCATATTTTACATCAAAAAGAAGACACTGATAAAACTTCAGAAGATGGAGTGGAACATAAATCTGAAGATAAATCGAACGAAACTAAGTCATCAAATACCAAGGAATCTCTATACCAAACATTAGCAAAGCAATCTTATGACCACTTGGCCCGTGGAGTGGCTGCTTTTGAAGAGATTAAGGATAACGTTAATCTTTCATTCCTGCTGTGTAATATGGGCCGATTCATGAGGTTTAGGGCGCATGTTCCGATGCAAGGCGAAGAGTAAGATTACTACGTTCAGTTTTGGTATGCAGTTTTATGAAGAAACCATTCCAGACCAGACGACATGAGGCTGCAAAGAAAGTTTTATAACCAATCATTTTCTTACTACCAACGAGCACTGGGTATTCTGGGATCTAGGAAAGAAAACCCGGAACTATGGGATTTAGTCAATTGGGAACTTTCAACAGCCACTTTTAATTTAGCCAAACAAGTTCAAGATTTCGTAACAACTGACTTGGTAAACATAAAAATTTAGTAGTAAAGTGATCTCTTAATATTAGTTAACTTGTAGACAACTGAAGAAGCTGAACGAGAAGTGGTTGACTTGCTTCAGAAATCGCTCAAACTCTGTGATGTCGAACATTCAGGATCAAGGCAAGTTCTGTATGCTTACCGATCAGGTCTTATTCATGGCAGGTAATTTAGAAAGAAATGATAAATACTGGAGAGGAAATTAATTTGAATTTTTAGATTGGCGTCATTTTATCATAGCCAAGTCCGTAAAGCTAAAGAGGATCAATCAATCAAAACTAGTCTGCAACTAAGTCGATTACATTATGAAAAAGCCTCAAAAATCCTTGAAAATCTGAAGGAGTATAAGGACTACATGGACGTACAAGTGAAGAGAATTGCGCTTCAAGAATATTTAGCCGAAGGTAAATTTTATTTAAAATTTTGATATACTTCTATTATTAATTTGTCGATTTTCAGTATCCCCTGGAACTAATCAAAAGATTAAGGCCCTTCAACAAGCCCTTGATATCTGTTTACAAACAAAACCCATGCTGGATTCGATAACAAAGAACGGTGCTGATTCACCAGTAGAGGATTTGAAGGATATTTTAAAACTATTTGAAAGTCGTTTACAATATATATTAAAAACTCTTGCAAAAATGTGCCTAATTAAGGCTAGTGGAAAGGAATCAAAAAAACTTGCTAATACTTACAAGCTTATGTATAGTGCTACTTTAAGTAATAAGGTGATCTCAGACGAAAGCGTATTTGCTGAATATTTATCAAGTATTTTGGAAAATATTATTGAAATTGAAACAAATCATTACTAGAAAACTCCAAATAATTAACTCATAAAGTATCTTATAAGCGTTGTTGAATTATTGTTATGTTTTAAGAAATAAATTATTTTTAGTACGCATTTCAAGCTTCGAAGTGTGCTGTTTTTATGATACATTTACTTTCAGTTATTCATTAGATAGACTTTAATTACACTAACAGCATAAGTAATCCGTAAATCTGAAAGAACTCTGCACTTCTGGAGAATAAAATACATCCAAAAAGCAGGAAATTAGATCTTTTCACCGCATTGAAGATATCTTAGAAATAATTTTTGGAAAATTCAAATTGATTGACGGAAATATGAAAAACACTAATACATAAAGGCCTTCTGTCTTAAACCTCAAATCTTCATTCTGTCGACGAGTGCATTTTGTATTGACTGGAATCGTAAAAATAAGTAAAGTTTAAAATACTTCACTTAGTATTGGGACATTACTTAAAATTTCCATTATTTTTTACGGAACACATCGCAGTTAGTGGTTAGTACTACTCGAGAATTTGTCGATAGGATCTAGATATATGTAGAGACTGGCGTATTACCTTGGTTTTATATAAATGAATAACATGCTAAAATATGCCCTGAAAATAATACAAGTTCAAATTAGTAGTAAATTACTGAGTAAACCTAGGAAAGTTATGTGTTTCGTCGTAATTGAAAACCTCTTGCCATATCTCGTGGCACTTGGAGAGTTTGTGTAAGTCCTAGTACTTTTATTTTAAATATATACAAAAAAATGGATTTTTGTAATTTCTTCAAAATTTTGTCCTAAATAAACGTGAAAAAGTAATAATAAATATATGATTTGAAATAAAAATAAAAATTATAAGGAAATTATAGCCTCTATTCAAGTTTTTCTTATTGCGCAAACCTTCAAGAGTCTTGTTTCAAGTTCACCTTCAGTGCCAAAATTTGTCCTGCTCTTGAAGTGCAAATATCTCAGGAAGTAATTCAAATTTGACTCCAAACATTTGAGAGCTTATTCTCGGATAGTCTTGTTATGAATTTATGAAAGAGAACAACTGTTTTTTAATCCAGGGATATTCGATCATTCAAAACTTGAAGACTGAGATGTACTTCTTTATTCATAATTTCAAAGTGATGTTCACATTGCAAAATATCCATTCGAACATCAAAAACTTGTCCATCATGTCTTTTTTTAATTTTAGTAGTGATCTTATGAGTTGATATCGCATGAGTGTAAAATTCTTAATTCATTCATAGAACGTCAGATCCCTGTAATTTGTTTATTTTTAAATTCTCACTATGGTACAGCTTTTGAATAAGCGTTGTTGAAAAGATAATTACAATTAAATTTTTCAACTTTAACAGCTGCGTAAAAGATAACGCGTGCCGCATACGTGGCTCGTAATCAGGGTAAAGAATGATCTTGACCTTCTTGTCCCAGTACGTTATGTAATGAATCGGCAGGCGGAGTATTATCAATTCATCATTATCGAACATATCGAACCAAATATGAATTTCCCCGTAGCATGCGGCCGTTGTCTGAATAACAATTACTCGGATGTGCTCGGTGAACCGCCTCCTATAAATACAAACTTGACGGGTGATCTAGGCTCAGTGAAATTTTAGTTCTGTACTTACAGGTGAAGTGAACTCGGGATAATTTGGTTATTGGTAAAATGTTTAGATTAATTGTAGGTGGAAAATTGTAAAAGTTGGAAGAGTTTGTGCAGAATAGTCTCATTTGTAGGTAATAATTTTGTGTGCCCTTCTCACACTAGCTACATGTGCCCCTAAACCGGATATTTTTGGAACTCCCGTCGTTTACACTGGATATACTGGATACACCGCTTACTCGCCATATGCAGTCCCGACCTACTATAATTATGGACTTCTAGGCTATAGTCCATATGGTGAATACATGGCATAGATTGAGTTAGATTTTGCTAAAAAGTATTCGTTTTCAGCATATGCTTACGCATATCCTTATGTGTACTACAGATAGGAGTAAACTTGGCCCAGAGTACGTTCTTCGAAATTAGAATTTTTCCAGTAATCGTTTAGTTTTTACTTTAATTGAAAACATATTTAATTAGGAAATTCTATTTAATTCTAAAATTATGAAAGTACTACGGTGTTTGTTTAGATTTAAAAAGTGTTATGCTTAATAAAAATCAACATAAATGACTAATAGCTACATTTTCATTTTATTACCTATATTTTTATTTACTATTTATTTTAATAAAGTTACTCGTCGTTCTTGCGTTCTTTTTTTATATATTTCTGTATGGTTTTATAAATTTTTAGAAATCTAAAGCTCTAAAATTTTACGTACACCAGTTAAACCATGTTAGAGGTGGTGACACAAATTTCTAATTGGATCAACGTTAATTTTTCGTGTACATTTTCAATTGCAGTAGAAAAATTGTCATTAAGGTTTACAACAAATGACGATGTCGATAGAAGCTGAAAGTACGTCTGGTTTTAAATGACGTCATTATAAGACACATACTTGAAACTATAAAAAAAACTAAGGTAAAAATTTGAAGCAGGATTACAGAATATATAGGATTAGAGATGATGATTAATAATTTTATAATTTCTAGTCAATGATTTCTATTAAACTCGCTACATATCATCCTATTTATCCTTGCCAAGATTTTCATGAATACATTCTCCTAGGCATACGTTGATAGTTGGGAAATTATCGCTATGCTCCGCAGACACCGTAGCGGAAATATTTTCACCGATCGTCGTCTGTGTTGTCATACATAGTTTCATAGTATTATTGAGTAGCGATGTCCCTAATGCTTAGGTAGATTGGAATACACTGGGAAATAATTATAGCAATTTCGAAATATAAAATAACCAATTAGCAAAATAAAAACTAATAATAAAATGTTCGATAAATCTTAAATTGTATGACAAATAGACAGATTTGACCAACAAACTGATTTCATATAATTTTATTAAGTCCTAAGTATTTACTTGAACGATTCTCAAAAGTATCTTATGACAATCTTGATTTTATTTAAACGTAGATTATCTACAGCTTGAAATGCAATTTTTCAAAATCAATAGATCATAAAAATAGGTGAAATATAAAAATTGTGTAAATAAGGATGATTCCTGATTGACACAATCGTTTAATTAAGACGTTATATTTCTTATGGCCTTTTATGTAGAACATGATCCATGTGTGGAAATCGAAAAAAATTAATTTAAAAATATTGCTTGTCTGCCCTGTCTTTTTCGCTTTTAGTATTAGACTGCTCTTATTTTCAGGCCAATTCTAATTAAATCATATTGTGTCGCTGATTCCAGCTATTTTAATTCAAATATTTGAAGGTAGATGCCAAAGATAGAGGAAATACCCATAACTGAGTTATTAGTCATAACCTTATTCCTATATATTTATTATAGTGTTCCGACTTGATCTGAGAAAACTGCCCTTATGTACTTTCAATTCTGTTAAGTGATGTATTGCAAAATTCGCAGAATATATGACGACATATGCTTTTAGATACATTACGATTTCTCAATTTCTTTATGAATGTAACTTAGGTCTCTGGTCTAGTCTGATCTCTGCCGTGTTAATGTTAATAGAGAAAAATTTGCAAAAACATAACGGACTGTTAGAATCCTAGTGAGATGATTAATCTCTTGCAAATTCAAAGTTAGATCTTGTTTAATTTAAAACAAAAAGACACAGTTTATAAGTTGATAGAGTTCGTAGAATTGTTAATATTATTACTTTCTTATAGAAATTAGTTAATTGTTTTTAATCTTCTTATGAGGGAATTCCCCTTTTAATTTTTCACCTCTGCACGAAGCGTCGTAGTCAAGCTCGGTTTGGAGCCCTGGTAAGGTGATTGAGCTCGAGCTTTGTCTGAAGCATAGCTGTGGGCTTCGTCTTCATTTGTGGTCTGAACTGGGCACTGTGCTGCGCTTGGGATACTGGAGAGACGATCTTCACGTCACCGTTCAGTTCTGAGTTGTTGTTCGAAGTTGTTGGACGTGTACTCGTGCGTTGGCGGTCTACTTGGTTCAGTGAAGCTGTGAAAAATTAAAGAAAATATTCCCAGTGCTACTACAGTTACTCGCTACTGCCATTGTGAGAAATACAAAATTACAAAAGCAGGCGAAGAGTGATAAGAATCCAGTGCAGTGTGAATTGAATTGAGTTCAGCTTGAGTGTTCTCAGTCCAGCTCCAGATCGCTTTCGGATTAAAATCATCGACCTCAACAGGCACCACACTGGATTTGGGATACTACGAGGCTGTTAGAGGTATCCTTTGTTCCAAAACGATAAACCCCAAGCCCCTGATCCGAATTCGTGAATTCGATTCGCAGCGGCCGTGTCAGCGTGCTGCGCCAGCGAAAATTCAGTGGTCGTTATCTGGCCCGACACGACTTCGAAAATTCCTCGGCGGTTTCTTACGCATTCCAGAAGTATGCGACGTGGTAGAGTCACAGAGCAGCCGCTGCCAAAGCTGTGCCGCCGAGCGTCGCGGGCAGGTCGAACTTGTAATCGACTGCAATTAGCATGCACCTGGTGGTAATATCGCGACGATCGCACTGCATTTCAATTCAGGGTTTCATATGCATCCCGGATCGAGGTCCAGTTCGCCGGGGAGTGCGGCGACTCCGCCAGTGTTGACCTCTGCGATTCGGTCGGCACACAAGCGATTTGCTTTGATCGCCGCAACCACACACGGTTCTCTTCGCCCGCAGCGGCCACTGCCGCTGCTGCAGTTGTGTTTGTGTTGAGGCCGGGAGATGAGAGCATCGACGGGCTCCAGTGATCGACACCGCGCCGCCGCGCATCTGTTGGTGGTCAGTGGCGATCGCGGCTGACCAACGGATTCGACCGCGGTCCAGTCAATTCGCGGATCGGCGGCGGAGGAATTCTCTCGCGCCACTGCGGAGCGATCGGTGTGCGATGTTGCCATGTGCGTCAAAACATCCATTCAACAGTTTCGAGCGCGAAGGTCTCTTCGCGGTGGAGGTTCGGCTCCATGGCGGGGATCGCGTCCGGTGTTGAACCGCCGACCTTGAAACGTCATTTTTTTCGGGTCTCGTGTGATGACTGCATGCCAGATTACAGAATCACTGAGACTCGGTCGCGGTGGCAGCGGGCGCAGGTGTTTTTGAGGCGATATTGCGTAAAAATTAATGGAACTGCATAGTGTGATTTATAACGTACGCGGCTCCTCGCGGCGCAGATCCTTATCCACGCACGCAGTGGGGATCAAGAGGCCTTTTTGCTTTCGTTGTCTGTTTACCTCTGGCATTCTTGGACAGGCTGCTTCCTGCATGGCGGCGGGGTAGAATGGTCGCCGCTGCTGATTTTTGCCCCTCTGCCGACCCGCTTGTTTTGACAGAACTTGTTTTTGCGGACTTTTGCTCTTCGTGGATTATATTACTTTTATTCGCAGCGGATTTGATCCAGCAGCTTATTTAATAACAAAATGTACCGTACACAGGTAGAATTAATGACGCGCTGACCGAGCGATGCTCCCTCCGCCACTTTGATTAGATACGCTCGCAAATTGCTTCCCAAATTCTTCTTGAGAAATGCAAATTTATATTTCGACATTTCAATTTGCGTCGCGTGGTTTCTAGATGAAGAAGTGTGTGGGGAAACTGGATTTTTGCAAGTTCTTTCTAGGCATGAGGTCATCTGCCTGCAACAGTGTATTGGGCGTGGATGTTTCCGATAAAAACAAAATATTTTGTAATATTAACTTAGAAAATTATAAGAGGAGTGCTGGAAGTGCTATTCGCTTTATGCTGGGATTATGTAAATTCCACATGATGCTGGTTCACAGACCCATAGGTGAGAGGGCATTGACCAACTTGGAGGTTTCCATTTCTTGGGACTACTCGGTCTTGGCGGTTACGAGTAGGATAGATGTTAAATTTGTGGATTTACAAAATTTTAAAACCTATATCACAAATAACAGCATATTTATCTTCTTGTGAAGAAATGAACATATTTTATTTACATGTTGTAGATGCGCTTGTAAATCTGCATGCGGAACTATAAATAAAATGTATGTTGTGAATGAAATACACTTTAAATTAGATGTAAAAACGAACTCTAACTTAAAATTGCATTAAATCCTTTTAAAAATAAAAAAATGAGAAACTACAAAAATTAAGGAAAATCAAAAGCATCAAAATCAGTCGACTAGTTTTTGAGACTATCTTAGATCAAAGTACGAATTTTGTTTTTTTTTTTTGTTAGAATTGATTTTTTGAACTTTAATTGTGAAGAAATTGTTTTGACTATGGAAACATTTTACTGTCTCTAATAAACCCTCACTGATTTCGTGGAAACCTTGACAAATATCAGCAAAGTTATTAGGTGAGTTGAAGTATAATTTTATAAATGTCCACAATCCAAGCAATCAATCAAAAAAGTATTTGAAGATTTAAAATTAAAGAACAATAACATTTAAAAATACCGCGTAGCTAACTTTTCAACCTCAGAAGAAAACCTCTTTCAGTTATTTAATAATTTAAATAAAAAAAAACATCTTAAATTATAACTTGTAAGAAAGACACAGGTGTTGGTGTTGAAGTTCATTTGCTTTCTTAAATTTTCCACTTAATATGTGTAGGGGAACTAGGGTAAGAGGAAATGAATTATACTTATAAACTTTCTTTTCTTTGATAAATCTGAAGCTAATACTATGGTCTACGATCACAGAGCGTGTTCTCAAAACTTTAATTGGGTAATTAAAGCCAACCTAAGTGAGTGGGCTGAATATTAAGTACATATGTACGTCTTCACTTTTCCTTCTTCCTGTGGTTAATTCTAAGAATTAATGATATCTTTTAGTCTGCTGCTTCTGTTACTTTCTTACATTCAGTGTTTTTACATGTTGCCCAATCTTGCAGCCTTTCTTTCATTATGTATTACTACTCTATTTTATGTTTAACCATTCTAAGCATGTGTACGTATTATTATAGAAACACTGAGATTTTCAATCGAACTTTAAGTATTAATTAAACGATATTTTATTGTATATAATACTTTTTAGAGTATATACAATCGTTTTTTAATGAAAAGATTCACGGTAATAAATATTTAGAAATTTAAAAGTCTTTATAAATTGAATAAAACCCCTAAATGAACAGACTACGAATATTGAGAGTAGTAGAAATCGTCTAAGGTTGGTTCAACTCGACACAATAGCGGGTAACAATTGTAGCAATTTAAGTATGCCACAGAAATGTTGAAAAATAATCTCATTTCTTCTGTGTTGGCGTTGTATTACACAAGTATGGTCCCGACTCCATGCAAAATATGTTAAAAAGAATTCCATAAGTTTTTAACAAGTCCCAATTTACAAACAATCCTCTTCCCTGTACGACAATGTTGCAGAAGGCTGAGTAAATACCGGCTTCCATATACATGGAGAGTAGTCGAGACGAGAATTAACAACAAACGAAAGAGGAAAGTAACCCACTCTCGGGCTTGATATGGAAGACTGATCGTCAGCTTATTTCCAATTCCATATGAAAATTCACACACTTGACGTGGAGAAATCGTCGAGGAAAAATTGCTTCGTTACATCTATCCGATCGTTGAAATTCCGCACGGTATTAGACCAGCGGCGCATAAGTGAATCAGTGAAACTTAGAGTCTAGGATCACACTTTGGCATTAGTGCCTTAGCTTTCGATCCATAGGCTCAAAGACTGTTAAGGCGCGCAGTCGGCACGAAAAAAGTTCCAGGTATTTCATTAACCGGCCAAACTGGATTTACATCTGGTACTGCGGTCAGGAATGTGGAAAAATATTTAAATATAAGAAGAACAAAAGCGACAGAGCCGTTTTGCGTACAATACAACTGAGTTTCAGGGCATAAGGAATACGGCAAAACAGTCTCGCAGAGTCCTTGCTAGTGTAAATATAGGTCGTCTTGGAGTTACGCGAACCGCGACTTCGCATTCGGGCACGTATGGGTTCGTTATACCCATACGCGATCTAAAGCAGCTTAAAAAGCAAGGCGAGCCGAAAACACTCAAGACGTGAGACTGCAGTTTCTGTGTTTCTCGAAGAAACTAGGTAGCTTGCCACTCCGCCTTTTCCCCAGTCCCAATGGCGTTCACAGTTTCTTCAGACACTTGAGTTACAAAACCTGTTTTCGTTCTTGAAGCCGAGTTGTTGCCTTCCTTACCTTTGGTTTGTAGATTACCTGAATGGAAAAGTAATAAAAGCTGCTCAGATTTTTGTAAATCAACCGGAAGAATGTTTTCAGACCCCTGGATGTCACATAGAATCCCAGTTATAGATTGAAGAGGAGACCCAAGTAGGTTGAATATAATTGATGCTGACGTCGTCGACTTGTTCAGTTTTGAAATGAAGACGTTGAAATCAGTGCCGCCAATCGAAGATTACTAATCTAAATTAGTAGCTAATTCATATGCACAGAATGGGACCGTAGTTCACCGGCCATGCCTTGGAGAAGGTGAAACTAATAAGAAGATAATGGGCCCATTCGTATATTTAAGATGGTCGTTAAAATGTTTACGATCTTTCTTTGATCGATGTCCACCAACGGTGTCTTCGTCGCCTCGGCATCCAATCCGATACTATCGTAAAATTTGTGCCATAGGGTCCTGCATTCTGGCGTTATATTACCACACATCGAGCTTTTAAATGCGGGTGTGTCCAAATTTTTATGTTCAATTATATACGGCAAAAGGAGCAATAAAATTGTCCCCCAGCAGTATGTGACTCGCAGAAGGGCTATGCTTGATTAAATGCTCATCAACGACAACGATCGGTAATTACCGAATCCAAGTCCTGGCTGTCCAAAATTTTAAACAATTCTGATGTGTTTTTTAATAATAAAATTTTATGTGATATGCTCTTTGACTGAAGGTTATAAGAACCAGCGAGTTGAGCAGTCTGGCCTTCTGGCGATTTACAATCAAAGGGGAATAAAGCATAATGAGGTTTTAAAGTAACCCAGGGCACTGACCGTAAGAGTTTGAATCATTTGCTGAAATTGGCAGATAATTTCGGGTCTAATGTAGTCGTCATATTTTTTGCATTCTTCAGAGTGAAATGAGAAGTACAACACCTGCATCTGTTTATGAAATTATTATACACTATATACATATATATTATATATTATTATATAGTAGTTAAATTTTAATGTTCGTTGTTTATTAGAATTTCTTATAATAACATTGCCTTCCTCACTGGCATTTAGTAAATTTTTGCATATACAACTATTTAAAATTGTCTCTTAAAATGCATCTTTCAGCTGCAAATGTATTCTATTCTATTATTTGTGTAAACATTTTGAATCAATTGCTTTTTTCATTTTTGGTTTCGAAAATTATGTATTTTTAAAATTTAGCGACGAAATTTCTTTTTTCGGTTTTTTTTTTCCAGCATTTATTTAATACTCTGAATAACGTTTGTTAAAATTATAGTCGTTTTTTCTTCGATACATACAGGAGAAATATTTCTTTCATCCATAAAAAATTGAAGAAATCGATCTCAAGTTTTAATATCCACACACACTTTTACTTCAATACAGAACGATAGATTTAATTTAATGTTTAATGTTAAATTGAAATTTTATTTCAAAAAAAGTTATAAATAAATCAAAATAATCGTTATAAAATTTTTTTACTTAAGTTCAAGACATTACTACTTTTTCAAATTAAAAAACACATCCTTAGAATTTTATAAGTTTTCGTCTTTATAAACTAAAACGGTCCTCTAAAGATATTTGAGGGAAAATTTTAAAAATATGTTTTTTTTTGGCTTCGGTATGAGAGTACAAAAACAAAATCTCAATATTACTATTGTTTGTGTATTTTTTTAAAATGTACAATTTGCGATGACGCACGACAGTGTCACGTAAAAGAATTAAAACAAATATTATAGAGCAACCAAATACTTTTCTAAAGAAAATCATTAGTATGAACCATCTACAATGTGCAGAAGTCTAAGCTATAATTTTCAAGATTATAATCAAATAAGTTGACATAAAACCCTACCTAATCCTGTCTAGGATTTAATTGCCTCATTTTGTGTTATCTTTTTCTATGTCAGACTGTTTGTTGTTATCTGTTGCAGATCCTAAATAAACCTGTCATCATTTCTGCAAGGTAGCAAACCTTTTTATTTAATCTTTCCACAAGGCAGCTTATAAAAAGAAACTTATTTAGTAAAATGAGCCTTCCGGGTTTAACCCTGATGGTCGTATGAATAAACTTTGGTAGCGATGGACACAGTTCTAATTCTAGTGGTCTACGGGCCTACTAATCAATAAGCCATAAAGCGTTGTGGAAGGCCTGGACATTCACTTAGATCCATGAACATTTACAGGCCATAAAGCATACTGGTTCGTGTGTAAGTGGTGCTTGTGAAGTTTCAAACTCTGAACACAATTTGCTCGAATAAAAGTCAACAAAAGGAAAAAGATCTGTTTCACATTGGCATCGACTTAGCGAAATCCCCATCGGTTTGCTTACTCCTAGAATGAAAACAGTTCCGTCATTTGAAAAGTTCAGCATGGAAGCTCTACAAATTCCATAGATCCATTGTCTGAAGCCAGGGCGTCATGTATCGAATTATATCGATGATATGCGAAATTGAAATTCCCTTCGAATTGGTCTTGAGCGATGAACCATGACATCCGGCTGAGGAGCCCCTGCTTAGAAGAAATCAAAAATACCCGTTTCGCTCCAGACGCCCTACAACAATGCAAATTTGCCTTCTTGTCCATGATGGGCGCGTCTGCCCAATTACTGGCTTCCTCCTCCAGATCGGAGGCCCATTGTTCTTCGGGTCGCTCCACTTTCCAGGTAGGCATCTCGACTCTTTCTTGGCTTGGGGCTAATTTTAATTCTTCCATCGATCACATGACGAACGGCATAAGGAATTCCTCCATGAGTCCACGTTATGTGACACTCCGCATGCAGATGAATTGCCCTTTTTAAGACATTGCTGGCAACGGGATAGCAACGCTTCAGGGGCTTGGTGGATGGCATGGTGGCTTTCATTTCTATGGCTTCAGACTCCAGAGTGTAATCGCGAAATTAGAAAAGAAAAGATAAAAATAAAAGGCAACAACGAACGACACCGCCATCATGACAGCCGTAACTTGTCCTCTTGTCTCTGGAACAGCGGTGTGGGCTTGTCGTATGACGGTTGTCTGCTCCTATTACCGCCAGAAGTGCACAGAGTGCATATTTTGCGACACTTAATAAGAATCGTCAAACTAATTTAATTACGACAGACTGTGGCGAAAATAGTATGAAAATATTTTCTTGCCCGAGTGAACCTCGAAGACAGCCTTAGAGATAATCGTGGCTAGAGTCCCAACTAACGTCAGTAAGCTAGAATTATAATGTTAGAGGCTAGAATTTAGCCAAGAAGTTTTAACTATAAAAGATATCTCAAAAAACAAAAACCATTACGTCTGGGTATTTATATGCAGTCAAACTACTTTAAGTTTGTGCATGTTTCCTTTCAAACATTATAAAACCCCATTGTTGAAAATACTGGCACAGTTCTCAATGTTTGATGTACATATCGTGTATTTATGAGTATATAATAGGGTAATTGAACACGCAATCTCTGGGATGATGGGCAAGTTGTGCAATCAAAACTATTCCATTATTATATTATTCTAATATTAGAGGTCTATGTATTTAACATGATTTATTGACATATTACCATTCCTAGTCGGGATAGAACTAGAACTAGAAAATCTAGCTTAGCCATAGAGGTCTTAATGATGAGCTCGTTCCTTCGTGTGCAGTGGTATAGTCCTTGGCTTGATAATCGCCGGAGACGTGCAGAGAATGCGTCTGTTCGCTTTAATTAGGTTTTTGTCTGTTGCGCAAGCATTCCTCCGTCTTTATGACATCAAAGTGATTAATTGCTAGCACTAACGATTCTATGGAATCCCCAACTGGTCTTACAACTGCACAGCCGTGCTTGCATCCGATTCTGAAGATGCAGACCCTCCACGGCTGGACGTGGTATCAATAGAAGTCATTTCTTTGCAATTGCTTCTGTGCGCCTTGAAGATGGCATTATTCCTTCTCCTTCGTCTAGGTGGTCCCCTAAGTGCTCAATTGGATTCAAATCGGGTCTTAAAGTGCCCTCGTGCGTTTTAATGAACTGTTGCCAGAAAGCACTGGTCGCGATTATTGCCACGCTTTTGTGCAGACTTGTTTAGAACTACTTTTGTACCTTGAAATTTATGGCCTTTCACTTTAAGACCTCTTACGGTGTTAATAAGTTAGCACGGTCTTCCCACGATTATGGGCTTCGGATTTCCGATTTATTATTTTGGAATGATTACAGAGGTGTTTATTTCACTGCGATTTATTATATTGTCTTTTTGATTAAGTTAATCCACTTAATTTTGCTTTGTTTTTTATTATGATACAGAATTTTTTTTTACTGATATTAATTCGTGGCCTCGTAATAATTGTTATAATAAAAAACATGTTCAGTGATGAGCTTTTCATAGAATTTATTCAAATTATTATTTATTTTTTTAAATATTTCTAATATTTAATATCTTTATTCTGCTTAAATCAAATTTACACAAGTGGTGTTCTAATTGAAGAGGCTAATTCTATTTCTGCTTCGTATTGATATCTAGAAGATTAAAATCAGTAGGAGCAAAATTACCATGAAAGCAATAAAGATGTTAACAATTTTTGCTCGTGAAACTTTTGTTTTTGAGTAATTATTAAAGGTAGTAGTAGATTTGGATGATATGCGATAAATATTGGGGGAACAACCATGGGATCTAAGATAGTTCAGACATGCGTAATATAAGGGTATGGAACCTTTGGCCGTCTTTCATTGAAATCTAAAATTGAATTTTTTCGTCTAATAATTGAGTTAACATGGTCGTTAAAATAACGTTGTAGCTAAATTATTGAAATATTTTTCAAATTGATTGGTCAAAAGTGTCATCAGAAAGCCTAAGGATGTTGCTATAGCAGAAAGTCGGCGTATGACATAGATTTATGTTAAGTGGGCTACAGTTGATAGTATAGCAGTTAAAAATGATTCGCAATTAAGTTCCTCCTCGTTGCAAAATAATAATTTAAAGAATCTGAACATCGTATCAAAGTTTTATTTCAAGGGTGGTTACGTTATCGTGTTTAGTCTAGAAATTTAATTTAATATTAATTATTAATGCTCTTTTTATTAATAATTCCGTTTTGAGATTATTTTAGTTTAGTGATCTCAAGGCCATTTAATAGATCGTTTGTTTGATTAAATTATCAATTCGCTTTTTTGAAATGATGATCTGAATCTAGTCTAATGAGGATCTATTGCTAACGCAATCACAGTTTATTTGTGGAACGCCTCAATTCAGTAATTAGAAAATTTCCATGGGGTAGAGGGGTGCCCCAAATGGGGCCCTATTCAATAGAATTGTCGCGCGCATTTTTTATTGAAATGACATCATTTCGCTCAATGAAGTGATGTAATCCATTTGGGTCCAGTCGACGACAACGAATTCTCCGGCGTCCCGCTCCTCCAGAATCTAATTTCCGATTTCACTTGTATTCATGTTTATTTTATTCACTTAAGAGTTAAGAACAGAAGAAACAGTTCAATTGAGTTTGTTCAATTTTGTTCTTAATTTGTTATTATATGTTTTTTTCTGTGGTCTGCACTCTTAATCTCTCGCGTGTATATCGAGGTTATGTCGCGGGATGCAATCAATGTTTATAGGCGGCGGGCGCCGTCGAAGACCCTAGGCGTGATATCGCAACTGTCGATCAGTCGCGTCGGTTATTGCTCTCGATTTTTTGTTTTTGATTCCCCGACTTGTAAATTGATTTCTACAGGTCAACAGCCGTCCGGTAGTGTCTCATTTTTTGGGTCGTATTTTAATTGAACTTGAAACGAACTTTCTCGCTTTTATCACTTTCGAGCGAGATGAGCAGCAGCAGCTGGGAATTAAAAATAATTGCTTTATTAAGGTCAGATGACTTTCTTTGAAGTAATTACAGAGTAAATTGCCATCTTTCTCCGCTTCTTTCCTTCATCTCTTTTGAGATTATTATTGTTATTTTCTTACTTTTATTATTATTTCGTGAGTTTAATTAATTCTGCTAATTAATTCTATTTCTCTTTTACAGGTATGATGACATGTAACAATTCCTCGCCGTGTCACGGTTTAATGAATCGAGACCAAGACTGACAGTACTGCTCTTTTCGTATAGTTTGTACAGGTAGTTAGTCAGTCTCGGTTAGTTTAAGGTAGAGCTCCTCTCGGTGGAAGACTATAGAGGCATAATATGCAGATACACGTAAATGACGCGACATGCCCTGTATCGCAAATTATGTTCTGACGACGACGACGTCAGTCTAGCAAATGAAGTATGGCCTGGCAGGGCTGAATGGGATTTAATGAACGGAGTCAAAAGAACGTGAACGCGCCAGAGGTTGCACAATTCGAAAAGAAATTCATTTACATGCCACCAAGGTCGCTCGTATCGGAAAAATGCGGCTGCTGATCGTTAAATGCGTTCTATATGATCAAATGCATAAAATATTTCGACTATGCCACCTTGAAAACTGGTTAGTGTGAATACGGTCATTTCGATTTTTTTTTTATATAATAACTATTACCATGATGACAGAATTAGGAGCAAGAAAAAAAAATATTTCTTTTGTGTACATTCACTGAGCAGCAACCACCAAAAACAAAGCAGGTAATAGAGCGCAGAAAACTTGATGCAAAACAGCAATTGTTCAACTGACTAGAAATAGCTTGCTGTTTTAGTGATTTGGGAAAAAATTGGAGATGCAAAACTAAACTGATTTGTCAGCAGTACCCGCAACGTTATATTCGCAGTGGACTAAAGTGATATTGCAAATTTAGGAAATCAATATTGGAAAGCTTGTGTAGGTTGAAAGTCTAGGTGAGGCAGTCGGTTCACATTTGCAAAGTCCATAAATGTATTTGATAATCGAACTCAAAGACATCGTCGGAATTTCTAGTAGCTAATAAATTATTAAGAGGGTTTTTTTTTATATATTTTTGTTACACGAATTTTTATGAATGTAAAAAGGAAGAACACAAAATTAATGTGATTAGTGATACTAGGTAAAAATAATGCTCAAAATGATAGCCAAGTTTTTATTTCAATCGATAAAAGGTCTTACGTTGAGGACTTTTATAAATGAGATGTTTTTGCGTTCAAGGGAATCACTACTAGTCAAAAAATAATCTTTTGAGATTTTTGCTCACAAATATGTTTTTATTTTTATTTTATGGAAGTGGAGTAGAATATGGGATATATTTTTTGGTATAGTCACATTGAATTATTATTTAAAAGTTTGTGGAAATTTTTCGGCTTATAAAAATTGTAAATATTTTTGAATGTGAAATTTTTTAATTCCTAATTTCAAAGTGATGTCAAAGAAGTTAGATTTCTAAAATTTGTTATCTGAAATGTAACTTTAGTAAGCAAACTATAACGTCGATAGAATCACTATTTTGAAATAATGTTTTGAAAAAATATTTTAATTGCAATTATGGAATCCTCACCAGTCGTAATTTCTTTTCAATAAGTTTTATATATGTTCATTTAATGTATTTTGATCGACACCAACATTTTGAGGCCCAGATTTATGCCTGCAAAAGCATTTTTACTTTTAGGCAAGATATCTACACCATTTTTTTAAATAAAATCAATTGATTTTATGTTGCCCAAAAACAAACTATATCTGACATATTGATAACTATAATTTATTTCATAGAGAAAAGAGTGTGGGTTTAATTCGCATGCCGATCGTGCCGTATAGTATTATTTAAAAAATTCCAGTGTTATCGTTAAAGTAATGCAACAAGAATTTATAAAAAATACGCTTTACAAATACTCAAAAAAAAGCACTTTAAACAATGAACAAATGTGTTTTATATTACACTTTGACCACCTCTGAAATTGCAACAAAAAATATGATTGAATTTTTTATTTCTGGACTATGTGTGGGTTTGTTCTTTTTGATATTGAACTTTAAAAATGATAATGTATTTTTGTAAAACATTTGCGCTAAACAAAATTGACAAATGAAACAGGTCTTTGGAAATGGGCCCAGTGGGATAAAAGCTTTTATTGGAAATTTTGGTTCTGTATTTTAAAACTCGCTATTTTTCTTTAATTTAAACTTTTACAAACAAAATTCCATCACAATTTATTGAATTCCTGCAAAAATTTTATGGAAAAAATAACAAAAAAAGACTATTATAATTCATTTTTCTAAGTGTAAATTTTTATCACAGGTAAATTGTAGAATAACTCGAAAGATTGGAAACTTATTTACTCTGAAGTTATTTAGTTATATTATCTAATTAGAAAATAAATTTGATGTTATTGTATCTATATAAGAAATCTTTGATCTTTCAAAGAAAACTTCAAACCTATATAGTTGCTATAGTTGTCTCGATTTTTTTCTAATATCACTTCGAAATTTTCAACTACGTTTTAGTTCTGACTACTAGACTATATGATTTAGTAATTATTAGTCAAATTTCAGTTTGTCACTTTTATCTAGATTAGAGAGAATGGAGATGGACGGGTGGGTAAGTGAATAATCCTAAAAGAATTGAACTCTTCCTTATTCGTCTGCGGAACTCTAAAAATGATAAACTAATGCCTCAAGGTAGGAAACTGCTAGGTTAACATAACAAGGTGTTAAACTAGATTTATAAAAAGAAATTGAGTGTATAAATATGTTTTATCGTGGTCATGGCTGCAGATCAGTAGACCTTTGTTTGAAAACTTGATCGTTTAATGATCGATTTATGCATATCAGAGAAGTTGGGCAAATGCAGTTTGTATTACAAGAAGTCGATAGTAGTTGGTTTTACCGCGCACTATGGAAGTCACCAGTGGAAAGAAGTATGAAAAAGCGGTTCAGCCAGACCTTTTGGCGTGCCCCTTTCCCATTACCCTGGCCCACATTCGTGCAGGCTCATAAAACATCAATAAAAAGCGACTGCATATGAGTCAACTTCAAATGCATAGATAAGTTTAGCACCTGAGCTACGCGTGGCGTAATGAGGTGCACGCGCATTTAATTAAAAGAACTGTTAAACAATTTTTCGCAACATTTAAGAATGACGGCAAGGCTAAATCTTTAAATTTCAATGAGTCATTAGCTCGAGACTAGCACAACATTTTTTGCCGGGAGGCATTCCTAAATGCGGTCGGACTGCACCGGTGCACGCCGCTAATTCCACGCAAGCGCGCTCTAAATTGGCTGACCATTGTCTTCAATTAACAGGTGGTAGGACAGGTAGTAGGAGCGGGATGGAATTGGCCAACATTAAAATAATTGCAGGTAACTGGCAGCCCAGGTTTTGCGCCAACGGTAGGTGCACTTAAAAAGGAACCCACTATTACGGTGGAAACTTGTATACGGGAAAAAAGCTTCCGGGGCGTGAGGGACAATTATCCCGGCCAGAACATTATGATCGGTACCTGAGGAAAGTGCTGACTATCTATAAATATTTATTAATTGACATATTTTCATTGAGACGTAAGCGGCATACCGCGCTGCAGCCCAAGCCGCTGGAAAAGGCGATAAATTCTACGGCGCACAATGGCTCGTTCGCTGGTAGTTGGACACGTTGTTGCTTTTGTTTCTTCTTTTTTATTGTTCTTTTTTTTCCTCTTGTTTTTCTTTTATGAGAAGTAAACGACGCGATAAGCTTTTATGCTTCCTCCATGCACCTCAGGTGCGATAAACAGAGAATTGGAGAGTTGGTCCCTGGTCCCGTCCCCGGATGCCCCATTGAAGGTACAATTGTTGCAGTTTTCGGCCGGGCGAATTAACATGTAAATCTGACCTCTTCGGAGCACTTCGTCACTTTCTTTTTATGCTTTAATTCGCGCGAAATCTATTTCACATGCAAATTTTTCTAATAAGTGTTACTGAATGAGGGTCGAAATTTTTTTCAAGTAGCAATCGCAGCACCTAAAACGAATGTGTTTCGCTTTATAGTTTTAAGGTTTTAGAATTGGTGATTAATTCGAGATGGTCGTTAAAAGCGATGTCAGCTTTTAAGATTTACGTAAAACAGCCGAGCGAAAGGTGAAAAAGCCCACAACGCTGGATCTTTTCAAAATGTGATAAAGTGACAGAGATGTGTGTGAAAGTGTTGCTGCAGATTTGATGGGTTCTCACCGCAAAGTTTTTGTCGAGTTCGTTTTTCAACTTTCCTTTCTTGTTAAAAATGTTAACTTTATGAAATCGTTTCCTGAGGACAGCGAGAAATTAACCTTGCAAGAAAACGTTCGACATTGCCCCTTTATTAACGTTTTCTATTTAGTGACATAAAAATGGAAATGTCTAAACTAAGAGCCGACTATACAGAGAAATGCACCCTAGACGAAATAAAAGATGAACTACAAATTTATTGGTGTTGCGATAAATTCTATTCTATAACGTAGTTTTTCCCTTTATAGATTTTACTTTTTCTAAACTGGTAATTAGGATATTCCAATAATACCTCATTTACTAAGATCGGCTTAGTGTTTTCGATTTCGCAAGGGAACAAATAACCTTGTTTTGCATATGGACGCTTAAATCCTCCTTTCGTTTTTGTCATGGCGTAAAAGGTGAATTCAACTCAATTTTTTTTTATTTCAATAATAAAATTTTAAATAACAGATCGAAGTTATTTTTCTTATAAATCCAAATTATGAAACTGAAATGAAAAGGATAAAACAAACGTAATAAAATGTGTTCTTATTTTTTATTGAAACAACTTTCTAAAACCAATCAAACTAGGAAAAATTTTTCACATTTTCAACTTTTCAACTTTCACGTTTCAACTTTTGCTAAACTCCAAATTGATTGATAGAGAAGCAAATAATACAAATGATATTACAATGATTCTAGTTTACGTATGTGTTATATTCTTTTTATTATTTTTTATTTCTATTTTGTTTTAGCCTTAACACGAATTTTCTCATTTTTTCAGTATATTATTCTTACAATGTCAAGAATTAAAAGAAAATACTAAAAAGTAAAAATGTTTAGAGTACAAAGTGTTTTTGATAAAATTTTGTTTTTGGAATTGTCGACTTTGGCATCCGAAGTGCACGATTTCGGTTTAACACGGTTGAAGAAGAGCGGAAGAACTTCTTACGCGGCACTTGAATTTCACTTTAACACGGTCAGGTTAGTCAAACATTTAAAGAAAAATCAATTTTTAGAACAAATCCACCATACATACACCCAATTAAAACAAATGCTTGCAAAGACTTCTTTAGTACCAGTAGTGTAGATATACCACCAAGAAACAAAAGATGGACTGCCGTGTTATTAACAGGTGAAGATGAAGCAGAATAAAAACATTTTTAATTTTTTTTTTGTGATTTATGCTATGTACACAATTTTGTTGAATTAATGAATTTTTATTTAAAAATATGTACATACTTTTTTATTCTACAAAAAAATATATAATACTGTTTCATTACATGTGTATGTATTTCTTTTCAATGTGAATAGTGGACTCGAATTGCACGATTTCAATTTACGCGACATTTTCGGGGAACCAATCTACCGTGCAAATCGAGGGTAGTAGGGTTTATTTTAAAAATTAAACAGTGGATTTTACTCAATTAAAACTTTTATTAGCAGTTTGATGAAACAAACTATAAAGAATTTTTATTTCATATTTTATTTTACTGTTAGTGGTTGAAATTTCGATTTTTTGAATCAATTCAATTCAGGGAATTGCATTTCGAAATTCATGAACTGAAGTCTTGGATAGGTCACCATTTTTAAAAATGTATACAACCTTTTAAACAAAAAACATGAACATTACTCGAGCGTTAATTAATCTCTTTTATATTTAATGAAAAACTATGTGATATGGTTTTCAATAAAATCCAGTGAACACTTTTAAATTACAAACTAAGTAAATGGACATGAGTTGGTTTTGTGATCTTAAAGAACACGTCTGTGATCAATTTATTTAGATCTTAATGCAGCGGCTAAAAGATTTCGAGAAGAAGTTCTATGGCAATAAAATTAAAATGACACTAAAGACCCCAAGGGCTTATTTTAGCTGTGTTTAACTCCCAGCATCCGGTGCATCTTTTGCAGATGCATCTCCGGGGATATGTTCAACGTCTCTGTAAAGAGACTAAACAGAAATATTTTAATTATAAGGAAATGTTTGTTGCTGGGCTATTAATAGACCTCCGTTTGCCCTCCTCTTAATGTTTCAGTTTCTGTGAAACATCTGCTGGTAGAGGCGAAAAGAGAAACTTATTCGTTGGCTAGACGCACGCGTCTACCGCTAGACCCTTGACACCTTTTGCCTTTCAAGTGGTCCTCATAAGAATAAAACCAGCGGGAGTTGTACGCCATGTTCAGTGTCAATTCTACTGCTTTGTATCTACACAAAGATCAATTCGAAAGGCACTTGACTAGAACGCAGAAGACAAAGAAGCTTCTTCACATCATTAATTTCCTTAATTATTTCTCAAATTTTCAGTTTACACGGTCTATTCAGATTCGAAGTCTATTTTAAGTCAGAATAGGAAAACTGATGATAGGGATCACCAACGCGGTAGTGCAACTGTTCTTTGGCGAAGCGTTACAATTCTCAATTTGAACTTCCTTGCAACGGTTCCAGCACGTTCATTGACTGCAGTATTTCCTTTTTCGCGAGATGCCTAATTCGGTAGTGCTACTGGTTGTGGATCTCCTATAGGCATATGCGTGGAGTATCCACTTTTCTTAATCAGCAAATTGCCCCGCTTAAGCACGCCAAATAGCCGTAGCACTCAGCATGGAGTTTGCATTTATGGCGACTAGGGGAGATAGGGAGTGCAATTTTTTATGCCAACGCTGTTATACACCTTCAACTGCTGAATAAGAATTTATTGTTCATTCGAGATTAAACCAATTTAAAAGAAAAAACATTACAACGACTTTGATTCACACTTGAATAAATCGCCCATTTTAATTATGGAAGTATGGAAATTTTGTGTTTGTAAATGTATCTATCATAGGTAATGTTTAATAATTCTTATTATAGATCAATATTCTTGTGCGTTTAAATTTCACAACACTAGTTTTTGAATTTTGTATAAAATGTGCCTATAATTTCTACTTTCTTGAAGTTAAATATATAATATAAAGATGAAGTAAGTAACAGAAAAAGATCTTTGATTTACTGATCTATTTTTTCAGCGGTTATGGGTTTAATTATGGAAGGAAAAGGTCTTGATGTTTTTCGAAATTCTTGACAAATAAAAGTATTAACTTATAGATATAAAATGTATACAAGAAATTACAATAAATTTGCCTACCTTTAAAACTAATACTCAAGAATATTTAAGATGAGGTCAACATTAAAGAGAAATCAATGGGCAATAAGTTTTGGAGCCTACAAACAATTCAATTGACCAAGTTGAGCATCACCATTGCTAGGAAACTCTGCTTTCTGGAAAACGTGTATTGTATACAAATAATATTTTTTCTTCTTTTGGGACTATATTGTTTTCTTTTTTTTACTTTTGCAAGTAGAAGTAGAAAGGTCAATGCTAATGGTAATAAATTCTTTGTCAACCTCCTTATTTCAACTAAAGTTACTATAAATTTTGTGTAATATATTCAAATATGGATGAAGAAAACAACAACTTTTTGGGGTTAAAATTAAAATAGCCGATAGGTGCATTCAGTTTGGTAACTCAAGACCGTCTGTCCGGTGTATCTTACATATTCATTCTAGCTCAAACGGCTGATCAAGATTGGGTTTCCATAACGTTATCGAGCTTTGAAACCGTTCTAACCGCAGAGGACAATAATTTTGCGCCGACATGGAGTGGGTGGGTAGAAGGTACGAATAAGAAATAGAACTGTCTCTGCATGGATATCTCCCGGCTAAGAATTCAAAGTCTTGTCTTGTCTTTCGTCGTGGTCGAGGAGAACTGGTTTTGAATGGCAAAGCTTTTGGATAATAAAAAATGTGTGTTTGACATTGCTAAGAGATAACCCCCTAATGACTACGATTTCCGTAACCGAAGAAGAAAATAGAAGGTAACAGCTATAAATAAATAAACCTGTTCGAAATTTTCTAATTGCAATATGTCAAGGGCAAAGAACCTATTCGAAAGAGAATGGAGGGACGGATCGTCGATCTCCTCGGAAGATGCTTTGCTTTTGCCGGCCGATCGAATTGGCCCATGAATTATTCATGCCGGCGATCGACACTGATGAAATTCAAAATTTCACTAATTTCAGCGCAGCTAGATGTTTTGATCTTATCGAAGGAATATTAGATGATGTTTTATGTGCATGGCGGTATGAGCCGTTCTCCATAGTAAGGTGCTTCATTTATTTCATTTTTGCATTCCATTCAGGCATGATGAACCCGAGAACAGTAACAGGTTAATGAATTGGCTTAAACGTTTTTTACAAGTAGGAATGTGATTAGAATTCAAATTTAAATCAGTTTAACTCTCTGTTTTTCAAAGGAATTTTTCAGTTTTATGAATTCTGTGGTGTATTTTAAGAAAAGGAGAAACAAATGTTAAGACTTTTTGAGAATTTTTATTCATTAAGTTTATAAGTTCGATCTGAATACGACCGATGTATAAAAAATGACGAAAATTAGCCTATGTCACTTTGTTTATTCCTTTGTTATATTTATTTCCTTGACAAATTCAATTAAATAAAGTTTTTTCTTCATACACTAAATAATTACGGGAAAAATTTTATCAATGTTTTATCAACGGTTTCTTCGTTGCTATTAAAGAATTTTTACCAGTAAGTTTCAGTTTAAGTATTTTGTCTATTAGTCGTAAATAAACAAGAGTAAGTCGAAGAATGATAGATTACCAATAATGACGTCTTGATAGATACACAAACCTCAAAATGTTATCTTATCCAATATAAAGCATTAATTAAAACCTTCAGGTAAATATTACGTCGTTTATTTCTCGGATTTTCATTTTGGTCATGTCGGATTAACGGAAGGCTTATCAAAGTCTCCACAAAAGTTTTCCGATCCTCCTTAGAAGACCAAATACGATATTATCTATAAGTAAATATTTATGGAATGATAGAATTCTATGAAATATAAGTCAAGTGGGTTAACTCAAATGAACAGGCGAAGGTGCACCATTTAAAATTGATAAATGAAGTAAATATTTCCAAGATTCATAAGTTCTAGTTTTGAGGGTGATTTTATATATTTAAGCCACGTATGTCCATATCAAATGCTCATCGGTTTTTGGGAGGAACTATTCTTAAATGTGAGGTGGAAAATTAGATCTGGTTAAACTAGTGTTCCATTGACTCAAACCTCAAGAGTTTGAATTTCCAAAAAAGAGACCTATGTTTAATGAATTTGCCGGGGATATTAGATAGATAGATGGAATTATTTTTAAAAAATAAAAATATTTTTCAATATAAGCTTTTATCAAGTATTACCTTCGTAAAAACTTAGTCTCTCATTTTCTAAATTAATATAGATCTATCCCTCCTATGCTGGAATCTCTGTAGTTTCTATCAGGAATTTTACTGTGTTTAAGCAATAAAAAAAATGATGAAAAATTAAAAGAAATCCATAAAAAAACAAGCAATAGTTGTTCGGATATATTTTTAAAAACACTGTTTTGCTTCTTTTTCTGAACACATACTAAACAATATGAACAAAAGCTCTAAACTTTTAATAGTGGCTGGAATATTCATAAAAACGCAATAAAAATCTGGTGAGTAATTTCTATTTTCATACAAAATTATAAACAGTAATAAATTCTAAAATTGATTAGAATTTACCGAGAGGGCTTAGCATGCACCCGATGTTATCAGTACAGTACTTTGTTCCATCTAATTTAATTTTATCAACAACCTTTGGCTTGTTTATTGAATATGCACAATTAACATGGTTTCGGTTTGATTGATGTTCGAACTGTGATAATTGTTCAACTAGTCTATAATAGATCTGATGTACAGACATTACTCTCGTTGAGTTTTTCTTGATTTTAATCACTTGGATAATTGAGGGTTTTTTTAAGATTATAAATTACAGTACTTTCCATAAATCCATATTTTCTGTCACATTTTCTTAGTCGGAACAATCTTTAAGTCTGTATTTGTTTTACAGAATTTGATATTCTTTTTATTACTACAATTATATCGCATTATTGTGCTTTCTAATGTAATGAACAAAAAAATATATAGTACAGTCGCCGATCAGTCTATTTCATCACTTTTTGTAAATGGTGGCTTATTTTATTTAAAAATTTTTAAAATTTTTATTTAAAATTGCTTTGTTTATGATCTATTTTTCTTGGGTCAAGACATTCGTATCAGTTAGTCACCTGTGTGTAATTTCCTGTTTGCTAAATTCGGTTTTGAAGTAAAATGTTTCATATGAATTCTCAATTTATCATTCGACACCATCGCAGTTTTTTAGCCCTTGTACAAAATGAAGTGATTTTCGAAATTTGGAAGCATGACATGGCTCTAATAAGAAATTCCTTGAATTTAATGTTTACGGGATATAAAAAAAATGTGATTCATTATGCGTTGCACATGGTTCGTGCTTGTTCCTTTGAACACCCTACTTTTAGCTGTTGTAGCCTGATCTCATCGAATTTGTTAAATAGTTCCCATGCAAATGTGCCGAGATCGTCAGTTAAACCTGTAATTTAGTATTTATTTATCAATCGTTCCCACGAAACGTGACCTATTCGATTCTCTGCGATCGAATTCATTGTTATTATAATGCTTAACAGTAACGTAAAAGAATACGTGGGTGGTGTTTCTATAAAATCTAGCATAAGGACTGAAAGAACGGTATGTTGTATCAAAATTAATATAAGATTCCAACATGAAGGTGTGGGCAGCGTGCGTTCTAGTACGTTTCTCTCGGAGCTTATTTGCAAACTCGTGTAACTGGCAGTAATCTTGTTGTGACCCACTGATGAGCCATGCCCAGATAAAAACATTTTTAATTGCCAATTGTTGTGCCATGCTAGCGTGAATGTGTTAAATGATTCATTAAAATACAATTTGAAAACTTATATCAGCCTTTCAACTTTATCTCTAAAAAGCAATTTTAGGCCAGTTGAACTAAATAAAAAAGCCATGAAAATATTTCTTCTCACTACAAAGTTTGGCGGGAAGTGTCGCGAAAGAGTGTAAAAAATTAGGAAATTTCGAAGCGACAAAGTCTAAAGCGCAAATACGAGCTATAAGTTATTTGCCAACGCTACAGCAAACAATAGCCTTTCAAAATGACTCCGTGCCTTAGTGTGTCACTAAAAAATTACCGACTTAAGCAATTAATGAGCAATATTCGCGAATTTTCAGAATTTTTCACACAAGCGAATGTATTTTTTTCTTTTTTTTCTCGAATGGCGAGGCAGGAGGTATTGCGTCATCACTAACTTTACCGGCAGAAGTTTGAAGTCTTTCAGCGTTATCAAACATGAAATAACATTGATAAAATTCTTTCGGTGTGAAAACGAATATAGGCGAGATACGGGGGAACAATTGATAAAGCCCCCGAATGAGGCGGCGGAGCTCTACCACTAATTACTATTACAATGGTACGTCAGTAGTTAATCAGTCCTCGAGCGGCAATCAAACTAAGTCGCGGGTGCACCAGTGAGGAATTAGGGCGCCCTGACGTTTTTATTGCACGAAGATACAGAAAGTAGATAAATAATAGTTGTAATTTAATCGGAACGCCGATTGTGATGCACATGAGGCGCCGCGCCAAGAATGCGATCGAATATCAATAGGTACGAGTATCGGCGGTACGTCTCCCAGGCGAGTCAGTCCGGTAAGCTCGTAAAATTTCTATAAACCACTATAATTGCAACTGTTAGTATACAAGTGAAAGCAACCAGCACCGCTGATTGTGGAGGATCTTTAAACAGTATCCTGTCTGCGAATTTTGTGATCATCAGAATTGTTACGTAATATGTCGTCGCGATTGTCTTCGTTTTCGGCCAGTAAGAAGAATTTTATCGGCTTACTTTTGATCAAAGTGAATGTCTGACAAATCGAAGTGAGACTGACGGTCGGATCTGGTTAATAGGCACCTTATTAGTCATGTGATCGACGACAGTCTTGTTCTCTGTTTGCTATATAAATAACGATAATAATTGATGGGATTTGCTTAATTCTAAATAATGTAGAGTTCACCTGCATTTTTATGGACAGAGCTGATCTACGCGATAATCTCACTCACTTTCTACTTTAATTGCATGAGTGTTTTTTCTTGCTTTTTCATTAAGGGGAAATTGAAATCATTGCTTGTGTACAACTCTGAAAGTATATGTGACCGACTTCGGTGCCCAGATAATTAACTTTGCGAGCGGGATTACAGGTGGAAGTGTAGTTATGGGAGCGATCTTGCAACTTACTTGCTTCATGCTTGTATTGTATGCGTTTTTTATCTCAAGTGGTGATAACCAGAAGAGCGATGTCATTCATTAAAAATTAGCTATGAAATCGTTAAATCAACAATTTCCAAGGTGCGAATCAAAGATTGTTGTTTTAAAATGTACTCTTAATTTCAACTTTCAGTTGGAATGTTTCGTGTTATGGAATTTTTATTTTTTTCTTATTTCCAGAATGATTTAAAAATGTAGTCTTGTTTTAAATAATGATTTGTAAAAAAAGAAAAAAGCTCACTCAGGAAGTGTTCCTTTCTCTTTGCTAGGCATTAAAGTAAAATAAAATGCAGAAGGCTATAGGGTGGTGGTTGGTGTTATTTTCTTAATAAATGCATTGTAAGAGTTTTAAGTAAGTCAGTTAATTGTTCACTAAAAATCGTTTGACAAAAATTGGATAAATGGTGTAGTAATATCCTACAACCCTGTAAAATATAATTTGATATATGTACCTACATATATTTTTCAAGCTGTGTCTCTTAAGAAAAATTATTGTTAAAGAATTACATTTATTGCAATTATTTTTGCTATTATTATTTGTGTTCTTATTTTATAGCTTTGAACCAAATTTGTTAGTTATTTTCTGAGACCCATAGGGAATTTAAATAATATTACACAATGCATAGTATAAGCATTTGGCTTGGACTTGAAAAAAGTGAAATCCATTAATGGTTTAAAATTATAGAAATAAGTATTATATAATAAAAGAGACAAATTTTGGAAGTCTTACAACATTAAAAACACTGGAGCATATAATTCGAAGTTTTTCGAAGCCTTTTTCTTTAAAAAATTAAATGTTTTTCCTCGTAAATAATAAAAACAATTTAAAGTGATTGGAACTGCTAAGGCATGCTAAGACTTCCCTACTGTCGTATAGAAAGAAAATAAAATTTTCACTTTTACATTTTACTATTAATAATTTATTGACTGACGTTTTTTTTTTAAGTAGTGTCGAACTACTCATAGCGATGACAACAAAAATAAAGTCAATTATTAAAATTTTATTATAATTAGCACTATTATATTTTTTTCAAATTTGTTTTTGTGCTGCAGTGCATTTTTTTTTGTAATATAAACTACTATTTAACATATCTACGATAATTTCATAATCGTATAAGTTTATTTGTTTTGGGGTCAAAATGTTATATTTAAAGCTTCATATTTCTTAAATGATTTCATTAAATAATAAACAATCTATTTTTTCATATTGTTGTTGGTGAAAAAATAAGTCACATTGTCTCAAATGATGATACAATTTTGCTAAAGTTGCAAGAATAAATAATTAAAGTTAAAAATGTGATCACCTTCATAAGCAAAACCATGATGAATTGCATACGTTAGTAAGCTCTAGTCTAGTATGCAAATCGAATGTGTTTATAAAAAGCGTAGAAAGGTTTGGAGTCATGGCTGGAGAGGAAAAATAATGAAAGGTGCGTGATGGATGCCAGGCGGTTTCATTAAATGCAAGTTGAATGTTGAGGTCATTGTTTGTAGCAGATCGTGACACTTCGATACTGAAAAGTAAATCGCGAAAACAAATTCATTCGTGACTTCGATTTGCTATACCACTTAATGAATGTCAATGCCGGTCGCGAAAATGACTCACGAATTTCCAAGCGCTGGACACAAGCCTTTCCCACAGAACCAGCCTGTTTAAAGCAAATATTTTGTTCTGCGTGGACTACTAAACCAATTGAATGTGAGTGAGAATGCGTGTGCTTCAAGACGAAAATTGAACATTAGTCGCTGGATTTGAAAAGAAAATCTGTTTAGATAAAGATGGAATTGTAATAAATTCAAAACGAATAGTTAAGGTTGTATTTGGTACGTCGTAATTTTGTTTTATCTTGAACAAAGTAATTTTCAAATAATCAAAACTGTCAACAATTCTAAAGTCCATTATGTTTGCAGGTAAAACTAGTTAGCATTTTCCTAAAATTTAATTTGTTTTTTTATAATATTAGATACAAATATATTATACATTGTATTTAATTACATTTAGTTCTGTTAAATCAAAATGTTATATGTTACATATTTTTTTTAAATTTAGAGTTAAACTTTTGTCTGGTAGCGATACTGGCAATAATTTAAAATGTGATTATGCAAATTAAGTATACACAGCCGATTTTTGTTATTAATGAAAGCAAGCACAAAAAGTCGGTGTAAATATAATTTTCCGATCCTATATATAATCTTACTTCTCAGTTTTTTGCAATTCTTATTTTGAAGCTTAAAAATGCCTTATCTGTGGAATTTTTATAAGATTATTTTCTAGTTTGAATAAATTCACAATGATCCTTTCCACTATTTAAAAAGTTTCTTATCTTATCAACGCTTTTTCTTATTCTTTATTGTGTTTTTGTTTTTTTTTTTTGCTCTTGATATTAATTAGCTTATCTTTGAAAAGTTTGAACCAAAATTTGGCCTACGCGAACATTTTATAGTGTGGTTATAGCCGTTTTAATTTTTTTTTCTAATGCTAGGATTTTATTTTTATATGTGTATACGAATGTTTGGTTTAATATTTCAATTTAATAGGAATAATGATCGTAATATATTTTTGTATAAATGAAGTTAGAATTACATGACTGATGATACTGAATCTTGTGTACTCAGCTCAAACTCAGATATTTTACCAATTTTTAGTACATATAAACATAATCTTTTTTATCTATAGCTAATCTGCTTTGAAGTCAGTCGTTTATAGATTTTATTCTAATCTGTGTTTAGATAAATCTTCCTTAAAATATTACCTCAAGCATTTCTAACGTCATTAATCGTTTTGAAAAGCAAATCATGCGTGTCCCACGCATTTATAAATAATGCAATCTATCACAGTGGTTTGCCAAGACGATTTGAGGCTCCAACAGGCGTCCAACAAATCCATCAAAATCAAGTTCATGTTCGCTGGAAACAAATAGCCATTGATTTAATATCTTTCAGATTTCTATTGAATGCCAGGTTCAATAAATTATCTCAAATTTCTCACAGAAAGCGCTCTAAATCACGCGGCGGTGGTGGCTCGGTCCTTCAGTCGTTCAGACAACAAACTCATTGAATCGTTAAGATTAGTGCCCCTGATAAATATTGGAAAAGGGGAAAAGGGAGCTGTAGTGGCCCATTCCTCCGGGTTAAAGTGGGAAGCACTGTAAAGAACTGTAAATTTATGCGGCACCACTGTAGTCAAAGAAAGCTGGAGAAATAAATATTAGCCCTCGAGACAAGCACTGGTTCAGGCTAATTGAAAAACTAATTTTGCTTCTAGCGCTGCCGCCAGGGTCTCAGGTTGAGTCGAGTGCGATTCACTTTATTTCAAATAAAGATTCCTGTTTGCTTTTGAGGCTAGCACTACGCACTATCGGGAAGAACTGTGAATCAGAGCCTGTGAAAGTCATAACAGTCCGGAGAGGACAGCAATTAGAAAAGTTTAACGGCCTCCATTTATAGACATTTGGGTTCCGAGCTGCTATTTGGATCGATGACAACATGTGATAACAACGCGATTACGTTCACGGGCTTCAGGCTAAGGCTAATAAGAATAAACAAGTAAGGCGCATTCCGTCGCATTCTTTGATCTCGCTTTCTTATGCTTCATTATTACGCGTCAGCGCCTTGCACGAGAAATTGTACCAAGGGTATTTAGCTCTGATAAGAAAAATATTTCTATAACTTTATTTTCACAATTGTGAGTCTGGAAATTCCACATTTTTTGAATTCATCTGAGTTTATAGAGAGAGCAGACATTTCTTCGGACTAGGCTTAGACGTTGATCGGGTATGGCGGGGTGCTAATAAACCAACCTAAAATTGGGCTTGATTCCGAAATGTAACACTATTCCTCCTCGTTTCTCGGCTTACCCTACATGGTCCTGCTCAAATTCATTGATCTCCTGCAATGGATTTAATTTCAAATTTCGCAATGGATTTAATTTCAAATTTCGAATAAAAGCCGATAAATAAATCGATTTATTTTTTAATTGTAAGTCGACATTTTAATTTTCTATTATAGCACGAATTAAAGTAAATCCAAATGGTCTTCTTTCTTGTTTTCAGTCAATAAAAATCGCATAAATGACTTTCCATTATAATATTTGTTTTATACTTCATTTAAACAATTATAAATGTTTAAATAATCCACCCTAATTGATCAGCATTCTTTAAAAAATTTCCAATGGATTATTTTAAAATTAAAGTGGATTATTTTAATAATATTTAAAATTATTTTAATAATATTTAAAATTCTTTAAAGTTTTAAAATAATCTACTTAATTGGTCAACAGTATATTTATGGAGATAAAAAATATAGTACTTTTAAAAGAATTCGATAAGTAGTGCTTTTTGATATTGCATAAAAACGCGTTTTTTCCAAACTGTTCTTATCAACTTTCTGGATACTAAGAATATATAAAATATAAAAAATGTCCACACACTATGTGCCAATTAGGATCTACCCTTTAATAATCTCTGGACGTGAAAGAGAAATTCCAGGTAAAATGTTTGCATGTTTATATTAGTCACAACTTTACAGGTTTGAAACGCGTAGTACAATGTAAAAGGTACTATGTTGTGATGGATGAACTAATAGAAAGCAAGAATACAAAATTAAGTGACTCTATTTTTGGTTATATGATATCAGAACTAGAACAAGGCCTGTGCAAGTAAGTTAGATACAGATAAGTGACATGCAAATCAGTAACAATTTCTTCATTCTTTAAGTGTATTCAGTCTGTATATTTCTGTAGCGTCTATAAATTAATGAAGATATATGAGGCAATTTACTTGCTTTAATTCATAGATATAGAAAAACTTGAATCGGCTCTAATTCGGGTTAATAATGTATGTCAATAAAAGTGTACTCTTTTTGGTTTTGCAGCATCGCAGTATGAGCCAGGAGTTTATTCGTCTCATGTACAAGGCCGCTCCACCATGACCCAACGGGACGGGATAATAAAATTTGAGAATGAACGGATAAAAACGCTTCAAGAAGAACGACTGCACATCCAAAAGAAGACATTCACAAAATGGATGAACTCATTCCTAATCAAGGTACTTAATCATCGCAAATAATTTCATTAATTACACGGAAATGATAGATCGAGAGCGTCCCGATAAACATAATTCGTTTTTATAGGCATCCTGGATTTCTTTTTCTTAATCTTTTAACATTTCATTCTTTTGTTTTTATATCCGAAAAATTTTCTAGGCAAAAATGGAGGTCGACGATCTCTTCACCGATCTGGCCGATGGCATCAAGTTACTTAAGCTCCTTGAGATCATATCATCAGAGAAGCTGGGCAAGCCAAATAATGGACGGATGCGTGTTCATAAAATAGAAAATGTCAACAAGAGTCTGGCATTTCTGCACACCAAGGTAAGCCGACATTCATTGAGAAAAGAAAGTCATCCTACCGGTTATAACGTGATCTGTAAAAAATTTTCGAGGCGGGAACGATTGTGGTGGTCGATTCGCTTCCATCTTGATGTACCCCAATCCAATCTGATGTAGCTTCAACGAAATCATCATCAACCTGTAGTTGCAAGAGCCTCATTTCTCTGTTTTGTGGGCCTCGATTGCCATTCATGGCGTTCGAGTTCTTCTGAAGTGTTTTTGTAAGTCCCGCTCACTCGCCAGGTTGACGAACAAGACTCAAGACTCTAAATCCACGGCCGCACTTGTAGAGAACCGCTCTAAACAACACACCTGAGAAATGTAGCGGCAGGTATTTTGGAGGTCTCAATAGAAAGAAAATATGTGGCTCAAAGAATGCGACTTATGTCATTACTGGCTAGAGTGCACGTCTTTCTAGCGAATAAGCCGGTCACGTGGAACAAAAACCTTAACCCGTCCGCATTTTTATGAATATACCTGGTCAGGTACTTAGTTCCGTTTACACAATTAATACTTCCATTGTGAGTGGAATCAGGCGTGAAATATAATTATTGCATTCGCGCCGTAGAGTCGAACTTCTCACGCGTCTACCTGAGCGCCTGATCCCCTGGAACGGTGGCAGCTGGCTAGCAGCTCGCTGTAGTATCGTGCCCAATGGCCGCGCGCTGTTTTCTTCACGATTTCAATTAATCATGCCACCAATTTTTTCACAGCTCTTTTTTTAGTCAACTATTGTCGCAAAAATAAAATCAACAGAGCTAAAGAAGAGGAAAAGTCTAAGTCGGCTTAGCCAACTCTGCTAACAGTGCTCGGATTCTTGAATTAGATGGCATCAGGTATAAGCCGAGCTTGAGTGCCGAGCGGATTATCAAATTATGTCATCGATTTTTACTTAATTTCTGCTAATTTAGACCTCTACTTACGATAAAACTGCTTGAATAGCGACTAATTGAGCTTATTGTCGCGACACTGAGAAATATTTTACTAGCAAATACAGAAAGTTTGCACATTTTGTATGTGTCCCTCGTATGCAAAGAACTTTGAGTCGGTTATTACCTTTTCTAACAATCTAGGTCAATTAAAACACTGTGTCGCGTTTCTTTTTTCTCTGGAACTTTTAAGGGCGTGGCATTAGAAGATTACGGATACTATTTAATGATGTATAAAAACAATATAGGTATCTAAATTTTATAAAAACAGTTCATATTACAGTCCAAATCCATTTTATTAGGTCATCGTTATACCTTCGAAATAAAAAAAAACAGTTCAGTTAAAACATGTGGAAGGCTAGAAAAGTTGATTAAATAAAGAGACGACCGTGGGGGAGGGAAATTACACACCTAATATTACTCTGAGACTTATTAGGAGTATAGATACCACGTTTTATCTTAATTGAGTTATTAATATCGGAGATATCACAATAAATATATCAATCGGGACGAAAACTTCGACAAGGGATAAGTAAAATAATTCCACGTTCATTTTAATTCTGCTTTTGTTATTTAATGAGTTTTTTATCTTCTATCCAGTCTTGTTGGGAAAGCCCGAATACTTGGGTCTCAGACCAAAACATTAGCTCTAAACTTTTTCTCTTTAAAGACCGGAGAAAAATAGCTTTGAGCTAAACCAGATCTGTAAAAACGCCACTTCTTTTTACCAATATCTTTTTTCTGTAAAATATCCTAAATGCAATTCGAGATATTTTGCTGTAGAGGCTACGATTGTTTAAAGTGTAAACTTTAAGGCGTTTCCTAAATTGGTTATATTATTGTAATATTTACTTTTTCGATTTCTTCAATTTAACAATAATATTGTTAATTTTCAAAAAAATTGTCACAATATTTCAAGATAAAAAGCTCCTTTTTCTTTACTATTTGATAATTAAAAAAATTTAAATGTATTATTGAACCTACATGATCGCCATTTATTGTAATTAAATTGCACATTTTGCAACTGAAAAGTAACAAAAATGGGTCTATTGGAATGATAATTAATTAATTGCTTAGGTTCGTTTGGAATCGATTGGAGCAGAAGACATTGTAGATGGCAATCCAAGATTAATTTTGGGTTTAATCTGGACAATTATCCTTCGTTTTCAAATTCAAGAAATTGAAATAGATGTGGTAAGTACTGTGTGTTTAAATGACGAAATATTGTTTTAATAAAATTTTTTGATTATATTAAAAAGGATGAAGAAAATGAATCCTCTGAAAAGCGATCAGCCAAAGATGCTCTTTTATTGTGGTGTCAAAGAAAGACACACGGGTACCAAGGTGTTAACATTCAGGTAATATTTTTATATTTCTATATGTTTACGTGGTTCTTGAGAGTTGTTGTTTTCGTTGTTAGGATTTTACATCATCGTGGAGGTCGGGATTAGGATTCAATGCTTTAATTCATTCACACAGACCTGACTTATTCGACTACAACTCCTTAATACCTGGCAGAAACATTGATAACTTAAATCATGCTTTTGATACAGCCAGTACTGAACTAGGTATCCCAAGGTACAGATTACTGTCTTATTATCAGATATTATATAGTAATTTATTTGATTTCTTTTAGACTACTTGACGCAGAGGATGTGGATAGTGCGAGGCCAGATGAAAAGTCAATTCTCACATACGTGGCTTCGTATTATCACACATTTGCTCGAATGAAGAATGAACAGAAAAGTGGAAAACGTATTGCAAATGTATGTTTTGTTAACTATATCCAATAAAATGAATAAATGGTTAAAATTATGGACTTCTAGATTGTTGGACAACTTATGGACGCAGACAGAAAGAAGGCACAATATGAAAGACTTACGACAACACTCCTTAGTTGGATCAGACACAAAACCATGGAGTTGGAAAAACGAGACTTTCCAAATTCTCTAGAAGGTATCCAAAGAGAACTCTTGATATTCAAGGAGTATCGAACAATTGAGAAGCCACCAAAGTAATTGTCTTCCAATAAATTAGGGCTAAATGGGAATTTAAAAATTTTTTTTAAATATTACAGATACAAAGAAAGAAGTGAAATCGAGGCTCTGTACTTTACCATAAATACTTTACTGAAATCCCTTAACCAGCCCCAGTACACCCCGCAGGATGGTCAACTTGTAAACGATATCGAGAAGGCATGGCAAGGTCTGGAGAACGCCGAGCACAACCGTGAAGTGGCACTGCGCGAAGAATTGTTGCGCCAAGAAAAACTAGAACAATTGAACTATAAGTTTGAAAAGAAGGTAATTGCGTCACAAGGCGGAAGCACGCAATCGTATTAATTACACCTTCTGCATTCGATTACAGTCTGTTCTGCGCGAGGGATACTTGAAAGAGATGATTCAAGTTCTGTCGGATCCCAGGTATCTACGCCAGGTCGATGCGACACTTAAGAAACATGAAGCTATCTCGGCGGATATACTGGCTAGAGTTGAGAGGTTTAACGACTTAACCGCAATGGCCAATGAACTGGAAAGGGAGAACTATCACGGAAAGGAAAGGGTGAAGAGACGAGAAGAGGAGGTCATGGAGAAGTGGAGGAAATTGCTGGAGCTCCTTGAAAACCACAAGAACAACTTGTCATTGATGAGCAATCTAATGAACCTCTTGAGGGAAATTGCGACTACAATGGAAACTATCCAGGAGCTTCAACTACATTTTGCTTCGGAAGATGTGGGTCCACATCTTTTAGGTGTTGAAGAACTTTTACAGACGCACTCTTTGCAAGAATTGCAAGTCAATGCCTTAGGGGAGACTTTGAAGAGGTTTATAAGACAGGGGCAGGCGTTCAAGGCTAGCGATCAGAAAGACGTCCCTTTATTAATGCAAAAATTAGACGAACTGGAGAAAGCATATGCAGTGTACGGCGCTTACATTTCATTTATTAAAAACGATGTATCCATTCATTCATTTACCATTTTCAGACTGGTCAAATTGTGCGCGAAAAGAAGAGCTCGCTTGGAAGAAGCTCGCAATTTCTACTTATTCATGGAGGACTACGACAACGAGGAAGGCTGGTTGGTCGATAAGCAGAGAATTTGTAAAACTGGGATTACCGCAAAGGACCTTAGGGCGGTCCTTTCTCTACAACAAAAACACAAAGCACTGGAGGATGAGATTAAAGTCAGAAAGCCAAAATCCATTCAAATGGGTGATGCTGGCAAGAGATTGATTTCCGAAAAACATCCAAGATCATCGGAAATAAAATCAAGGATAGATTCACTGGAAGAACACTGGAAGGCTCTTGAAGATTTAGTCGAACTTCGGAAGCGGCAGTTGGATGACGCTGCAGAGGCGTATCAGTTCTATGCTGATGCAAACGAGGCCGAATCTTGGCTTAACGAGAAAATGGCCTTGGTAGCCTCGAACGACTATGGTACTGATGAACCTTCAGCCCAGGCTCTGTTGCAGCGTCATCGAGATTTACAAGGGGAACTGAACGCCTACTCTGGGGATATCCTGAATTTAAATCAACAAGCTGAAAAGCTAATCAAGGCTGGAATTTGTACCCTAGAAGTAAGTATATAGTATAGATTTAAGAAGATCAGATGGTAAGCAGAAAATACTAGCTTTCAGCTGAACCAGAGCAGCTCCAAGAAGTAGAGCAAGAAGAGTGGGTAAATGAATCCCGTCTAGTACCCAAAGAGGTATGGGAAGAAGAGCCAGTGGAAAGAATCGAGCACCGGAAAGTCAGAGAAACAAAATTATTCCCCCACGTAAGGGCTATGTACCCCTTTGATGGACAAGGAATGAAAATGGAGAAAGGAGAGGTATCCTTAAGATTTATAAAATTTTCTATTTAAATGTTTAAGTGAACATGTTTTCTAGATAATGATGTTAAAAAATAAAACTAACTCGGACTGGTGGTGTGTCCGAAAGGAGAATGGTGTTGAGGGTTTCGTGCCAGCTAACTATGTTCGTGAGATTGAACCTAGACCAGTAACATGCTTAGTACCTAAGGTGGAGAAGGTGAAAACAATGCAGAAAGTTAAGAAGACGATACTCGTTCGCCAGGTTGTACCTGTTAAAAGAATAAAGCCTACGACTATCTCCCAGATAAAGCCGCTGGTAAAGAGACGATCATCGACAAATGCTGACAATGCCGATAGTGTTGAAAAACGACAAAAACGAATTAATTCAACCTACGACCAACTGCAAGATATGGCGCAAAAACGACATGCCCTCCTTGAGGATTCAATTTGCCTCTTCGGGTTCTACAGGGAGTGCGACGATTTCGAGAGATGGATGAAGGATAAGGAGAAAATGATTAAAACAGAAGAAGTGGACAAGGTTGAGAGTGCCAAAAGGAAATTTGAGGTAGAATTGATTTTGTTTTTCTAATAAAACGGTTTTATTAAAAGTTTGTTTCCAGAAATTCCTTACGGATTTGTCAGCAGCATCGAAGAGAATTGAAGCCATCGATGCTGCAGTGGATAATTTTACCCGACAGGGTCACTCCCAGTTGGACAAAATTAAAGCAAGGCAAAAACAAATCCATCAAATTTGGCAGCGTCTTAATAATGCTAAGGCGCAAAAGGAAAAGAACTTGGAAGGAGCTTCTAGTGTTGAACTATTCAATAGAACTTGTGATGAAGCTAAGGTTTGGATGAGTGAAAAAATGTTGCAGCTGGATACAGCGGTTATAAGTCCAGATTTGAAAACAGTACAAGCACTACAGAGACGACATCAAAACTTAGAAAGGGAGCTAGCACCTGTAGAGGAGAAGGTTAATAGAGTTAATTTCTTGGGAAATTCGTGAGTTTCTTATTTATATACACGTTGTACAATTAATTTTTATTATTTATTATATAATAGAGTCAAGAACGCTTACCCATCGGAAAGAGCTAATGTAACTGCTCGTCAGAAGGAGGTCCAAGACATGTGGAAGCAAATTCATGCGAAGGCTATAGAGCTACGCGAAAGAATAGAAAATGCCGTCGGGCAGCAGATATTCAACAACAGTGCCAAAACGCTCCTGGCGTGGATAGATTCCGTCAAGGAGCAATTGAATGCAGATGAGACCGCTCGGGATGTGGAAACCGCGACTAACTTGTTCAAAAAACATAATGAACTGGGAGATGAGATTAAAGCCCGCGATCATGAATTTGACGAAATTATTAACCTGGGAGAGCAGCTCACTGAAGGAAATTCGAACATAGATGAAGTAAAGAAGGTGATGGAAAGGTTGAATGCCGAAAGAGAAGCTATCCACAGAGGATGGGCTGAAAAACAGAAGTGGCTTCAACAGTGCGTTGAATTACAAATATTCAATAGGGAAGCTGACAAAATTGATGCTACTACGAAAAGCCACGAGGCGTTTTTGGAGTATTCCAATTTAGGGGTTAGTATTTAACAACAAATTTGCAATCATTAAGATTTTCATACGACAAAATTGTAGGAATCACTTGATGAGGTCGAAGCAATTCTCAAGCGCCATGAAGATTTTGAGAAGGTTCTTATGGCCCAAGATAAAATTCTTAAAACATTCTCAGACAACGCTGATAAGCTAATTGCAAATAAACACTACGATTCAAAATAGTAAATTAAAAAATTCTGTTTGGATTGAATGAATTTTAACTGATGTACTCCTTACAGTATTGATGATCGCCGTAATCAAGTCTTAGCCAAACGGCGTGCAGTGAAGGAACGTGCTTTTGAAAGAAAGCGATCGCTGCAGGCGTCAAAAGATTTCCAGAAATTCTCAGCTGAAGCTGGAGACCTGAGCTCTTGGCTGAATGATAAGATGAAGATTGCAGGCGATGAGAACTACCGGGACTTATCACATCTCCCTCGGAAATTGCAAAAGCATAAGGCTTTTGAACGTGAACTACGAGCCAATGAAGGACAGTTGAGAAATATCAATAAGGTAATAAAAGGAATCATCTCCATTCAATGATGAAAATATAACTGAATATACATTTTATAGGATGCTGAAACATTAATAGCATCTAAAAATCGTGTTCCTGAGATTGAAAATATGGTTGCTGATTTAAACAAGAAGTGGAAGGATCTTCTTTTGTTGTCCGAAGATAAAGGTTTGTTTTAGAAAAATAATTATCCGAGTCCGAATATCTCATTTGTTCTTATAGGACGAAAACTAGAACAAGCGCTGCTGCAGCGCGAACATAATCGGGCAATAGATGATGCTAAGAAAAAAGTCTATGAATTAGATACGGCACTACAAAGCAAAGATGTAGGCAATGATCTCAGGAGTTGCAAGGATTTAATCAACAAACATCAGGTAGGAAGTCTACATAAGTATGAATGATTTTTTTTTTATAATAATTATTTAAAAATTTAGCTGCTAGAATCCGAGATAACATTGTGGGAACAAAAAATTGAGGAATTGGTTTCATCAGGGGAAGAGATGGCTCACGAGGGCCACTTCAATGCTAAGAACATTAAGGATGAAACCAGAGAAATCCAAAGTCGTTTTAAGCATCTTAGAGAACCTATCAAAAAGCGACGGGCTGAACTGGAAGAGAGTTTAAATTATCACAAATTCGTTTTCGAATTGGACACTGAATTTCAGTGGATTAATGAACACATGCCGGCAGCCACTTCGACTGAAATTGGCCAGAACTTGCACCAAGCCCAGACACTCTACAAAAAGCATAAGAAATTGGAGGCTGAAATTAAGGGCCACCAGCCAATGATTAATAAGGCACTAACTGCTGGACAGAATTTAATCGAACAAAACCACCCTGAGAAGAAGAGCGTAATTATATAAATTAATTTTCTCTTAGGACTACTTTGTAAAGTAACTCTCAACAGGTGGCTAAACTTTGCGACGACTTAAGAAAAGCCTGGACTGATCTTGAGGGTAGTACTAGTGAACGTATGAAGAAATTGGAAATGTCCTTAAAAGCTCAGCAATACTTGTCCGAAGCTGGAGAAATTGAGACCTGGCTTGGAGAGCGTAACAACGTTTTGCGGTCAACTGACTATGGTCGCGATAGGGATTCAGCTACCAAACTTCTGACTAAACATAAAGTAAAACTTCTTTATCCCAATAATGATTTATGAAAAACTGATTTTTCAAATAGGCCATTGAGCTTGAACTGGACACTTATTCAGGTATTGTATCCGAAATGGGCCACAATTGTTCAGCCATGGTGGTGGCTAATCACCCCGATAGCAAAATATTGGCAGCCAAGCAACAACTTATAGAGAAAATGCTAAAATCTCTGCAAAAATTAGCATCCCAGCGACAAATTAGACTTATGGAGAGCCTGTACATGCACGAATACTTCCTTGAATCTGATGAGGTAGAGCAATGGATTAGAGAACAGGAGCAGGCCGCTTCATCGGAAGACTACGGCCAAGATTATGAACACTTGACTGTAAGGTTTTGAAGATTTTGCCTTTAAATTGCTTTTCATAACGATTTTTGAGAAGGTCCTCCAAAATAAATTTGATGATCTTAAACACCGTGTTGAAGTTGGGGCAGATAGGGTCAACCAGTGCGAGGTCCTAGCGAAGAAGCTTATTGAAACCGATAGTCCATACATGTCTGATATTGAAAAGAGACAAGAGCATCTAAGGTAGGCTATTCTTCCAATACTAAAATATGTGTAGTTATTAATATAACACTGTCTTTAGAAATTCCTGGGAAAATTTACTAAAGCTCCTAAATCAGAGAGAACAGAAACTCCACGCAGCTGGTGAGATCCACAGATTCCATCGGGATGTTGCTGAAGCTTTGTTCAGGATTCAGGTTCAAACATTTTGAATTATATTTTCATTCAAATATTTAAATGTTTTATTATTCTTAGGACAAGAATGCAGCTCTATCGTCTGAATTAGGCAAAGACCTTAATTCTGCTTTAGCATTACTTAGGAAGCACGAAGGCTTTGAAAACGATTTAGTTGCTTTGGAAGCGCAATTGCAAGTGCTAGTCGAAGATTCAGTACGTCTTCAAGCGAAATATCCTTCCAATGCAGCGGCTATAGCCCAGCAGCAGGATAAGGTAGTCACAGCATGGAATGATTTAAAGGAGAAATCTGCAACAAGAAGCGACCGGCTAGCGGGTAGCTGCGATCTTCAATACTTCCTCACGGATGTCAGAGATTTGATGTCATGGTCCTCAAGTCTGAGAGCAACCATTCAAGCCGAGGAGCATGTTAGTGATGCAGCTGGATTAACTGCATTAAGGATTCAACATGATGCTATATATGGAGAAATTGAAGCTCGTGAAGAAAAATTCAGATACTTGAACGAACTAAGCGATTCAATGGTACAAACAGGACACTATGCCGCTGCTGAGGTTGAAGAAAAGTGTGCGGCAATGCTAGACGAGCGCCAGAAGCTGCATGCAGCGTGGAATAAAAAGAAAATTATTCTGGAACAAAAGATTGACTTATTCTGTTTCTTGCGCGATGCCAAGCAGATCGATAATTTCTCCAGTTCACAACAAGCAGCTTTGTCTAGTTCTGATTTTGGTCAAACTGTTGAAGATGTTCAAAACAAGATCAAAAAACACGATGAACTGGAACGACTTATTCAAACCCAAGAAGAAAAGGTGGCTCTTTTGCAAGAACACGGTAGAAAATTACTTGAACAGCATCATTATGATAGTCCTAACATTCAAAAGCATTTAAATGAAGTTCTTATACGAAGAAAGAAAGTCAAAGACCTTTGTGCAGTACGTAAGCAAAAATTAGCAGATGCTCTACTTTATGCCCAGTTTGTTCGGGATTGTGCTGAAGCAGAGTCGTGGATTACAGAAAAGAAGAAAAAACTAGAGGCTGATTCAGCTAACTACTCGGAAGTGTCCAATTTGGAGGAGAAAATTAAGAAATTGCAAAAGCACCAAGCCTTTAAGGCTGAAATTGGGGCGAATGAGATAAGAATTAAGGAAATCCAAGACACTGGTCAACTCTTAATTGCGAAGAGGCATGAATCCTCGGCAGAAATTAAAGAGGCGATCGATAGAATGGCGAGTGCTTGGAAATCTCTGCTTTATGAATTGGGACAACGTGGACGAGGTCTTGAAGAAGCTCAAGATATTCTTGAGTTTAACAATCAACTAGATAAGATCGAGGCTTGGATTAGAGACAAGGAATTGATGATCCAAGCTAGTGACACCGGCCGTGACTTAGAGCATTGTAACGCGTTGATGCGTAAACTTGACGATGTTGATTCAGACATGAGGGTTGACGATCAGAGAGTGAGACACATCAATAATCTAGCCGATAAATTAATTAGTCAGGGGCAAGCGCCTAATGAGGCGAAGATCATTGACAAACGCAGAAAGAATTTCAACAGCAAGTGGAAGGAACTACAGGTTGCTTTAAATGCATACAGAAATTTATTGAAAGGGGCGTATGAAATTCACGTATATAATCGGGATGTAGACGATACCTCCGATAGGATTGCAGAAAAGGCTCTAGCCATGAGTTCTGATGACACTGGTCGTGATTTGGCCGCAGTTGAAGCACTGTTAAGAAAGGAAGACACTCTCGAGCGTGATATGACTGCTGTAAAACAAAAGATTAATGAACATGAGCGTGATGCTATGACCCTGAAGAAGAAATATCCAGATCGTCTGCAGGATATCGACAAAAAATTGGATGAACTGAAGAAGAGTTGGAATAACTTGCAAGATCTTAGTATTAAACATAGAGACATGTTGAACGATGCTTACAAAGTCCATAAATTCGTGTCCGACATTCGAGAGCTAGAATTGTGGGTGAATGATATGATAAAGAAAATGAATTCATCACCGAATCCAACTACAATTACTGAATGTGAATCTCAGCTGGAACTTCATCAGGAAAGAAAAGCTGAGATTGAAGGACGAGATCGTATTTTTACAGCTCTGAAGGCGCATGGTGAAAGTTTGCAAGATCTTAAGCAATCAGACGAGGTTAATAAATACATGTTTATCCTAAGTGAACTTCATAAAACCTTGCATACGTCTTGGAACGAAAGAGCTAAGCGTCTTCGAGAAGCTCATCAACTTCAACTATTCAAGTCACAGTCCGAGCAAGTTGAAAACTGGTTGGCAAATAAGGAGGCCTTCTTGAACAATGACGATTTAGGAGATTCTTACAATGCTGTCGAACGGCTGGTTAAGAAACATGAAGCGTTCGAAAAACTTCTTGTCTCTGACAATGTCGAGCATCTTGAGAAATTCGCTAACTCCATATTAGAAAGTGAACCAAGAGACGTGGACATAATAAATGAAAGGCTTGGATACATTTTAAGACGTAAGGAGAAATTGATTGCGTCCTCCAACGAGAGAATGCAAAAACTGATCCAATCTAGGCAGCTACAACAATTTTTGAGAAATTTGTACGAAATCGAGAGATGGGTAATACAAAAGATGCAGGTTGCTGTGGACGAAAACTATCGGGAACCCAGCAACTTACAAAGTAAGATCCAAAAGCATACCGCTTTTGATACCGAACTGGTCACTAATGCTGCTAGAGTTAATGAAGTCATTATGGAAGGTGAAAACTTAATAAAAGCCAACCACTTTGCCAGTGCAGAAATACAGCAAAATTTGGAAGTTCTGGAAAACGACTGGAACAAATTACAGCTTGCCTCGAAGGAGAAGAAGGAGAAACTAGAGCAAGCTTACGAGGCGCTTACATTTAATAGAAGTATAGACGAATTCAACAATTGGATGGATGAAGTTGAGTCCCACTTGTCTAGCGATGACTACGGCAAGGATTTGGCAGCTGCAAATAACTTGATGAAGAAACATGAACGTCTAGAGGCTGATGTGGCGCACCATGCCGAAGTGTGCGATCAAATCAAACAGAATGATGAAAACTTCTTCCAAGCAAACCACTTCCTTAAAGATGAAATTCATGAAAGGGCCATGAGTGCGATTAAAAGGTACCATTCACTGCAAGAACCACTAACTATCAGAAGAGAGAACCTTGAAGACTCGTTGCTGCTTCAGCAGTTCTTGAGAGATGCTGAAGATGAATTACAATGGTTGAATGAAAAACAACTTGTAGCTGGCTCTACTGATCTTGGGTCAAGTCTTACCGCTGTTCAAGTACTTCAAAAGAAGCATCAGGCTCTCGAAGCCGAAATCCTTTCTCAGGAGCCCCTGATCCTTTCACTGCTTCAACGAGGACAACAAATGATTAGAGATGACCACTTTGCATGTGATCAAGTGAAATCGCAATGCGATTCTCTTCAAACAAAGCTGGCCCAACTTCGCGATCTTGCCAGTATTCGCCGTCTCAGGCTTCTAGATGCTGTTGAGAGCCAAATGTTCTACGTTGAAGCAAACGAAGCTGAAGCATGGCTAAAGGAGAAACAACCAATTTTGGCCTCTCAGGATTATGGAAAGGATGAATCTTCGGTGCAATCACACCAGAGGAAATTGGAGGTGAGTTATACAGAATCAACTTTGTACTTATTCTTAAACCTCTGGTTAGTTTCTGCTTCTCGGTGAAATCATAGTGCAATGTTCATTAATGTGTGTTTATTTATTTCAGGTCCTACAAAGAGAACTGGTAGCCTTTAAGTCATCTATAGAAAAAGTGGCAAAACTCGCATTAAGCTTAGTAGAACGAAATCACTTCGACAGCGCTAATATAACAAACAAAAATAAATTAGTAGCAAGTCATTATGAAGAACTGACGAAATTGTCTGAAGAACGAGAAAAGCGGCTCATTGAAAGTAAGAAGCTGTACGAATTCCTACGAGAAACTGAAGAGCTCCACGAATGGATTGACGAGCAAATTAGTGTTACATCGTCTGAAGATTACGGTGAAGATGTTGAACACGTAGAACAACTAATTTTAGCTTTCGAATCGTTCGTATCTAATTTGCAAGCAAACGAAGGCCGTGTTCAAGCAAGTCTGGCTAAGGGAGAAACGCTGATCAAAGAAAACAATCCTTACAGGTCGACCATAAAAGCAAAAAGGGATGAAACTAAACAACTATGGGAAGAACTGAAAGATCTAGTCAATGCTCGTCAAGATGCCTTAGCCGGAGCAAAACAAGTGCATGTGTACGATAGAACAGCAGATGAAACAATTTCGCTGATCAGTGAAAAGGAGGCAGCTCTTACGTCAGAAGATTATGGCCAAGATCTAGAAACAATTCAGGCACTAATCAGGAAGCATTCTGTTTTCGAGACGGAACTCGCCGCTGTTCGTGAACAGGTTGATTCCGTAATGGCAGAGGCAACAAAACTGGGGGAAGTGTACCCTGATGCCCAAGAGCATATTGACTCTAAGAAAGATGAAGTATTAGCTGCATGGACAGACCTAAAATTAAAAACTGAGACAAGGAAGGAAAAACTACAACAGGCTGAACAACTTCAGTCATATTTCGACGAATACAGAGAACTTATTGCTTGGATCAATGAGATGCTGGCTAAGATTACAGCACCAGACTTAGCAACAACCGTAGCAGGAGCTGAAGCCCTTTTAGCTAGTATTAAGGAACACACGACGGAGATAAGATCCCGAGATGATACTTTTGAAAGGTTCACCGCCAACGGACAAAAACTAATATCCGAAAAACATTTTCTTGCCCATGAAATTGAAGAAAAAATTCAAATTCTTAACCAAAGACGGGACTTACTGTCACGAACATTGCAGCAAAGGAAAGAGATTTATGAACTAAATCTGGATACAAGACTCTTCCTGAAGGACGCAGAAATTTTAGAAAACTGGATAAGCAGCAGAGAGCCATTGTTAAAGGAGTCTAAATTGGGTGATTCCATTCCGCAAGTCGAAGATCTAATTCGACGCCATCAAGATTTTGAAAAAACAGTAGCCGCTCAAGAAGACAAATTCCAGGCTTTGAGAAGAATAACGCTTTTGGAACAGAGATTTAGGAAGCAATTAGAAGAAGAAAAGGTAGCAAAACGGCTTGAGAAAGAGCGTTTAGAAAAAGAACGAGTAGAAGCACTCAAGCAGAAAGAGCTGCAGCGACTTAACGAAGAACGAAGGAGAATTGAAAAACAAATAGAGAACAAGACGAATGGTGTATCTGAGAAAACACCTATTTTTTCTAATCCAATGGTCACTGTCAGCGGTCCATATTCTCCGAATTCCCCAAGCCTAAGTCGATTTGATGAGACTTACAATAGCTTACAAAAATCACCGTCAGGTCCAATATTTGGAGATCGTCTTCGCAGAGGATCTGAAGGTACCGTGAAACGTGCAGAGAGCATGAAAGTGGCCCAAAAGCAGCCTAAACGAACCCCATCCTTCACAACAAGACGAAGAGCTCAGAGTTTCAGGAAAAATCAAAAGGGTGAACCAATAGATCTGCCACCAGTTGAAATCCAAGGAATTCTAGATCGAAAACATGAGCTTACTGGAGGCAGAAGAGCTCCAGTTCGATCATGGAAAACCTTCCACACAGTCTTATGCGGCCAATTGCTGTGCTTTTTTAAGGATGAGAATGATTTCATCAACCAGAAGGCAGCCACTGCTCCAGTTAATATTTTGAATGCCAAATGTGAAAGAGCTGAGGACTACACGAAGAAAAAATACGTCTTCAGGCTTAAATTGCCCGATCTTTCGGAATTCCTCTTTGAAGCGCCATCTTTGGAGATCATGAACGACTGGGTGAAAAAGATATCGTTCCATGCTAGTCTTCCTCCAAATCTTCAGCTGTTAAGCTACGACGAGTCTATGAAGGTAATTCCATAGTATTTTTTGGTCATTTACATTTCTAGATAGAAGGTGTTTTGTATTAGCCTAACGGATCGTGTTTTGTAGAATAATACCCCTTTAAAATTTTATTTATAATAATTTAAATATGTAAATGACCTTTATTGTTAACTCATCAATTTTTGTTATGTAGGCTACTATAACGCATGCTTTTCCATTTCATTTTCACTAGCAATCAAATAGTTTCCTTGACATCCAATCAGCTAGTCAAGATCACGTTGAAACCTCACCAGTTAGCTCACGAACATCATCACCCGATTCACAAAGACGTAGTTCTCGACATGATTCGGTCGGTAGTAGTATGTCTGGTGGCAGTTCAAATACACCCCAAATGAATTTTCTTCAGAAACGAAAAGAATTGAGTGAACAGCAGCAACTACTTCAGCAGTCTAATGTATAACATTAATTGGATTGGTAATAGTATCACCTTTTATTTTCTTTTTCTTTGTGATTGATTTCAGCAAGGACAAATGTCACCTGGATCCCCAGACTCCTCCCCTTCGACTAGTTCGCATGGCTTTGCTGAAAAACCTCCTATACCACCAAGAGGTGCTCCACCTCCAGTGCCACAAAGACAGAGTATGGAGAGTATTGTGGTCATGAGGCCCAGAAATGGTAGGCATACAAGAATAAGATTAAATATATACCTTATAACGTTTATAAATATTTTACAATCCAATATTTATTGTAAAAGCGCTAGCATTCATTTAAAAAACTATTCCAGAATTGGGAGATGCGAACAGCAATTACAGCAGTGCCCAGGCAAGACCATATTCTGTCCAAACCCTACCTGCCGGAGTAACAGGCGTCCACAATGGTTCAAATGAAGAGGTTTGGAAACGTCACAGTGAAAGCAGGCATTCAGGTAAGGCAAAATTCTCCATAAGTCTTGAAAAATTTGTAAATACGTTACAATATTTAAACATGACACATTCAACAAGACACATTCACACAAATATTTCGTTTTTGGACACTATCAACATAACAACATTAAAAATTTTAACACTCCATAAAATTGTGATTGTCTCTATTTATAAGCTCACGATTTAAAACCCATCCATAAAAATTAGAAAATCCACCGCCGCTACCATCTTCCATGCCTCCCGTCGGAGTACAGCATCGCATCAGTGCGTTTGGAGGCAGTGTAGACTACCAAGGTAACAACACCACCGCTGGTTACAATGTAAGTGGATCATTTAGGAAACCGACACAGGTATCTGCTTCAGTGACGAACAGTCCTGCGAATAGGACTACGTGGCACCACCACGGGTACGGATCGGAGCTGAATATTGTCAACAATCCTAGTTACGGAGCGAACAACAACGATCCAGCGGGTTAGAATCATCTTACAAAATGTGGCCTTTTTAGTTTGATGTATATCCCTAGCGTGTGGGCTGGGTGCTATTAGCTTTCGATTAGAATAATATAACTTTTCACCTGCCTCTTCCCTAGATATCTGCAAAATTGTCACTAATCAGCATGATAACATTCGCATGATCATTTAATTACAGTAGTCATGATAGTTTTCGGGAAAAACACTACCTTTTTGCTGTTTTGATTTACAGAGCTTACAATTAGTTGTAGAAAGTAGAATTTGTGTAAACGGCGATTGCAATAATTTCAATAAACTAATGATATATTCATTTTGCAACAGGATGGGGTAACAGCCGATTCGACACAGGACGACCCGTATCAGCCTACCAGCAGGAATCCTCCTCCATGTCTCGAATGTCCGCCGAGAGCTCAAGTGAGAGCGAGGCCCAGTCGATATCATCCGCTTCAGGAGTTAAGGGCGAAAGCAAGGACAAGGATAAGAAGACCGGAATGTTTAGACTCTTTGCCCGAAAGAGGCGAACGAATCAACAGCCGTAGTAGCCACTGGACTCGACTTCCGTCACTCAAATTCATCGCAGACATGTCTATGGGCTCTCTTCCTTAACCTTTTCCACTTCGCGCCGCTTCAGTACTAAATAGGACTTTAACGTTCTACCCGTATATCATAGTAATGAATGTTGTCACTTTGCGTCTACAGTGTAGTCCATTTTTTACGTTTTTAGTTCCGTTCCGAACCTGGTTCTGTTTTCATTTTTTTTTACAATTTTAAGTGTTAAGATTGAATAATATAATAACTTTCGTTACTTCTTTTTTAAGATACCATTTTATCCGCTGCGAGACATCTATATCCTCGCACATTTGTTTATATTATTTAACAATTGTATTTAATATAAATATATTTAAAATAAATCGTGTTGTATGGACATCGTGTTGTTTAATGTTCCCCTTTCATGACACGTTATGCGAAATTTGGGTTCAGTATTCTACTTTTAAAAATAGCTTGTATATAAAATACCAATCGTTCATTGTAGATGAAATTTTTTAGTTTCAGGGACCAAAAATGTGAAATATGATCGGGGCTTTGACTTAGAAAATTCCCTACATTCTGAGTACGAATTTTTTATTATTTGTAGCAGTAGCATTTGCCGTGTTCATTAGTAATTGGAAAAAGTGAAAAAAATAATAATAAAAAAACATCTTTCTTTATTGAGATATATCTTACGGTCTCCGACAAAAAAGTGTGTTTATAGATATAAAACGATTACTTACACTTGTCGGGTCAAAAAAATTGATTTTGAATGCGTTGAAAGCGTTAGGCCGAGTTTTCTCAAACTTGAATTTTTGAAAGTAGTGCTGATTTAAACAGAAACTTATTTTTCATCGTTGTCTAGCTATGATTATGTTTTTTCTTCGAAAATCATAATTTTCTTATATAACTGAAATATCTACCGACTTTCAGTTCTCCGATATTCTGGAATAACTGGATAACTAATTACAGGCAGGCCCGACTGGTGTGGCAAACTCAACTCGACTCAGTATCCATAAGATCGTAGGCTTAAGTTTCCTGATGGCCCAATAGAACACGTTGATTTTTTGCGATTTCGACAGAGGCAGATCCTGAGCAACTAGACTTTCAATTAATTTGTCATCACTGCCCGAATCATCAGAGGCTTCAGTTCTGTTAGATGCAATCTTCATGTCTGGCTACAGCGACGAGTTTTAGCAAAAACTTTGTAAAGGGAATTTGAAAAGACGGTTTTTAGCTTTATGAAAACAATTTAAATGAATATTGAATATGCGCAGAAGAGCGTGTTTAAGTTTCTGTAGACTCTACAGATGTCCATTCTTTAAGTGGTTCCATGGTGTAATGGTTAGCACTCTGGACTCTGAATCCAGCGATCCGAGTTCAAGTCTCGGTGGAACCTAAGGAGCACGACTCTTTTTGGTTCTTGGCCAGTTGCTCGCACATCCTTGACTGCGGCTACAGAAGCAGAGAGCAAGTATATAAACTTTTATTAGTAGCCTATAACGGGTTCCGCGTTTTCTGAAATTTTCTATCCGATGTTTTAAAATACCTTTACTATAACTCCAAACATTTTAATTGACCATCTCCCACACCTTTGCAAACAAATGAAAAATAAAGTCCTGTTTCATAACTTAGAGGACGATTTCTGTAGCCCGGTTCATAAAAATACCCTTTCGAATATAAGCACAGATCCCCTCTAATCCGAGAACCAGGGCTGAGACAGTTTGGATTATCGGGACTACAGAGTACTGGGCACCTACCCGATATTGTTCGGAAATTTTTGTGGGGAAGCATCTTGTAATCCGAGAAATAAAGGATGCTTTGAAATACAAAGTCGATTTAAAAAGCTGAACATTTTCATTCATGTGTGCACGATTTAAAACACTTTTTGGGTAATGAATTCTCAATTATTCGTAAATTTCTATTGACCTAACCTTGGATTTATGCAGAAGATTCACTCTTCGAAAATGGAACTTCAATTGTGGCCATGTTAAACTGAAATGCAAGTGCCGTGTAAATGAAAATTTGTCTGAACTTTTCCAACCGCGTTAAATCGGAATTGTGCAAACCGAGTGGAGTGGATGGAACTGTGAGCTTTTCGTCTAGTCTGCATGTCTAGTCAAGTCTTTTATTAATTTAAATCACGGCAATTTGTTTGCTTAAGCTTAAAGCATTCTATTTTATGTCCTTGGATTCCAAGTAAGCAATGAGATTTTCTATATTATACTCTCTATCTCCAAACTTACTGCGAGATTCAAAAAACAAGTATATTACATTTCTTTTTAAATGAAACTAGAAAGAAAATAAAAATAGAATTAATTTACTACTCTGGTTTGTTTTGAAGCAAAGTTTGATCTAGTATGATGATAAAATCCTATTTCTTCGTAACTTGTACGTTGTCAATTTTTCTAACGAATTGGATGAGGAAGTGTTGCATAGAATAGTTATACGTACTTGACCGTTGTTTTAGCATAGAATCACAATTTCTATATGTTGTTTTGTACTTTGGATCTCCATTACAAATATTTAACCATGTTCTGATATATAAAGTTACTTTCTAGCGCGGATCGTAGGTTTCGACTGATCCATAGTCCACTTTTCAATTTAGACCTGTGAGCAGCTTACTTCGCAGCAAACGATCTAGTGCACAGGATTCACATTAAAGGGCGTGATCTTCAACCTTGTGTCGGTCGGCTCGCTCTAGGTAGCTTTGTTTGCTTATTATTTGGCAATAAGGTTAAATATGGCTCTTAGTGGTAAATTTACCTTACCTTACTTTCAAAGTAAACAGTCCAAAATTCGATTTTTATTAAATGATAGGGCGGCTGCTTTTTGGTAGAATTAAAGAAAAGCAATTTTACCCATTAAATATGTACTGAATTTTATTTCTTGTAAGCAGTGTTTAACTTTTGCATAAACTGCAAGGAAGAATATATAATGTGATAACGATACATAAACAATACATAGGTATATGTTTGGGCTTTAAGCCATTTGCGATTTGTGTTTCTATTGTGAATATTTTATTTAGTTGAGTGCAGTTGAGGTGAGCACGGCTACACCACGCTCGTAGAAGCTGTGAGGATCTTGTCCAGGAGCCACCGCCAGATCTACGGTGAACAACAGTTCAGAACGGGTAGAGTTCAAATACACGGGAAGTGTGAGTTTTCCCCGGCCGTGTTCATTGCTGACCCTAAGCAAGAAGGTAACTTAGAACAATATTCAATGTCGGAATATGAATTAGTTCATACTTGACCCATTTGAGAATTGTTAGCGGTAGATCCATCATAATAGTGGATGTTAAAAGTAGTTGATTGTTCTTAACTTGCGCGCCTTGCAATTTAAGTCCAGTTACACCAAAGCTGCTATCCTTATGGTCTGAGTTCGAACCGGATTCTGTGATGGTTACATCCAGTGCCAACTCTTCTAGTGACCAGCTATTTGCTTGCGCTACGCACTGACGAGTGGCTGTAACATAGGCTTCCGGATTAAGTAAACCGCCCAACCAAACGGGAAATCCCTTTAGGAAAATATATTTAGAAAAGCTTTGAATTCAATAGACATATTATTTTTACTTGTAATTCCTTCGCGCCTGCCTGTGAAACAAGTTTTGAGACCTTTTGCAATTGTTTGATGCGGTTGCTGAAGTCTGTTATCCACTGAATCACCGTACAACCAGCAGGGACGGTGTAACGTCTCCAACCCTTCGGAATAATACCACGAACAAGCTCCGAAAGCATTGATCGATGATGATTGGTCTGCTTCTTTTCACCTTGACAAATGAGTACCACGTCCTGCAGATCAGAGTTGACTGTTTGGAGAAGTTTAGCTCCTGATGTGACCTCGCGTTCAAAATATCTGTAACGAATGAAATTTTATGAGAAAATATCCCAAGATTATACAGTCGTTAGTGTAGTGCTTTGTTAAGGATTAGTCTCGTGAGTTATTTCTAGAAATCTAGAAGAGTCAACTCACCTGTAGAGAGGATCTTTGATGTTTTCCACAGTTCGTTTTAAGGTTGCCAAGTTTTTGGGCAACAATTCTAGCCACGCTGTAGCACTATTGTGTAAAGTCTTCATCCAAGATGGCCGACCGTCTTCTTGTCGTGTCTGAGAGGTCTCTAGACCTTCCTCGGCGCTATAAGCGAGTTCATCGTCATCCTCAAGTTGTTGCATCTTCAGAAGTTTGCTGATCAAATCTGTTCCACGTGTAGTCAATAGAACCTTCTCCGCGTTATTGGGCAGACCAAGCCAAGATGGAGTTTGTCGATCAGCTAGATTTTCAATCCACTTAAGGAAGTGGTCTCTGCGAGTGCCGTCGGGCATTGTAATATGACGTTGTCCATTGGGACCGCCAGCTACTCCATCGACATTAGCTACTAGGGCGAAGTCGGCTTCAAAGCTACGAGCAGTGAACAGTTTCGATAAGAACGATGTCAGCAGACGTTGATCGAAATCGTTATCAATTTTGCCACCGTATATGCTCTGAGACAGCAGCGTGACAAGAGCGTCCCACGGAACCTTTTCGGGAGGTAGGTTTGTTCGCCCCATTGCAGTGGTGTCGATCCATGTATCCAAAGTATCGCATGCAACGCGAAGATCAGATTCATTGAACTCGTATTTCTTAGCCCATCCAAGGGGAACGTATCTTAAACGTTCTTGCACAATTGCATGGAACCATGCCAACAGGAAGTATAATCTAGCTCTTTCGCTAGGAGCCTTCATCATTCTAGCCGCTGGTACAGTCGAAAATGTTCTCAAGAGATTAGCACGGATGCCTGGTGGTGGTTCAAACACAAATATGCGACCGGCCCGCAGTAAATTAACTGGTACACGTGGACTTATTTCCATTGTCAAGAATAGCCTGAATCCACTGTGCGGTTGTAGTGAATGCAATTTCTTCTCTAACTGTACCAACCACTGCGGAGCTAGATGAACATTCTTAAGCAATACCCATCGTCCTGACTTGCACGCCATATTTATGGCCCTCTCAGCCTGATTAAAACCTTCCGACGACCCAATAGCAATACTTGAAATTTGTTTGTTCAGCTCAGCTGCTAGATCATCCACTCGGCCGGACGCATCAAATCCTGGAACGGAGCATAGTAGAGCAGGAGTGTTGCTAGTAAGCTGCTTTTCAACGCATTGTGTAAAGTCCAATTCGGCTTCGGCAGTACTCATGAAATCCTCGCCAAGCACCGTAGATACAAAGTTCTGGGCAGCTGCAATCACACGATCTGGCCGGAACGCTTGGATAAGGAGAAGTTGATGGACAGCACTTGCAATCGGAGACAAAGCTTTAGATTCATCCCAGAGCTGTGGAACACATTGTTCAGGGGAGCTCTGTTGCAACCACGCTCCAAGTTCTGGCATGGATTTCACTTTTTCAATAAGTCTCTTGAAAATAGGCAAGCGGACTGATAGTCTGTTGACTCCCTCAATCTGTTCCTGAGTTAAGCCCTCTACGTGCTGTTGGTTAGCTAACAAACCTTCTTTGCTGCGCAGGAAGAAGTTAAATTCTTGGTCTAAATTGGGTTCCGATGTGCCCTTGAGGTGAATTTTGCACATCAAAAGAGCAAATGTAAGGCGGTCCGAGTGTAACATGCCCCTTGCAACGCGGTCGTAGCAAACAAGGAATAGTTCCTTTGTTATAATTCCTAGACGAGCAGTGTAATCCGTCTTGCCTTCCAATTTGGGATTGTTGTAAAGAACAGTGCTGAAAATGTCAAGGAACATCTTTAGCGAGTATTGATACAGGAAGTGGACCTGGTTCAGACTGTCCATAGTAAAGTATATGTTGCTGCATGCAACAGAGAGAGGGAGATATTGTTGTGAAACTGTCTCGATTTCAGCAATGACTTTGTCGGTCTCATCAACTTTCTGGTTAATGTCGTATGCTTCTTTCTTGAGCGTTTCAAGGGTAGTAATGACAGAATCATCGTCCAATATTTTACCCTTAGCGTCATTGAGTGCCTGGAGGAGACTCTTTTCGAGTTGGCGCAAACGCAATCGAAATTCGCCTTGTAGTTTCAGCAGATCAGAACGTTTCTCATCAATATCTGGACGTTCTGCCTTTAGGACTTGATTCAAGCATTGTGACTGTAGAGAACTCCTTGTAACAGTGAAGTTAACAAAAGTAACACGAGAGCATATGTCCGGAGGGAATTCAACAGTTGGGTCTCGTGTCGACAAGAAAATGACAAATGAAGGCGACAGATCAATGTCCTGGTCGCCGAGAGTGATAAGAACACGTCCGCCTGTACGGCGCAACTCTTTATTAAGTACAGGATTCAGAATAGGATCGTAGTTCTCAACGTCTTGCACAAGAAGTGGATTACCGAAACGTAAGGCAGACTCGAGGTTCTTGCGGAAGGAATCATCCAAAAAGCTTGTCTTCGTGATTTTCTTTCCAGCGAATTCATTCATTATAAATTCGGTCGCCTGACCAGATGGATCAATGATCAACGGGTATCGGTTGAAACGTTTTAGCATAATAGCATTTTCTGTGCAGAGATCGTCAGTAGGTAAAGCATTGGCCTGCCAACGCAGACGCTCGTCAGGATTGGAAAGATACTCTGTTCGAGCGATATCAGGCCTATACTGTATATTAGCAGCTTGTAGATGTTGGCACCATGTTGCAAACAGACTGGTTCGGTAGTGTTGGTCGAAGTAACCACCTATTCGAACATATTTATGAATGAGAAATACCTTTGAATATACTGTTGGCTTTACCGTAGGCTATGAAAGCTGCAGATAAAAGAACATCGCCGATAATTGTAGACATCTGAGATCTGAATGTTTCACTGGTAGCCTCCCAGCGGTCGCGTTCAATGTTCAAGCTCTTCAGTAGGGCAATTGAGCGGTCTACCTTAGCTTGAACATTTTCCAAGTCTGTCTTAATAGCCTGTGCCTGGGAAATGAGTTGTGCATATTCCTCCTTGTAAGCGGCAATACTCTGCTCCAATCCGGTGATCAGATCCTTTGTTTCTTGAGCATGTTTCATATTCAAAGCTGCCTGATCCTCTAAAGATTGCAGTTCTTCCCTCAGCGGTTCGACGCGCTTAAGCATGTCGGCGTATTCGATCTAGATATACATTAGGGTTGGTTATTTCGAATAAAATATAATACATTTAGTCTTCACCTGAGCTATGGCCCATTTTACCATAGGACCACATGCTAAACTTGCCCGATTAACTTTTTCAAAGTTGTAATCTGGATTACTCAAGTAGCGAGTCTTCATTTTTTCGCGTACTTCATCGCTTTTTAAGAAAAAAGTGAAATTGTAATCGGCAATTTATTTTGAAGTGGTTTATAGGCACTGTAGTAGTATTTACAATTGCTCTGGCATTTACGTTATGCTTTTAAGGACTGCTTTTACCTTCGTTATAATCCTATTATTTATTTACATATGTACACAGAAAATATTTCAACGCAAAGTAAGTAAACGAAACAGAATATACAAAAGGTAAATATTCAGGGTTTTATTGACCTCCTTGTTAAGACGAGTTAAGAATGAGTCGAAGTAGGAGTTCTGAAGGTTCTATACAGAGTAAAGTATAATAGAAATTGTCGTCTTAAATTGGGATATTTGATATTTTAAAGAGCGATAAACTAAAAATTATAAAATGACTAATAGTTTTGCCAAAAAGAAATTAATTATCACAAGCTATTAAAAAGAGTCATGAGAATTTAATAAAGAAAAATATGTAATAGGCAATTGTAAAAGTATTTTCTGAAATATATTTTTTTATTTGTATTAAATTTTATTTGAAACATATGAAATGGAATGTTAACAAAATGTTTTGAGACATCTCTGGACTCCGTTTTTTAATAAATGTACTAAGACGAGGAATCAACAATAAGAATTCACTTAATGTAAGTAAAATAAATTTACATTAAGGATTAAGATTTCAAATAAAATGAGATCAAATTTACTTGGAATTTAAAATGTTTCAATGTGAGAATGTGTAAAATTGTTGATAAACAGTTTTTTAAAAAAAAATACTGCAAACAACAAAATCATTTTTTGGACTTCATGGAAATCTGATGTTTGAATAAGTATTACTTTCTGTACATAAGGTAAAAGCAGTCATTAGAACTAATATTGAAAAGCAAATCAATGTGTAGATATATTGTTAGTAATTAAGCTATGACATGCTTACGTTATATCTTCAGTACTGAAGTTAGATACGATCGAGTTTATAAAGTTTTCTCGCATAATAACAGCACGAATTGATTTCCAGTCCGATGCATTTTCCCCAAGAAGCAAGCAAATTGATTCTAGTGCCAACTTAACCACTGCTGGTGGGTTAGCCATAGTACGTACTTCAACGAGTTGTTGTTTTTTAATTGATTTAACAGCTAGAGAAGAATATTATTACATTAGCAATTATTACATCGTTAGTATTAATTCTAACAGGGTTAGATTAAATTTTATACTTAATATATTACAGAAGTAGGCCTTATTTTAACATTTATTTTAAAATACATATTCTTAAAGTACGTAGCTATGTAATTTTGAAATAATAAATGCCTGTGTTTTAATCTTTAATTAAGATGAATTAAATGAAACTTTTATTTTTATCCTTTTTACGATAATCGGACATTTCAAAAATCTGTAAATTTTAAATACCATCAGGATATAACGAGCATTTTTGGACTGATTTAAAATGTTAACCAGTTGTCGATCTATTCCAAATATGTCTTTTCATTAGCTTTTGTAGTATTTACACACTTAATGTAAATATTAACACTTATAAAGACGAAAGTAGAATTTACTAATTTATAATAAAAAGGTATCCGATCATAAATTTAAATCGCTCAAAGTGCGCACTTTTATTAAGGCAATAGTAGAAGTCACATTATCCTTAGTGGGAATAGTGCAATAAGCAGTTAAAAGTATTGGTGAATGTGGTTAGCCTAGGCAGATTAGTTACAAACACATATATCTTGTTGATGCATGTTATTTATAGTGAATGAACGCATTATTTAAACAATTTGTTTTTATATATGCAGCATATTGTGTAGTTAGGAACGATTTGGCTATGCAGTAAATGAAAGTATAATCGTACGTGATTGTGGACGTATCAAAATTCACAATCGATGGAATAAAACTCTCTTTGACTAAAATTCCTCGAATTGCCTTCCAGTCGCTAGCGTTCTCATTCAAAATATCACAGACTGATTCAAGCGCTAGCTTAACAATAGCTGGGGGATTGGCCATTGATCTTACTTCGGCCAAGTGTTTCTTTTTAATAGCGCTTACAGCTAGAATTCAATCATTAATTTATATTAAGTTCATATAGTAACCATTAAGGAGTTTTTTTTTTCAAATAAAAAAGCTATTAAAGTAAAAACGGAACACGTACCTTGTTGTGCATCTATAACTGCTGGTTCGACTTGAGCTAAATCAGCCATGACGTACTTTCGCTTCTCTTCAATTTTAACCGTTTGTTCGGCCAGTTGGATTTGTATTTCCTGGGATTGGACTTTCTTCTTTTCAGCCTCCTGTTGATCTTTAAACATTTGCTTCAATTTAGCATTAGCTGCCTCGTTCTTAGCTTGAAGCTCTTGTGATTTAACAGCCAATGATTTCTGCATCTCTTCAACCTATTTGACAACGTGACAAACTAGATGTTGATCTATTAATTTATTATATTAATCTTACCTGTTCGACGGTTTCAGCAATTTTGTTCAAACCGACATTCAGATGCAATTGCTGCTCTTCGAGATCACTGCGCTTTTCCTGATAAAGTTTGACGAAATGATGAATAAAATCAAGATAATGGCGAGGTGTAATCGCCATTGTTCGTCCACCACGCTTGGCCAGCTTAGCATTTGCATTGTGCAACGTTTGATGGACATAAACACAACTGTTAATGACGGCATCTCGGTGTGATGGTGTAGCAGGTATTAGTGGGCAAGCCGATGGGAAGAAATCTGGTGGTGTCCAGTTCGGTTTCTCCAAATCAACACGCTGAGTGAATTCCTTGCCAACTTGGAACAGTGCAGAGTCAGACCAGTCACCGAACCAATTCAACACGCATCTGTTAAACAAGGCTGGTGAAGTTGCAGCGCGGTCTTTAAGACCATCGGTAGAAGGATTCATAGTGAAGACGACATGTAAATTTCTCATAACTTGCTGAGTAAACCATTTGTATAATTCATCATTTGAATCCAACATTAGTCCCTCTCTTTGAGCCCCTTCCTTGCATTGGGTCATCAGAGTTGTGTATTCATCCCCTTCGAATAATCCAGGAACTTCACCGTTAGCCAAAAGTGTGTTCATTCTCTCTAAGAATCCAGAGTCTAGTACGTTTGATTCATCCAAAATGAATGCAATCTTTTCGTCTTTACAGCCTGATCGTCGCAAGACGCAACGTAGATCTTCATCAAAATCTTCACTAGTATATTTGTTGTGAACCTTAATTTGGAAAATGGATAACCCATTCATCCAAGCGACAAATCGCGATAGAGTTGTTTTGCCTGCACCAGAAACACCAATCAACAATAAATGGCCTTGCGGTTGACGGAAAATACGATCAATTCTGAGGACATGCTCAAGAACTTCATCAAAGAGAACCAATGGCACATCGAGTTCTTCCTCGTAAAACACTTTGAGACGGGCTTTAACGTAATCACGTAATTCCTCTCTGTTAACTGGCATGTAGTCCTTCGACAACCAGTTGCTGTATAAGATTGGCCTAGCCAGGGCTTTTTCGCGCTCAATTCCAGGGAAGTGCTTCATTGCAACAATATCTATGTTCTCGTTTGTCCAGCGGCGTTCTGACTCGTCTACCAACCGATCCTTTAAGAGGTAGACACATTAGTATATGACCTCAATTTGATTTCAAGAAATTAGGTTTTCGATCTTAGATAGCTAAATGTATGATTTGAGAGTCGACTTTTGCTATATTCAGTACAATAAATTTTATGCGCAAAAACAAGGAATAAAGCTTTTTGCGAATGGAACCACTTGAGGCAAGCGGGTGGCCACGAGTCAGGATGGCCGAGTGGTCTAAGGCGCTGCGTTCAGGTCGCAGTCCACTCTGTGGGCGTGGGTTCGAATCCCACTTCTGACATCGATGTTTTCTAATTTTTCGGAATTTAAAAAAAGTTTTTTCGAATTATAAGACTATTTCAAATTCCCTACGTAATTTGTACAACTGTATTTTATACTTTGTTTAATTTTTCTACCTGTGTTGATTTACAATATTATGTAAGCCCACACTACGCGCTAGTAAAATATTAAAAACAGCAGAGGCAGTAGAACTTGACACTGAAGAGGCTCGGCTTTGATTGGCATCCCAGGACTGTTTTTTAGCGACATTTTTTTTAAACATTTTTTCACAATGGGCCATGTTGATGGAATTTTTACGAAAGATTGCAAAATTAAAGAACTACAAGACTATGACAAGAGGATGGAGAGATATGGTAAAACTGCAGAAGCTTACCTGGAACAACCTGAGAGCTTCATGGGCCCACAACCTTACAAGACCTTCAACAGCTAAGTTGTCTAGCGGCCGAATTGCTTCACAAATGCCGCGTACCCATCGGGTCATCTCTCTTGGTGAGTATACATAGTGCGGTTGCATATCCTGGGTAAATCGGTCTTGGGACGCTAAATAGAATTCCACCATCGCGTTTGTTAGTGGTTCAGCGTATCCACGCAGTGAAGGCATTAAGCGAAGCATTGCTCGGCTGAATGTTCCATAAATCTGGGTATGAAAGCAATACCTAAATTACTAAGGTACATTACTCTACATTACCAACACAAACCTGTTTAAGAGATGTTTCTCCTGGATAATCGACATAAATAATGGGCACATGCCGCAAGAACCGATGGCTGAGCGGCTTACGACCAGGATCTGTTGGAGGATTACAAGCTCCAACGAACTGAATTCTTTCCAAACTGACCCAAGCTTGGTCACTAGCACGATAGAAACCTTTGTGTTCAACCAATTGACGAAGGAATGAAATTACTCTTTGAGTTCCATAAGAATCCATGTCCGGTAAATTGATTTCATCGCAGAACAGCACGAGCCATTTACCAATCTAAATAATAATTTTTTACCAAAACTGTTTGATAAAAACAAATTTTTTGAATTACCTGAACTGGTGAAAGCACCACTCCATTCGGCGTTTTTCTATATTCACAGTAATGATCGAAAGTTTTCAACAGAAGCTCAGGTGTAGTAGCCGAGGAGAAGTTCAAGCCGACTACTTCCATGTCTGGCAGGGCTCGGAGAGCAGAGAATAATGTCATAGTTTTACCTGAGCCAGGTGGTCCGCACAAGACTAAAAAATTCACATTTTCCTATTATGTTCAACTTAAAACTATATAATATATACCCAAAGGCTTGTGTTCTGCTAACCAGGTATAGAGCAAAGATTCATGACGAACAGTGTCTAATGTGGGTACAACAACGTCTGGAGCTGCAACCTTATGTGTTTCTACTTCAATCACTGGAACCTTATTGGACCATGGAACCCATTCTCCTTGCATGTTGACTTCGTAGTCAATTATGGGTGACCCGGTGTTTCCTGGAAGCGGCACGGTCGTTACACTTCGGACGAAATCTCCCAAATCACTGCGAACTTTCAGTTTTGCGTCACCAGCAAATGACCAAAGGAGGGAATAGATCAATGCTTTTGGAATATACTGCTCCAATTGGTCTGGAGCAACGGGAAAATCTGGGTGTTGTTGATTGAAATTAAGAACATTTCTAAAACAGTGATGATCATTAGTCCTCTGCATTTTTCAAATGTCTTTTTTTGTACCTGGCCGCTTGGTTTATCATAGAGAACAAAGAACTTAGAGCTCGCAGACGTGTGAAATCCATTATATGCTCTTGTTCCATGGCATATTCAAGGCATCGGACAACAATACCATCAGCTGCAAAGTATGGCTGTAGAAGCAACGCAATTTCCCTTTGGGTCTATAAGAACTCGTTTTAATGATATTTCTAATTAAAAGCGTTGTTATAATCACCTGTAGAGATGGGGATACTTCGTCTTCTTTTTCTTGAGCAATTTTACCAGTAAAGTTGTCTTCATCGGAGTCTTCAAGTGGAATATTCTTCAAACGCGACAAATAATTCTCAAAGATCATTTCAGTCGACAGGACATCTTCGGAGAACCAAACCATTCCGCAACGAGATACAGTAGCTAAAGTGGCGAATTTCAAGTCCTGTACTTCGAACATCACTCTTACATTTGGTGGCAGGGACAAACGTTCACCATTTGGAAGTGTAAGCAATTTGTTATCGTCCAAAACAGAATTTAAATTTTCAACCCATTCTGGGTCTACATCACCATCGAATATGATCCATTGTCGTTTATTAATTTCACCACGAACATTGTCGATGATTTTTCTTTATATTAAAGATATTAACAACTTTACTAAAAGTAGATTCTTGCAAGATTTACCTGAGGATATGGGTAAACAAACCATCAGTCCATTCTCTTGTGTTTGGATCCAGAACACCATATAGTGCTTCTTTCGAAATAGCCTTAGGATCAATGACATGGGCCACACCTTCGGTTCCCTCGTATCTTTCGAGAGCTTTTAGGAGTACCTTCCAAGCAGTCGATTTACCAGATCCCGATGGACCTACCATCATGAGGCCATGGTTGAGATTTGAAATTTGATATAGTTGGAGCACCTACAGTCGAGAAATAAGTTATTTATTTGTAAAATATTACTAATGGAACCCAATCCTTTTTAGAGGTTCTATAAATATTTTAACTAGTACAGAACGGCTAATTGTACATCTACAATGAATTAAAACAAACAAAATGTAAAGTACATACAACTCCTATTTCTTGAATATTTGAAATACAAGTACATGAAGTCGTTAATAGCTACTAAAGACTATGGAGAATCAAACGTCCGAACTGTTGAATAAATTCCAAAAATTTAATCAGTTACTAATTGAAAGTTAAAATTGAAGTTCTCTTATCTAGGAACACAATTTATTTTGTATAGAAGTCGTGAACTCCTTACTACTTTTTATAAACAATTTCTTTTGAACGCTTAGAAGGACTGTAATTTCGTTAAAATTGGTAACAGTATGATTAAATATTAAAATTGAACATCTAGAAATACATAAATTTTAGCCTCATCTCAGAAGCAGAACTACATCAAACAAAATCGCGCACTTTATAAGTTGACTTAAGTCGAAAAACAACTAGTACTTTGCACTCGCTGAAAATTTTATCATTTTTCAATTCAATTACTTTGAGAACAAATAAAAACACTATAAAGAATAAAACAAAATCTAATATAGCAAAATGTAAGCAACATTGAATATAATTTACAGTTCTCCCAAAAAGCCTGAAAAACATCTATAAGGATATTGCAAAAGCAACAGAAATATAAAATCATGGAAATACTTAAGAATGGCTTACTTTTTCAACCCAAGTTTCGCCAAATCCCTTTAGCAAGCAATTAAAAGAATATTTTGTCATTATTATGATACCAAAATCATATTATTAAATTTCTATTTACCTTTTCCATCCAAGCGCTGCCTTGTTCGTCTCCTTCGCCACAAACCAAATATTCTTCAGCGCAAACCTTTCTGATTTCATCCTTAAGACCTGGTTTTAAAATAGTAACATATTTATTGTAAGGAAGAGAAATTTTAAGATTAATCCCACCCACCTTTCATTTCAGCTCTAGTGTATCCAACATTGGGGAAGACATCACTTAACAACGAGAAGAGCAGAGGAATATCCTCAGCTACGAGTTTTGGTACCATGGTTTCGCAGACAGACTGAATCAAAATCTCCTGTTCTGGCAGGTTCTCAGCAATTGATGCTTCATCGATATTAGTTTCGCCTCGTTGGCTCATGTTTTCTTTGATCTTTTGGATGCGATCGCGTTTTACATTACCCGCTGATACGAGGACAGATTTAAGGGCTCGCAAGCCAAAGTCATAATGAGATTGATTGGACAATTGCTCATCGCATAGTTTGAAGAATGGAACAATCTTGCAAGCAAGTTTTTCAGCAGTTCGGAATCCTTGGCTGAACAACATAACTTCAGCAATAAGCTGACGATCCGGAGTTGTCATTGCAAGTGATCGGAAAAGTTTCTTCAAGTTGTCAGGCAAATTGGAACGTCCAGCGTAACCAGGATTCATGGTGATGAATATAGCCATATCAGGGGATACGCGCACTTGCTTGCCGACAAGTTCTACGCTGATGCTTTCTTTGTTAGTATCCTGTTGTGACTTAAGTGCTTCTTGGATAGTCTGGATTTGTTGAGAACAAGCAGACAACATACGCTCTTCAAGTCGATTGAATTCATCGAAACAACCCCAAGCGCCGACTTGACACAAACCAACGAATATTCTTCCCATTGCTTGGAAGTCAAAGGTTTCATCGCAGTTGAACACAAGTACAAAACGACCAAGCTGGTTGCCCAAGGCTTTAACAGATTCGGTTTTACCTGTACCAGCGGGACCAAATGGAGACCCACCAAGTCTAGATTCAAGAGCTTGAGTCATTGTTAAGTAACAACGATCGGTCAAGGGAGTTTGTACGAGACGGTCTTGTACACCAAGATATTCGAAGCCATAGTAGAATCTGGCGTTGGCCATGTGGATTGTTAGTTGTTGCAACACCTATGATTTATAACAATGTTGTTTGGCGTGTTAAAAAGTTGTATATAAGGGTGGGTACCTCAGTTTGACGAGGATCAAAGTAGAACCGCATCTCGCATAACCATTGGAAAGATTTCGGGTTGGTCACTCCATTTGCAATGAGCCTTCTAGTCACAGTCCTTTTGTGAACGAATTCATTGATCTGAAGAAATCATTAATTAATTTTTGCTTTAAATGTTCAGACGCGCAACTTACCAAGTGTTCTAATTTCCTTCTGCGTAGAGGTGGCTGTTCCTGCAAAACAGAATCAGCCAGGACATTCAGCGTATTTTCAACAGTGGAAAGGACTCGGTTAAGCGGTTTGCTGCTAGGATTCTCAGAAGCCTGTTGCAGAGCTGCCTCAACATCTTCAGACCACAAAATCTGCGCGGCAAGGACGACAATTTGAGCCTGGTACTTGTCACACCATTCCATGTACTTTTGCGAGTCAATAGCTCCCTCTCGGAATTGTTTAATATCTTGCACGGCTTGTGCCAAATACGACGCCAACGTGAAACGCATTTCCTTTTCAACTAAAGTTAACCATTCGTTGATCTTTGGGTGATCAACAGTGGAAACTGGACGAATAAATTTAACTTCTTCTCCTTCTCGAGAGGCGATACCAAGGATGACATTGTTGTCCTCGTTCAAAATAATAGCGGCGACACCAGCAAACATTTTCTTGAAGTGTTTCTGAAGACGAGCAATATTTTTGCTGTTGCCGATAATTTCCAGAAGATCTTCATCACCAACGAAGTAGAAACGTGGGAAGGAGGTTCTCTCGCGCTCCAAGTATTCTCCAAGAGCCTTTTGGATTTTACCAAGTAGATCAGCCAGTCTTTCTAGGGATCTCTGCACTGCTGGTATATTGAGGACATCCATAACTTTCGGAGACTTGGTGACCTTTTTCATCAGACCCAGGAACTCAGAACTGATGCTTTGAAACCTTGAGGTTTCAACCGGAAGTAGTGTTTTGATGTCTGCGCTTCCAGAAAATATTCCTTCAAGGTACACCCAACGGCGTTGAACATCAATCCAAACGTCAAAGAGTGCATTGATCCTGTTCAATTTTTCTTCCCAAGTAAGAGCTTCTTCTTCGAACACTTTATAGTACGGAGACAATTTCATGGCGGCAACTGAGTTTATGTGCTCCTTTACTTTGTTGAAGAGATCATCCCAGCCCCGAATGATTCGGCATTTGTTCTGGTAGTTAATCAAATCCAACTCGTAATTTTGCCAGGACTCTCTGACTTGTTTCAAGAATTCTTCAAGAGCCATTTCTCCTTGAGCGACCAGAATAATATCCTTTACAATAGACTCATTCTTTAGCAAATTGACGTCCCAAACTTGGCCAAGTGTAAGATCCGAAATAATCCAGTTGACCCTCAATTGTTTGGTGAGTTGTTTCCAGTGACGTTCTTTAAGAGCATCTGATTTAAGCTCAAGGATTAGCATGTTAACCTTGATGTAGCTCTGGAGCAATTTCTTCACATACTCGTAACTCTCGTACATTCGCAACCGAGCCGGTAGTTCCTTCAATTGAGCCATCATAGATTCCAGTTGTTGACGGAGCTTACGTGGTTGTACCGACAACCATGGTTTCTCACGCGTCTCATCAATTTGAGCCCATATTTTCGATAATTCGCTCCAAACACCGCGCAGGTCTTGCAATTCTTCTAGGACCACATTCATGCGTTCAGAGCTATTATTCTGAATAGCAGATTCCTGTAATTCAAGAGCTTCCTTTGCTTTAGCGACATTATCACGTTCTTCCTTAAGGCGGGAGTATTTGCTCTCGAACATTTGTAGTTGTTGCAGCGCATCATCTGGGCGAGTCTTTCCACCTGTTGGTTTATTTTTTTCCCAATCATTCAAGAAATCTACTGTCCTAGTTTCCACCGCCTTATCTTCAGCTACAATCTTCGCTTGCAAGCTAGCCACTTGGGTTTGAATGGCAGAATCCTTGCGTTTCATAATTTCATTAAAGGCGGACCATTCGCCTTCAATGTTGTCCACATGCAACCAGTTGTTAGGGAATTGGAATCTCTGTCGTTCGAGAATTCTCTGTGCCTCACGGAATACTTCTACCTGCTTATCCCAAACCAACATTTCCTTCTTGAGCGACTGAACATAGGTGATAAAGCTGACGGCGTCCGATGTACTTGCTGCCTCTGTTTATAATTGTATTTTTTGAATAGCGTGTCATAGCGTAAAAAGAAAACAGCTTACCAATGCTTTGCAACTCGAGGTCACTGCGAGATTTGGAGACTTTAGAATGGAACGTGGACATCTCGTTGCCCAGCAAACTTCCAAATTTACCTAGAGCTTCCTTGTGCCACGAATCGTACTTGAGAGTTACCTTTGCCTGAACCTTTGCGTAGTCAATGATAATTGGGCCGTAAGCACGGCGGGTGTCCGAAGTATCAAACGTTGTGCGTGATTTTCTACAATAAAATGATTTTAGGCTTGCTTACAGGCAAAGAAGTAAGCAGCTATACTTGATGTCATTTAAGCACTTAATCCAAAGATTAACGTCCTCCCCCAAACGACCATATAAAATGTCAGCTTGAAGATCCCATAGACTTTGATAACGAAGCCATTCCTCAACATAGTTACGCACTTCTGAGATTTTGTTTTCAATAGCGTCATAAGCCTTTTCCAACGTCTCAGAACCAGCAGGCAACTTCGTCAACAAATTGCGATAAGTTTGGGAAACGGGTTTGTCCAAACCGACTTGGTATCTGAAAAATAGAGTGTTTAATAAAGTGTTTTTAGCTGATTATCAGATGTATACCTGGAACTTTGTAATCTGGTTTGAGATGTAACAATGGCCTGCCAAGCAAACAACTGTTGCATAATTTGGAATCGAGCTTCTTCAATAGACGGGTACAGATACATTTGTTGGTTGGTAATGCGAATCTCATGGATAGCATTCTGGATCTGAGGGGAAAATATAATCAGTTTTCGTTTCAAATATTCTCATAAAGCAAATGCCTACCTGTGGATCTCCTCCGGGTTTGTGTGTTGGTTGAGCTGGGGCATCAGTATCCATGGACAAATCAACTTCTTTTTTGTTGCCAGTGAGAGCATCTGTCCATGCTTGAATACCGGCTTGTAGCCGAGAGGCTAATTTCTTTTCAACTTCCTCATCAAGCCGAGCTACCCAAACGTGAAGATTTGAGTATTGTCTAAGGGACAAGTCATCAACGGCATGTTGGATTTTGGAAAGGATATCTGCGAAAGTAGCGGCACTATATGGACAGGTCTCCAGAGAACGTACATCAACATCGAGCTGCTCTTCAACCACTAATAAATCTTCAACCTATACAAGATTTTTATATAAAATCGCCAAAGAATTTAATTTCCTTGTTTTTAAAAACGCGCACCTTTTCTTGGAATTGTGTAACACATTCGGAGAGCCGCTGTACGTAAGGATCAAGTTTATAGCTTTCCCATACCAATCCGATGCCTTCAGAAACAAGTCCTAGAACGTCTTTGCGTAGACCAGCCACCAAAGGAACGATGCTGGCTCTGTCTTCGATCTAATCAAGAAACAAAATTCGATTTTAGACATAAATTAAAACGTGATTTGAGGAAGCGCAGCAACATTAAATTAAGCATGCAGGTAACTGGAAAAGTTAAGCTACCTTAAATACAGAGTTAAGTGCTAAACTCCTATTATTTAGCTGCATGAAAAACACAATGAAAAGTGTTGGCACCAAGTACATTTTACGTTAAAAAACACTACTGTGTTTGTGTACGCTACGGAAACAAATGTGTTTTCCTAATAAATGTGTCCCGAATGAATTTGGTAGTGTGAAACTATTTTCCGGGAATTCTGCTTACCTTTTCCAAAGTTCTCTCATATGTTCGAACGCTTTCGATCAGGGAAATGGCAAATGGATAGATCTGGTTTGCCTGATGTGCCTTGTTTACAATAGCGAGTGGCACCCTAAACATAAAAAAATAACAAATTTACGGTATCTTGACTCATTAAGCAAATTAAGTTATTACCTAAATCCAAGATTTTTTATGTTTCGCACTTCTTTAGATAACGTGATAATTTCCGGCAAAAAATTCACTCTCAGTTTTAAGATATTTCCACGACCAGTTCGAGATCTAAACATCGGATTATTGTTATCATGCAAGAATAGGTAAAAAAACACTATACCTTGCAGACTCTATTGTAAAAATTCGTCCGCTAATACCGACATTTCTCTCCTGCACCTTTCTTGCCCAATCTTGGAATACCTCTGCGATAGAAAGCTTTGCACGGAAACTATCACCGTCAGCTTTCAGCTTTTGGCCATCGATGTGCGACTCCCAGCCCTTTCCAAGAACATCTTCAACTCTCTTTAAGTACATAGTAAGTTGATTGTCGATTTGCCTTGCCCAAATAATGGAGCCAGCGATTGGTGGAAGATCACGAACCACAGATAACCGGCAGCTTTTACTTTGTGGATATTGGACCTGAAAAAACAAGAACATTGAAAAATTCAGAGACAAATTAAACTCTTAGTACTATACTTTAAATTTCTCATGAAGGGCTTCTATATCATCTTTAACACGTTGGATAAGTTGAGTCTGATATTCGCGAATAGCACCACGAATATGAGGACGCACGAACAAAGCGTTGAACCGCGAGAAAATTCTGAACATCTCATTGGCGTTCTTAGCGGTTCCGAGCTGATCCCTGAGGTGAGCAGTAATTCGGGTCTCCACGCGGTCTGGAATAACGTATTTTAGTCAAAAACTGGGTTTCAAAAGATATATAACTCAAACTACCAATTCGTTCCTCATAGCGTTTAACCGCTGCTTCCCAAGCCTCGTTTCCTTCCTTGCTAATGTCCAAGCATTCGACCTCTTTAACATTCTCATAGGCTAAATTTACTTCTTCAATAGCATTCGCATCGGCAGCATCCAGGCTATGGGGCTGTTTGGGGTCGGCTGGAACATCACCCTGGTTAATATTTTGTTGTTGTCTGTTCGGTCTGAGGACTCGGAGGATGACAGTGCGGAGCTGCTCGTGCTGCCGTCTGAATCTCCTCATGTGTTCCATTCTCTGCTGAAGTTTTTTATGAGCTGGAGACACACGCCAGACCATCTTAAGATGTTCGTCTCGCTTCTTTTTAACAATATCACGAAGAAGCCCTTGCAGTTTGTCATATTCATCATCCCAACAGCTAAACACCTCAAAGCACTGATTCATGACGCGCTCAAATTCATCGAATGGAATATGCATGAGTCGTCTGGTACCAAGCACTTTTAAAAGCTGTTGGCTCAAATCGCGCGATATTGCTTCAATGAGTTTCAGAGCACGCTGAATCGGATACTTGGTGCTTCGGACTTTTCTCAAGTGGGAAAATATTAGCTGAACAGCTGGCCGGATTTTCTCAAGCTCAGTAGCCGACAAGAGGTCGTTTATGGGGAAATCCTTCATCAAGGGATTATAATCAGCCACCATAGCAAGAGCTTGCTTAAGTCCGGTGTCAGTGTCGAAGGAAACAGTGGCATGGAAACGTTTTCCATGTTTGAGAATTTCAAGAGTTAGGGCAACTTCTGGAGACTCCCTCTTTTCCTGAATTCTGTACAAGGCCCGTTCAAGATTTAACCAAAACGAAACTTCTTGTAGAGCGGTCCCAGAAGACGGGTCACGATCTAGTTTGGTTACTTTTTTAATTTCTTTAATCCACCGATTAACTCCATTCTGGAGCTGATTTAGGAAAGTGGAATCTTCCACTTTATCCCCAAAATCGGCAACTTTTGCTTTACGACCTTCATCAGCGCATCTTTTGATAGTGCTGGCGACAAGTGGATGAACTACTAGTGAGATTTCTGGAATGTCGATGTTCTGCTGTAAATGAAGTAATCCCATTTCCAGTTCGGCCAGTTTTTTTTCAACCGATGGCGCCATTTTGTCTCCATCTCGATCGGCGCGACCAGATTCCTTGACGTAGCTCTTGAAATAAGGGGCCAATGTTTTACTGATGAAGGCATGTAGGGTCTCGTAAGGAGATCCTTCAGAGAAGTTAATTAATCTGAGCTGAGAATGGATAGATTTATCGGCCTCAATGACTGTTCCACGTTTAACGCAAGCCAAAGAAGCCATTCGATGGTTGGTGAAGTGAACTTCATTGCTGATGTAATAGGTGACGGCATCTTTTTCCTCATCACCCTCGGGCGGCTGGTCGCTCTCGTCCTCTGCGGGTGTAAATTTCGATTGTATTTCAATTAATTAAATCTCTTACTTAATCCCGTATTATTATACACATAAAATATTAAGAGTTTTAGTTAGTTTTTTTTTCAATAGGTGCTATATAAAATTAAGTAAAGGATTTTAACGCATCAATTACTGCAATATAGGATGGATCTTAGAAGAGATTAGAACAAACTAATATTCTGGTGAAAAAAATACTGTTTAATATCTTAAAAAGCGGGGGTTCACAAATGATTTGATCCTTTTTAGTGGCGTGTATTAGCTATATTCGTTTTGTTGTTTAAACTTATGATGCTACGGTAAGAATTAGTTGTTTTTGGTCATCAATAAATTCTTTAGGGATTTCGTTCTATGCTCAATTGTTTAATATTATCTTTTAGCAAGTAACAAATAGTAAATTTTCCAATGTGGTCTGATATATTTCGTTAACTACCAACTGTTTATAGAAGTATAATATCATATCATCTTCACAATTTCTCACATATATTTTTTCAAAATGTCCCGATAACTTTTCGTTGGATAGAAAAATATGAAATTTTACAATTTATACCTAAAAATTTGATCACAATAGTTTACAAATTACAGTCTACTAAAAATAGTTTCATCAGGATATTTTCTAAGGAGGTCCGATGGCTAATTAGGCGCACTAGCGTACTTGGTAAAATCGAATACCCAATAATTCTATTTGTATTTCTATATATTATACTTTCTTACTTAGTTTTTTTAATACAAAGCTCTGAAATAGATCAAGAAGCGAAACAGAGCGATCAGAAATATGCGCCTACTTCTTCAATGCCTTGAGCCAATCTTTAACCCTTTGATGATATGCCCAAATGTTATATTTCCGGATATAACTATACCCTACGGCAAATAAAACCTGGTTAATGATGTCGGAATATTTTATTTCGTGTGTTCTAAATGCGTTTCATTATAACTAAGATATATAATTTCGATTCTAGTTTTAGATGTGACGATCTTACATAATTTTGTGTGAACCCGTCGTTTAAAACTTTGATTGAGAATTCCCCAAAGGGGTTTTTACGTACTCCAGCAGGCCCGCTTGGAATTCAAATGCATTAAAAATTCAAACAAAATTGCAGTTGTCAAAACCCCTGTGAATTTAAGCACCCTTCTGGGACGTTTTGCCTCAAAAGGTGCGGACGGGTTTTGCATTTCGTTCTATTTACTCAAAGCAGATTGCTTGCAACCCACTGTAGAACGGAAGCAGCTGAGATATGGACAGCGGCATGGGTGAAGCCGATAAGACTTGATCAGAAAAGTTGAATGAACTCAGCGTGCGAACAGCTGACTTCTGTTTACAAACACGACCGTGAGCCGGATTCTCACCAGCAAAACAAGAGTCAGCTGGTGATTGACACAGCCAAGGCCACAACCCCTCCCCAATGTGGACTTGGACAAGTGTCAGATTTTTCTTGCAGTCCAAAAATCAATAACCAATTTGCTTACGTCATCTCTGCTCCAAGTGAGAAGTATGACTAATATCGAAGATCTGGCAATTTTTATGCAAATGCGATGTTACTGTCAACTGCTTTTTATTCCTCCACATACCGAAACACTTTCTGCTTGCTCCTTAGTTAGAAGTTGAAATCTCCTTGCGTTTTAGATAGAAATTGACACTGCAGCCCGGCCGCCATCTTGGGCGTTTCGGGTCGTGAAAATTTCAACTGAGTTTTACCTTTGGAGCAATTCCGCTGGATGTAGAGACACTGCGTCTGTGGGTCGGACAAGAACTTTTTGATGCATTCCTGGTTGTTCTTGTCTTCCAGGGCCACGTTTAGAGCCGGTGGTACGGCGTCCTCCTCGGGCAACAAGATGGTCACGGCCTTGCGGAGGTAGTTCGCGAACGCCCCGTAGTCCACAATGGTCACATTCTGGGACTCCGTGGAATTGTCCGCGTTCTCTAGGGAATCACCCATGATCTCGGGAATCACGAGCGATAGGTTTCTTCAGTCTTTTTCACAAATTCCACTCACGAGCAAAAAGTCTAAACGTCTGCACTCGGCAAGCGAAAGAACTGCAATGATTCAATGCTACAAGAATTCAGGGGAAAACTGCTGTAAATGTACAGTAAGGCAGGAAAATTTCGATCAGCTGTTTACTGTCATCACGGAGAAATGCCGGAGTGTGTTAATAGCTAAGTTCTATTTTTCCTGTTTTTAAATAGAAATATGGGCGTTCATAGGTATTTAAGTACTTTAAAAGTGTATAAAAGTAATTTCGGTTTGTTGAAACGGTTTATAACGCAGGGATGTACGAACTCCGAAGTAAGGATTATCCTTAACCTTAACACAGGATTAACTGGCATTTTTTTTGCAGATAAAAGAAATTTCCAGCGAAATAAAACGAGAAATAGAAACACACTGGAAGGAGAAAATTAACAAAGGCGAGTTCGATGCAAGAAACCTGAAGAATAAGTTTTATGTGCTGTCCATGTTCCCATACCCGTCTGGAAACCTTCACATGGGGCACGTTCGGGTGTACGCCATAAGCGACACAATGGCTCGCTTCTTCAGAATGTCTGGCAGGAATGTATTTCATCCAATGGGTTGGGACGCTTTTGGTCTGCCTGCAGAGAACGCTGCGATAGAGAGGAATGTGGAGCCGGCGGACTGGACGAATCAAAACATTAACCAAATGCGTGAGCAACTACTCAGTCTGGGTTGTTCTTTCGACTGGAATCACGAGCTTTCAACATGTGATCCACAGTACTACAAATGGACACAAAAGCTCTTCCTACTGCTTCATGAAAACGGGTTGATCTATCAAAATGAGGTGTGCTGACTTAGTTCAAATCGGTTCTTACCTTAAAAATTCCTTTTAGGCTCTAGTAAACTGGGATCCTATCGACCAGACCGTTTTAGCTGACGAACAAGTTGATGCAAACGGGTGCTCTTGGCGGTCTGGGGCCAAAGTAGAAAAGAAACTTCTAAAACAGTGGTTTGTACGAACCACCAAGTTCGCTAAAGCATTACTGGATGGGCTGAATGACCCCGCTTTGGAAGAATGGCGGGATATTATAAACCTCCAAAGACACTGGATAGGAGAGTGTAATGGATATGCCTTTAATTTAAGCATATTAAATGAGGAAGCGGAGGAATTTGGAACTTTGAGGCTTTGGACACCATGGCCAGAGTATTTAATGGATCCAAACGCCTTTGTGGCAGTGAAAATGTCTCATTATTTGAGATCGCTTAAAAGTAGTCAACTTATGGTACATAATCCATTTAGAAATGAGAATATGCATTTGGTTTTCACGGATGAAGTCCCGTATTCTGAGCACTGCGACTCGTACCTCGCTGCTCCCTCTTTTAGTGATGAGGACAAAAACTTATTCAGAAATTGCAATTTAACGATGAAAGGTAATCTACCTCTGGGTACGAGCTCAAAAGACCTTCGCACACAAGTGATAGAGAAAGCACGGAATTTGAATGTTGGAGGGTATGAAGTCAGTTCGAAATTGCAGGACTGGTTAATTTCCAGGCAAAGGTACTGGGGAACACCTATACCTGTCGTCCACTGTGATAAATGCGGCGCAGTGCCTGTAAATGAGGAGCACCTTCCGGTTATTCTACCACCAAAATCGTCTAATTCGGAAACGAATAAAAATGCTTATAAAACCATCTGTCCAAAATGTGGCAATTCGGAGGCCAGGAGGGAAACAGATACCATGGACACATTTGTAGACAGCTCTTGGTACTATTTGCGATTCTTGGACGCAAACAATAAGAAGGAACTGTTCGATAAAGACCTAATTAAAAACTGCATGCCAGTAGATCTTTATATCGGAGGAAAAGAACATGCTGTACTTCATTTGTACTATGCAAGGTTTATGAATCATTTTTTGCATAGCTTAAACCTTGTACCGTATCCGGAACCTTTTAAACGCCTCCTTGTCCAAGGAATGGTAATGGGACGCTCATATCGAGTAAGAGATTCAGGGAAATACTTGAAAGAGGATGAGGTAGGCGTAAAGATTGTTTTTATCTTAGTTGGTAGTAAATATTCCTACCATTTAACAGGTCGAAGTGATTAACGCTAAAAAGAATAAAGCCGTAGAAAAGGCAACGAATAAGCCTGTTGATTTAGCCTGGGAAAAAATGTCCAAGTCAAAACTGAACGGAGTCGACCCTACAGAAGTCATATCTGACTATGGCTGTGATACCACAAGGTTGATTATATTGGGTGATGTTGCTCCCACATCTCACAGGAATTGGTCGAAAGCAAGTAATTTATTATTTATGCTGAGCCAGATGTAGTTGTTTTTAATTAATCCATGAATTTATCAGCATTTCCTGGAATTCTGAATTGGCAAAGGAGACTATGGCTAACTCTGCATGATTTTCACCACATAAGAAGTAACCCGCTAAAAGAAGAGATCGACATTAATGGGAAGGACTTTTTGGCAGAAGATGAAAAGTTGTTCGATGCAAGGAACTACTATACAAGAGGGACAACTTTTAATTACCTTCACACGCAACAGTTGAGTGTTGCTGTTTCCAAGATGCAAGGATTGACTAATTCTATAAGGGTAACGTTAAATAGAGGAATTGGGGATTTTTACTTTATACTTATAAATTTCATTTGAGTTTAATCACACTACGTATGCTATTATTTTTTCTCTTTTATGTTTTTTTATTGTTTCTTGTATGTCTATGTTTTTATACGTACAGAGAGCACCAAAGTACATTATCAAGTTTGGAAAACAATACGAAAGAGCTCTAGCCTGCCAACTCATTATGCTTGCTCCTATGGCCCCTCACTTTGCTTCTGAATTGTGGGCGAAGTTTGCTTCAGCACCGGGACAATTAAATCAAAATTCGGCCGAGTTGGACTGGGATAAAGATGTCCTACAACAGCGTTGGCCGGAAGTCGATATGGATTATCGTTCAGACTTTACAATCAAGGTATAGTAATTGTTTTTAATTTTAAATATTATGAACAATTCCTTAAGAAGAGGGGAGACAATTTCCCAACTTTTATTTGAGAAAACCATTAGGAGAAATTTTTACAAGACAACTAATGGACAGCAAGGTTTTTGTTTCGTTTGAATTATGACGATGAGTGCTAAAATAAGCACATTTAACTTTTTGACAGCGGCGTGGTCGAACAGTTCCTATTAAAAGAGCAAAATCTACTACTTTTAGAAAATGGTAGTCTTGAACTTTGATTTGACGAGGAAAATAGTGAAATAGTGAATTTCTCAAAGGCTTTATGAAGGTTTGCATTCGCTTTCAGAAAAATATTTGTTTTAGAAAGTGGTAATTTACGTATTGTCCCGCTTTATGGGCTGTAGCTTCCAGAGCTAATTTCAAGAAATTAATTAGAATCATCCGAAAACTTCATTGAAAAAATATATTTTTTAATATTCCTCCATAATTCGGGATTAAAAATATATTGCAGCAAATACATGAAAAAATTAAATTTGCTTAATTTTGGTTGGGGAAAAGCATTTTGAAAATAATTCTTAGCTTTCTTGAAGGTTAGCAAGAATTCTTTTTTCTTTAACTTAATACCGAATTAATTTTTTAAGTTAGTTTATTAGATAAAAAAATTTAAATTTTTTAACATAAAGATTAACATAAAAATTCTGCGTTTTAAGGCATTTTTATCGATTTTTCGTATTAATTAAAGAAATGTGTGAATATTTACATTTAATGAGCTGTAAATAAAGCAGAAAAGTTTGTGTGCCTTTAGTATTTAATAAATAAAGATAATTGTGAACTAAGAGCTAAGTCACGTACGTGATTACTTTCAAATGATATAATCTCGAAAAATTCATTATTCATTACTCCAAATTAACTTAGGGAGGATATTGAAATTTTCCTAAACTACTTTAGAGAGTATTAATCCAGTGGCTACCAGTGCGATAAATAGACGTCCTCTTCAAACATTTTCCATAGGAAAAGCTACTAAAGATTCCATTAAACTCATTGATCCACTACGGTATTTTCTCTTCCTATTCTTCCTATTTCTTTTATTGCGCCTCATTAAACGATTCTATTGAATCAATTGCGGACAGTGAACTTTCAGAGCTCCAGGTAAAAGCAACATTAGCTGAACTAGAGCAGTAGATAAATGTGCGACGATGGTGGCGAGAAAATTAGCTCACGTAACAATGTAATCTTCCCAAGAAGATATGGTGGCTAAGACAGCTTTTAAGGGATATTTTGCCCTGCCACCTCGGAGAATGTGTCTAGTCGGAATGACATGGTGCAGAGACGCCGTTTGTTTTCATAGCATCTCATGCACCTTTCGAAATATTTTACTCGTCTAATCCAATGGAATGGAATTTCTTGTAATTTTTCTAATTTGGAATGTTGTACAACCGTTTGCTTTCTTGTTGCAGATAAATGGATTTGAGAATTGTATCATAAAAACACCCAGGAGACATCTAGATCACCTTACCTACAATGAAGCAATGGATATTGCTTTCAATACGGAATCTGTTACGTCTTGCTTAACTGACAAGAAAATAAAGTCGACAAATTTCGTAAACTATCCGGGATGTGAAGCGATCTTAAATATTTATGCAGAAAAGATAAGAAAGAAAAAATCAGAACTTGATGCTGAAGAAGAAATTATTAATAAAACAAGTTAAATAAAAAATGAGAATTGTTTTTTATTTTAGATTTTGATTATCTGGACAATTTAGTAGTAATAGCACTAATGTAATTAAAACGGAATAAAAACTACAGAAATAAGAACACAGCTTCGACTGGCTTTTCTGGTTATCAACGTACCTTTTCCCAAAGGGATTTATTAACATTTTAGAAAAGAAATAGATATGCTAGTACGTATTTTAATTAGTTAATGTTCTTCGAAAACCTGCTCAAAAAATGATGTTGTCAGACAGGTAAGAATTATTCGAGGTTGTTTTGATTTTTCGTAGTTCCATTCTTGAAGCATATTTATTTTTTATTATTATTATTTAGTATTTGTGACTGATCTATTACCACTTTATAAGTTTTCCTGATTTTTCGTTAGCTCAAAAAGTAAACAAAATCATTATTGTAGAATTATTAGAAATTTTATATTAAGTACGGGCTTATTTTATATTCTACTTTAAAACTCGTAGTTTTTTAAATTATCTTCTAAATAATGATATTCTTATTTTCTACATATATTCTAAATACAATCGTTTTAGATAGAACTTTCCCACTTTTAGTCATATTATTTAACCTTTTATTTAGTAGTATATTTTCCCAATATTAATCTATAATTTAAAATTTTTTAAAACTCTACATAAATGTCCTATTATCTGTAATATTTCTTTATTGACCCTCGTTTTGCTAACATTATTAAAAGTAGAAAGTGGTTGTTTTCAGCGGAAAAGAAAAAAACCCCTTCGTATTGAAAATGTTCGGTAGTATGTGCGAAATATAAGCAGAATTTTTATAAACGGCAACTGCGTACCTTTCCTCTTTTAATATTTCTGTCAGAGTCTTCGGATATATTTGCCATAATGCGTGAATTTTAAAAAAAGCCAATGTATTACCGAAGTCCGTTGAATCTTTAATTTGAGATTAAAAAAGTTTTCCTTGTTAAAATTATACAAAGAGAGGGTGGTTCAGTTGACCTTTGTCAATATTTTGTGAACTTTTTATAATACAGATTCAAAATATTGATGCGAACTTTTTTCGAGTGGTCTCTTTCTCTTTTAATTATCTCCGAATCAGTGTTTATTAAAATTTTTATTAACAGTGGAACAGAATACCTTTTTGTTATTTACCGACAGAAATGCACTGTAAATTCATCTGAATATTATTACAGTAAAAAAGCGCGTAACGACCTAAATGGGAGAAATTCTGAAATGCCGGTCGCTCGTTGTTTCCACTGCAGACCGAAATTAAGTTGCATAAGTGCTTCCATTGTTTACCTTTAGCAGAAACAAGTTCATCCTGACAACAACAAACAGTCAGCTCTATTTTCCAGAGTAAACTCATTTTTCTTTCCAGAAAGAGGCTAGCAAGCGTAACAAACCAGTCCGGAGTCCGGTGGTGGAACGTGTCTCCGGAGTGCGAAAATATCGAACGAATTTAAAGGCCATTAAGCTGGTTTTGAACACTCGGACTTCATCATGTCGCCGCCCAGCCAGTGCTCTTAATTAAACTGTGATAACAGAGGACACGCCAACCTTAAACAAATACAAGCTTCACACCTCGAACTGTACGGAGCCGTGGGGCTCTGGAGCTCCAGCTCTGATGTGAGACATAACGAAAACAAACAAACAGGGTTCTGGCAAAACGGTCGCGCGGACGACGGAGCGCTAGCGGTGCTCCCCGAAATGTGAAGTGTACATTTGAGCCCCGTATACACTCAGTGATAAAACAATCAACGGAAATAAGATTAAACGGAGTTAATCTGGCAGAAGACCCACTCGTACATGTCTCCATTCCATTCGACGGCAGGAGGGGGCCCCAATCGGATTCGGTGAGCTGGTCGGAGCCGCTTCCACCGTGCGGTGGTGCCCCATTCTGTGGCGGCGATTCAGTTTCAGTGCTTTTTGATGCCTCCCGATGGAAACTCACTAACGGCGGCAGTCGAGAGGCTGAGGAACAGCGTCCGGCAAATGCTGAAATGTGTAATTAATTTGCATATCGATATTCTAGTAATAGACTGTGAAAGTGATGCCTCTGATAGCAGAACTCATTCCAAATTTGTTGACAGGTTATGGAGGCTGAAATCACACAGCTAATCACCGAGGCAAGGGCCATCAACGCGGACATCATGGAGGCCCGCCGGCTGGACGTCCTCATAGCGCTCTTGAAAAATTTCAACGGCCCTATCGAGTGCCACGAATGGCCGTATCCCCTGCTCCTGGAGACCGCCGTTGAAAAGGCGGATATCGCGCTCATAAATGTCGACGAGATCTGACGACAACATAGTTTCTAAATTAGCCACCGAAAGCCGGTATTAATTATTCGTGGATAAAACAATCGGATCGAAAATCGCGACGGTCGCCCGTATTGACACATAAAAGCGCTAAGCCCGACCTCGCTCGTTAGCCTCTTGATTCTATTCTCTAATTTGATTAGTGCTTGTTCGGGAACAGAGGCAGCTTCCGATTTCGATTCTGATGTGACCTGTCCGCGATTGGTTACTTCCTGCTGTTATAAATTTCCGATGTGACACGGTCATACTACTACTTCCTAAGATCTTTCAAAGCGACACTTTTATATTTCGTTACCAGTTTTTTGTTACTGTGATTTTTAATAAAAGATAGCAATACAAGTGTCTGTTTTTTAACCTACTGCGGTCCAAGTATGCATGTGTGTTGCATATTGCAATTTAAACAGATTCACTGATGTTGATAGACGATGTGCTGCTAGATTCGTTTCGATATTTCGAATTGTTATAGAGTAAGTGAAAATATTGAAAGGTCAAAAATGAAATGGCCAATTTGATATTCAATTGTAGGACTTACTATAACGAATGTGTGTAAAATTTTAATTTGTTTAAAAGAACTATTTAATTAATTTTTTTAGTGCTTTAAACATTATTTTGGAGATATTTTTTGTTTATTTTAATGTAATATACCTGTTGACTGCATATACAATTTTTATTCGTTTATGCTTTGCGCCGTGCAAAATTGTTTTGATATGCTAACATTTTAACCTTTCAGAGCAAATGTTTTTATAAAAAAATCGGAATATGATAATTTGACTACCTCATATTTACTTAATCTGAGAACTTTCATAAATTAACTAAAATTTAACTAAACAACTACATTAATATTTCCGAGAATGTTCTGTGTATATTAAATAGTTCTCACATATTTTATGTGAGTTGAGTTCACAAAGTTAAAAACGAACTTTGGAATATTTTGCAATTGTTTGCTAGTACATCACTTGAGAAGTATTGGAGATATTCTGAAATAATTTGCACTTCCTAGATAACCTTTAGATCAGCTTGAAATTCAGGTTATAAATTTTTATCTAGCTCATTTGTCTTTTTTATTATGCTAAATATACTGGACGACTGTTCCTGAAATTATCATTTGTAGATTTGTGATCATGTTAATACTTGTACATGAAATCGTGGATGAAGTAAAAATTGATGTAAATAGAATGGAATTTATATTCTATGTGATAGGGAGTTTTATTATTTATATAATAAGATAGTAGTCAGAAAAAAAGACAGACAAAAAAAGAAGTAATTTAAATCATTAAAATTTTGATAAGGAAATAAATAAAATTAAAGCTGAAGTCAATACTAAATATAAAAAAATGTTTACATTTTACAGGAAATATTAAGATAATATTTTCTTTTCTTCTAAATATGATTATTAAAAAAGATGAATTTCACTTTCATCAAAGAAATTCTTAATCAACATTTTATATACTGCCAAGAGCAGAGGTAACCCAAGTTTTAGACTTTTTGGAATGAGGTAAAATTAAAATCTGAAAAATGTTTGAAATCGAATACTGCACCATCAGAATCGTCTTACCGCGTAAGTGCCGAAGTGCTAACGATAAAAAATGAATTTCACCGCGAAGACGGGGACACACATGGAACAAATCAGAATTAACGCAAGGTTGGAGGCCCAAAACCGAAATCTGATAGCCATTGAAAGAGGTTTAGTTTCGACGGTTGAAATGTATCCCTTGGCGCAACGCTATGCACCACTCAAACATCGTGGGAATGTTTGGAGGTTTTGTTAAAACTACTCATCTTTTCATATAAGAATAAAAGCAGGCATAATTTCATCATTTCGACGGTAGACGCAGTTAGCGAGCAGATGAAATCAGTGCAATACCTGATGATTACGTGCTAATTCCCTTCATGCTGATATCTTATCGCTACCTTATCGTTCCGTTTCCAATTAAGTTTCAATACCATGATTATGACTCGCTTTAATAAGACCCTCGCTCAATTTGGCGAGAGATAACATCTCAGATAACAATATAATTTAAACTGAGAAATTACGCAGTCAAAACGAATACCGATAGTCGGTGGAATGAAACCAGCTTAATCTGGCTGCGGATTTACCTTCTCCTTCTTAGAGCCCTCTTTATTTCCAAAGTAAACTTTGTCGTTTTCGGTTGAAAATGACTCGCAATCAATATTCTTGTTATTTGTTAAATAGTGAATTTATTCGGACTTTTAACTTAATTTTAGATTTTTATCAATTTTTTCAAAGTCGCTCTTTTATTAACCTTCTTTAATTTTAGACCTTAACAAAAAAAAATAAAGATCGTTGGTGTTATTGGCAAATTTCTTACGTGTATTTTTTCTTCTCCTACCCAACATATGTACACTTTTCAAAATTCACATTTCACAATTTATTTCGGTTCCCTTTAATTTCTTGTTAACTTAATTTGAAAATTTTCATAATAATGCTGTTTTGTTTTTTAGAAATATCCATTACTTTTCAGCTTGTAGTAAAGCATGAATGTAAAAGATCTAAATAATCAGTAGGCTAGTTTTGGTAGCTTGAGGGTTTGATGCCGATCTGTATGCAAAAAATAATGAATTCATAAAAATAATAAAAGTTATGATCTATTTGTATTTGTCTCAATTTTTTTATTTAACCTAAAAGAAATGACATATGAACTAAACTGGTGATAGAAATTATTTGTTTTTATATTTTGAAGATTATTTTGTGTATATTTATTGTGTTTCTAAGCTTTGTTCAAACAGATAAAACTGATATTAATACTTGATGCGAAATAGAGTTGGTAGAACTTTTTTTCAAAAATAAAATATTTTCATTCAATATTTTTTCGAAGAGTGCTTGCGTGAAGGTGTGAAAGTAAAATGGAAAAAATATTAAAGTTTGATGTATCCATCAACCCTCACGACTCCGCCGTGATGCATAAAAACGTCTCAAATGGTTTCGTATTTTAGAGGCGCATGCTAGATGCATGTTCTGTCTTCCCCGTCTAGAGCAGCTAGATATAAAGATATCGACTTGATTACAAATCATCACGAAATTTAGATACCTTGATATATTTCGGATCAGTTCTCGACATGGAACGAAGGGTGTGGGTACAGGTTTCGTAGAAGTCTTTTACGGCGACTAAAGTCGCCTTCAGTTCCGTAGGGCCATCGGTTGACTCATTTTTGTCTCAAGTCCCAAAAGAGTTAAACAAAAGTTTAAGGCCAAACCTATACATTTATCACTTTCTTCAATTATTTTCCTAAAAGGTCTTTTTATTGCTTCTTGCAAAACATAGCTAAAATGTTCAAGCAAAAGAGTATTTCATTTACGTGAATGTTTACATCCCAGACTACATTTGAAATCTCTAGAAGTTTCTAAAATGTGTAAACGTTATCTTTCTGCCTGTAGCGGGGAACATGGTTCTGTGGAAAATAAGTTCAAGGTTTTATCTTTCACGTGCTCACATTATTACTCTCATCTTCATTATATTTGCAAATATCCCGGAGTATTTCATCCATGCTTTCAGTATCTTAAATAATGATTTCTTGTAACAAACAAAATTTAGCTTTTAAGATTATTTTACGAATGTTTTACCTTTATTTTTTTATTTATCTTAATGTGAATAATATTAATTATACATAACATTAAATGACCTGGATGAATCCTTCTCTTCTTAAAATGCTTGTTTACAATTATTCATTGTTCTTTCATAATAACCTTATGTCCACTAGACGGAATTTGTGCCAGTGAAAAAAGTATTCAAGGATAAAGTATCCCTTAAATATGAATCATCAATTTACCCAAGTGCTGAATAAAAATTCTTTTGTGTCAAATGCTATTCTGAAACGACAAGATCCCTCTAAGTATGTCTCCAATTTCGCATTCGTTCCGAACTTTTCTACTTTTACGAATATTTGGGTGAGATTAACAATTTGTTTCGTATATAGGTATAGAATATTCGGGGCAAAGCAGAAAATCTGCTCCCTTATCGTATGTGAGTAAAAGCGTCCTTTTTAAGCAAAACACTTTTTTTTCTTGTCTGTAAAGCTTCTCCTGGTAGTAGAGATATGTTTGAACGCTTTCACGCGGAAAATGCCTATAATACGGCTAAAAACATGTGTATCTCTGGTGTCAACAAACCCTAATGGCATGGGAGTGCGAACAATCGGAGGGTATCAACCCTGTGAACCCTCCGGATATGTGTAGCAATGCGTAGCAACACAGAGAAAACCATAGTCTAAATATATTCCAAAGCTGCACATATAGCATACAAAATAATAAGAATTGTGTTCCATGGGCTTTCCGCTGCCCACCTGTTGATATGGAGATCTCCCTTAAAATCGAATGGGTATTCTATCCTTGGGTGGCAGTATCGACTTTTTATGCCAGCTACGATAGCAACGGCCCCTAACCTCAATAAACAAAGTAATAATCCCCCGAAATAAGACCACATATTGCAAGTAGGAAAATAATTCTTTGCGAAGTTTTTGTGAATTTAAACGTGAAAAAATTCGCTAAGATGTTGATAGTTAAGAGAGTTGGTCTTCTTTTGTAATGCTGATTAGTCTATTCAAGTGATTGAATCGAGTTGTGTGTGAAGGGTCGAAAGCAGGGACATATTATGAAACCTGGAGCAGACTGCAAATGTCTGTTCCGAAACTCCGAGGGAAGTCAGCATTCATTCCAAATGAGAACAAATTGGCGAAAGCGTATATACCTCAGACATCTTTGTTAAAAATTGAACCTTTTGTACCGTCGTTTACCACCCGCTCACGGAAACTCATTCACAGATCGTACAGCACCCTCAGTACCTCATATTTTAAACGAGGAACTGACCCAAAACACAGGACTGGACGTCACACGGAGAGGAATGTGCTAGGCCGGCAGCGGTCCAAGTCATCACTCTCCAGCTCAACAGTTTCCCATAATGGGATTTGCCACATTAACAGGAGCATCCGGGAACAGGAGAAGCTTCCCGACAGGATCAATTATGACCGACGGGGGCTAACGGCCATTCCGATTTTTGAAAACGAACCGAATCTGCGCCTGCTCTCGCTCCAACATAATCTCATTAATGTGTTTCACATTCCGGACGATACGTCACGTACACAGCACAGCATCATAGAAGAGGTACGTTGTTGCAAAATTTTTTGTTGGTAATATAAATTAAATAAAACTAAATACGGATTTCTCAACGGGCGCCCATTGCCTCTTTTTTGTCAACCGACGTCCGTCTGTCGTATACAATTTTCATATAAATCAAAATCTATTTGGCCCATAGTGCAACCACATCCCGTAATAAAATTTGAATGATTGTTTTTTTTTAAAGTATAATTGATAAAGATAACAAATGACAATAGCGATGAAATCTTTGTGGGAAAACATGGTTCTTTTGGTCATACCTTGGCAGTTATTTTCCTCCACAGAAGTGAATTTGATTTTAAGGATAAATATCCCTTGCATGCCAAATATGCCTTCCTATGAGGGAGCTCGTAAATTATTAGAGAAAATTTGGATTAGCTGATGCGATGCTTTCTCAATATATGCGATGAACACATGTGATGTGTACATAAAACTTCCATTATAGGCCATAGAAGTTCTTTTCCAAAGGAGTTGGGAGAGGAACGTGAAAGTACACTCATGTACTTTTGTAGCCTGACAATGAGGGATACGTGTTTGCTTCGACGAGCTGTCTGTTCTGGATAGCCATCGCTATGATAGATTTACATTCCAAGAATTTAATAATTGAAAGGAGGACTTATAAAGTATAACATTCGTGGAATTTCTAACTTTATGGCATATTAGAAGCTACTCAGGGTTAAGTACCTTAATGCTCTTATGATATTAACTCCTTAAAGTTTTTAACACTTGCTGCAATTTAAGTCTGCTCTGCTGTCTTTAATAATATACTGGCTTCATACTAGGTGTTATGGTTGAAAGTTGATCGAACTTTTCACACCGACTGAATTTTTTTCACTTAACTGTGGAAAACTTTGGCTTTCAGAGTTTTTTGGAAAACTGGAAATTTAATCACAATTTTAGAACTTCTAATACCATTCATTTTGTGTTCCTATAATTTTCTTAGTAGACACTAATAGTATGTGTTTCATTTAAAAGGTTTTTATGGCGAAAAATTTGAGTTTGATTCGGTTTGAAAGATTATTTCATACGAATAATGAACGATCAACGATTTTGAATTGGATTTGTAGTTTTGTCTTTACTTCCAAACATTGTTCAAATTTTCTCACAGATATTTAGATGCTTAATGTATGGACTTTCGATGGTTCAAAACAATTGAATTCGACTGTTATAAAATATGTTTATATTTACAGGTAGAAGAGATCAATGTTCCTAAATCAGCACTTAAAGAAAGCGAAAATCTTATGAGACCACCCCGAAACGGGTTGGTCAACAAGAGAAATTTAGCTCCTAGTCCAATGTTAACAACCGCACTCCCATCAAATGGCAATCGAACTTCATCTGGGACCAATGGAAATTTATTAAAGAGTACTTTTGTACAGAATTCGGTCATCCTTCACGCCAATCAAAAGTATTTCCTGAAACGATCGAAAAGTTTCGTGACCACCTATTCAAAGCACCTGTGCAGTATCAAGCACAACCTTCAGAAATGTTCCCTTTTAAACGTAAAGAACTTAGATTCCTTCGAAGGACCACATCCTTCGGAAATAACTGAGAGTCCTAATGAGAAGGAAGAGCCTGGGATTGATGGTTTGAAAGTAAGAAATAGAACTCCGAGCCCCATTTACGGGACCGTTTTCTTTAACCTTGTATTCCTGGACCTGTACGATAATCAAATAGAGAAGATTTCAAATCTGGATGGGTTGAGAAGTCTGACTGTCTTGCTTCTGGGCAAGAATAGAATTACCGACATTTCCGGGTTGTCATCGCTTAAAAATACACTGAAGGTTCTTGACTTGCATGGGAATAAACTTACGACGATAGCTAACAAGATAAATTGCCTGCAGGAGCTGAAATCGCTAAATTTAGCTGGCAACCAGATTAGGCAAATAAACAGCAATGACTTTGCAGGCCTTCTTAATCTCAGAGAACTAAATCTGAAAAGGAACAAAATAAAGCGTGTGTACGGTTTTAATCATCTCTGCAACTTAGAGCGTCTCTGGATTTGCCACAACGATTTGAACCGAGTCGAAGACATGTCTTCTATTGCGAAAGCTATCAACCTGCAGGAGGTGACCATTGAAAACAATCCTGTATCCCTGGCTGGGGACTGTGTCTCCTTCTTAGTGAGCTACTTGCCAAATCTCATAATGCTCAGCCAAATGCCCATAACGGAGCAAGTACGTCGGGCTGCGATGGCGTGGAGGAAAAATAAGGAGCTGTCTGACAGTAACTACTCCAACCTCACCTCAGACCTCTTCAGCAGCATCAAGCGGGAAGAAGTCATATCTAATGCCCGGACTAATTGGGAGCTACTTCGGTCACAGCAAAATGTGGCATCCAATAAGGCATCATCCAATTTAAAGGGCGAAGCGAGTCCTATAACTGGGTCTAATATTTTACCGGAGCCCGAGAAAAACAACGTTCAGGACGATATCCAAGAAACAGGAGGCTCAGCTGTAAGCCGTAATGGAACAAAAATAAAAATCACAAGGATTAGTCCTGATGACAAAGTCACTCCGAAGAACATGGAAGAGTTGCAGGACTTTTTTCGATTACCGCCAATTCTGAAGCCTTACACCGGCTCAAATCCACCGTCGGAAAAAACACCATCATCCGGTTCTAGCCTTGGACCAAATGTTGATTCCTCTTCCAGCTGTTACAACTCCTCCGACAGTGAAGGCGAGAAAGAAGGAAATGAAACCTCCGCCGAATCGACAATGCAGGTCAAAGTTCCGCAGGTTAGTGAACAGCCCCCTTTTGAATGTGAGGATGTCTACTGCGACATGGTGGATTCCAAGCAGGATGAATTTAAGGAAGTTATGGTAATCGAGGACACCACAGACTCTTCCTCGAACCTGAGCGCCAATCAGCCTGAGGGGTTGAATGTTGCAAATGATGAAGAGGCTGCCAGTCCAGCTTCCTCAGTACCAGAGGATAAGGACGCAGCCTCGTCTAACCTAGAGGGAAATGAAAACAATCCAAATAATGACTGCAATAGTCCATCGGACAAGAATTCAAATATCTCCACTGCTTCTGTCCGATCTGAATCTGAGTTGTCAGCGGGCATTGGAAATTCATCTGACAAATCTACCAAGGGCCGTGGAAGTGGTGTCTCCGTCAACAAGCGTTATATGCATGGAAACCTAATAAGATCTCAGACGACGAAGCCCAGAGCTACTAGCATGGTCCATAATGTGAACACGAACGGTGGTGCAGCCCCCGCAGGTAATACTTCTAAAGCTTCAAAGCAGGTGGTCGAGCGCGAACGAGAACAAGGTGGTGATTATCTAATAGAAATCTGCGGACGTTACCTCAATGTTTACGGGGTGGGAGCGCTTCGGTTCATAGACAAACAATGGAACGCCCAAAAGGCCGGCGACGTGCTTACCCTCAACTTCAGCTACGTCAACTTTAACAACATCGCAACCGTTCTGAACCGCATCAAGTTGCGGTTCCCGAACATCGAGAGTTTCGTTTTCCGGGAAACTAACATCAACTGCCTAGGGCAGCTAAACGCTCTAGCGGAGCTCCAGGGGATTACGTCGTTAGTCATCGATCCAGAGGGAAACCCCATTAGTGCGAAGGACTGGCGACTGTATGCTGTTTACCGGTTGTCCCATTGGGGTCTGAAGACCATTAATGGCACAGAAGTGACTGAGAGTGAAATCGAACTAGCCCAAACCGAGTACATGGGGCTATCTGACCTTGTCCTCTGGTCCCTTCCTGAATCCATGCTGCAGCCATTGCTCACCCGACTCCGTCTCGACGAGTCTTGCACTGCCAGCAAATTGTCCGCGAAAGAATGGCTTATGAAGGCAGATCAATCGCTTAAAATCGTCGTAGGCAAAGAGGCGCTCCAGTGGAAGAAGTCCAGTTCTGGTCCGGCTGGCTTCCGCGATGACTGCGGGATCCGGGAGCGGGGTAAATCCCATTTTTCTGTGATGATTGAAAATACGTGCAATGCAGTCGAAAAACTGCACAAGCTAGAGACGCTCTGGCCGAATTTGCTTTTAGATATAGTTAGGAACACTTTGTTAGACTACTCCCAGTTGGACGTATACCTGAAGAATCTAATGACGGAAGTCATCAAGTAACCTCGTTGTGTTCATATTGAAATTTTATTTCATTACTCGTAGGTAATAAACTGTTCAAAAAAAAAAAAAATTTAGATGTTTCATTTCTTCATTTCCGCAATGTTCAATTTCCAATTTTTTCACGCTTCTTTTCTTTTAAATGCGGATATTATAAAGTGACTTTCGTCCATCAGTCTCATACTTTATTTCCGTGAAACATACCATACCATTTTTAGAACATTAATTAAGATACAAGAGTAATTTGTAAAATAAGTTTTATTAAGTGGACGTGAAATGGAGGGTATCTTCAAAAGAAATTTATAGGTTGTTATGATAACCCTTCAATTCCCAACTTAATTTTCAATATTTAGTCAATTTGAAATGTTGCTACAATTTTTTCCCAAGGGACAATATGCAGAATAAATCTAACTATCCGATTATTTAGAGATCACAATCATTCTACAGACACTAATACAAGAACTAAAAATGATGGCAAAAATTTATAACACAAGTTTTTATTGAGTTTAAATTAGTGTAAATGATTAAGTTATTCTTTTAAATTAGTTAGTAGTGCACTAGCATTTTATATCAGTATAAAAGTCGTTTTAAATAATTTATAATATCTGAAGATCTACTTTTCTTTGACATTTAGAACCCTACCGGGTAAAATAGTAATAAGATAATTAAAAATTATATTTACTTTTAAAGAAATTTTAGTTTTTGTATGGCCAGAGATCGTTTTTGGGGGAGTTGATATTAAATATAAAACCCAAACCAATAGTACAAATTAGGAAAAGAGTAGTAATTTGTGGCGTTTTTTTAAACAAAAGTAAGTGGGCAGTTTTTAAAAAATGTTATGCTATTTTATAAAACACATTTTTGTGACTGTTGTGTGTCATTATTATAAGTAACCTAATATATTTTTAAAATGGCTGGTATATGTTTATCACATAAAGTTCTGAAAAAGCCCCGATGGCAGACACCAGACCGAAAGGTTAAAGTTTGAGAGCTACATTAGCCGTACCCGATTTATCACACGTACATTGTATTTAATTCGCAATAAAATGTTGAGAATTGTTTGTTCGAAAATTTTAAATGGCTGCCATTTGTTTTCTATGAGTTTTAGAACAAAATGTTATAACACTTGTATAAACACTTGCTATAAACACTTGAACGGATAGTCAATTTGAGAGGTCTACGGTTCATGATCGGAGAAAGTATAGTGAGCATTTTTTATGTTGCGTCATGCGAACGTCCGCAACAGGTAGACCTTTCTATCGAAATAGACCTAAAAACACTTTGTAGTAACTAAGGTATGTAAATAAAAACTTTAATTTTAATAGAAAATTCTTTTTATTATCAATATATAAAAAACTATAAGGAAAATAAAGAAATATTTTCAAATAAGTACTATTGTTTTCCTTTTAAAACAAGCATTCAAAGTATGATCAATATCCATTCATCAGTTTTTCTAGATATTATGGTGATGGACCTTGAAAACATTAATACATTGAGCAATACGAGTACTATAAATATATGCGTACTTTGTAAGATCCCAACTTAACCAATTTTACTCGGATTTATTTGAAATTTCCAGATTTTATCAATATAAAAAGTGAATTCCTCAAAATTCTCACTAAGTACGGGTATTAAATAAAACATAAATATTTTCTAAGAGAAAATAATTTTTTTGCTTACAATTTCATCATTAAAATCCCACAATTTGAGAAAAATAATAAACAGTTGATAAATAAAAGTGAAGTAAAAGGGTAATATTGGCTTATAATAATATAATGCCTTTATTACTAAAATGTTACGTATTTATTATTTAAAATTTACAGTTTTTTACGTACTTCTACTACTTTTGAAAATTCAAATCATTTTATCTAAATCAAATTTTGAAGTGGTCTTATGTTCGATTGCAAGCAGTGATAAATAATTGAGTCGATCTTGCCTGATTCTATCTCTTAAGTAAATTTTTATAATTTTGAGTTTGCCAAAGGATTTATATTTCTCATAGTATACTTCTATAGATCTTTAGAATTGGCCAAGGGGCCCCTGAGTTCGAGGGACCCAAGGGAATGCTCGACTTTGCCCCTAGGTAGTTACGTTAATAATACAAAGGTATATAGGGAGTTCTAAAAAAATATTCCAAGTCTTAAGTTAAGATAAGGCTATTGATAATTTTTATTATGAGCTAAATAAAATAAGAATTAAAATATCAATAACAAATTTATACTGAATCGACATTGAACCACTAAATCGTAACTTTCCTACAACACGGTTTCGCTCTTTAACACGACAACCTACAATATGTTTTCATTCTAACACAACAATGAAATTGGGGAAATATTCATATAACACTGTACATTTATTATTTAAGGTATTTATGCATAACTAGAAATCTAAATTACGCCCTACGGACACAAAAGATGCAAAATTTCCATATCAGGAAATCTACAGATTTTTTAAAGAGTGAAGGAAGGGAATGTTGGAGTGAAAAGTTTTATCATAAACAATTGTTAATATCTTTAATAAAAACGAATTTGCTCAAATGGATTTGAAATATTTGCTTTTAATAAATTTTCGGAACCTAACCTTCATTGTCGTACTTGCTCTCGGTCCCATATAACACGGTTTCACATAGCACGGCATTTTCTAGGAACCTATCTACCGTGTTATAGGAGAGTTTCCTGCATTTATTATAAAATGGAAAAATATTATATAAATAATCTGATATTTTGTTTCCTTTTATGTGACGACGTTATTGTTATTTAGTAAATATTTTATGTACTATTACTATTTTATTTCCTTTTGAATGTACCATTTTTAGGTCCTTTTTGAAGGTGGATAAAATATACTTATTTTATTTTCTTTAATCAATGTCTTAACAACTGGAATAAGGATACGAATAAAATGTCTACTGAGGTTAATATTTAAACGTAGTATTATAAAGTTATTATATTTTGTAAGTTTTTATATGACTATAATACAGGAACAGCTTTAATTCATACATGCCTATTTTGAGTGGTCATAATCAAAGGCGTACTTCTAGATAGCCAAAAAAAAAATTATGAAGAGAAATTTGTTTTGTAGTAACAATAACAATATTCGTCTTGAATATCTGTTTCTAGCTGAGAAGTTTCTAAAACGCATCTATTATTTATAAATATTCATTAATATCTAATTTACATCTCTCATATGCCGTCTCCAATAGAATTACCGATGACAATGAGAAAACTTTAGTTGGTAGAATTTTGTTATCTCTGTTTATTAACAATAGTACATATTATTGCTAAGAGCAGGTAAAACAGGTAAAACTATAGTTCCCAAACTTTTCTCCCAAATGTCCTGCATAGAGCTTTGGCAGCATGAAAAGAATCAATTAGACACACTCAATTTGAGATAGGAGTCGAATTGTACTACTACTGCTCCTTTTCCTCTGGAATTTCCCAGTAGCAATTGTCGTCGTGGTGGTCCTCCTTGGATAGTCTCCTAAGATTGGGCGACCGCAACAGCATACCTGCGACATGTAGAGTGTTACAAAAATGATTTTAATGAAGACATTAATGAACACGACCACACATTATTATGGCGCCTGGTGCAAGTGAGCCAGGTGAGTCTTCTACATACCGGTTATCGCTCCACTTATAAGTGCTACAACAATTGTTAGAACGATGCTCAAAAGCTGGTAACCACCTTGTTCAAGTGCAGTCCTACCATAGCCCTGGGGGGTGAAGGAACCATAAGAAGAAGAGGAAGAGACAGAAGTAATTACGAGATCTCATTAAAAATAAACTTGTGGTAGACAAAGTGAAGAAATTTTAGCCCTTACCCCAAGGACGACTTCGGTGGCGTTCCCTTGGAGCGCTTTAATCTCGGCAGGATCCGTCATGGCGGGAAATATCTCGACCAGGGTGTGTTTATAGTCCTCCTTTTTAGCCAAACATGCATAAATTGCTGAAAATATAGCTGAGATAATTGCTGGCATTCCATGCAAATTGTGGACTCCGCATGTATCATGGATTCTTAGTTTCGAGGTGATAATGGGCTGAAAGTATAAAGTCGCAAGGGTGAGACTCGGTTGGCTGTGGTCAAACGGTGTCTACAATCTACACTGTTCCACTTCTAGTCTACTTTGCACTGAGTGTACTGAATTACTTCTGCTCTTTTATTAGTTAATTTGGAGCCATGTTTTATTCATGTCCGCCGGATATGAGATGCTCCTTTAGTGCGGTCGGTGTCTGGCGTCTACTGAACAGAGATCGAGTAATTCTGGGCATTTGCATCTTTGGATTATCATTGCACACAAAGGTTTTCATTTCTGCTCGAAGCAGTACAACTATACAAACACGTATATTATATATTGGCAAAATGAGACAAGTATTAGGGTGCGATGTTTATAAGATTTTCGTGCCAGCACTTAGAGGCAAAATATGTATGTTGGCATAACCATTCGGTGTGATTGCATTACAAGGGCATTCTGGTTCAGGTGCAGCAAACCCTTCAATCAAATTTACATAATATGAGGCATTTTGTGGTGAAATAGTTTACAACAAGATACATCATTTTAAAGGCATTGAACTGGACGATGAAAATAGATTACTTGGTAATTGTATGCATGCATTTAAATTTAAGAAAATTATATTTGAACCAGGCATTTCCTCTTCAGGTGAATCAAGTTCTCCATTTAGAGAGGGAAATTACTTTTTCAGAACCAAAATTTACACTTTCTTAAATTTTGCGAATATTTAAAGCTTCTAGAATCAGTGGAGTTATGAAGAGCTTAGAGACCATGTAAAAATTTTAATTCTTAAATTTATTTTTCGGTGCTTCTCAGGCACAGTTCATTCTAAGCTTTTTGGGGTTTTAAGTTCTAATCAATTTGGTATTGTATAAAAACCTCAAAAAGTAGTTTGACTCCCATGAAATATTTTTTAAAGATCTTACATATAAAAATTTTCAACCTGAAAAAATTCTAGAATTGAATAAACTTTTAAGGGCTTTCCCTTTCCTCTTTACAGCAAAGAATTTTTAAATCTTAGCAATTTTAAGTATGATTTGTTTGATTTATAGGAAAATTTAGATAGATTTAAAAAACAGTTTTGCTTCTATTATATCGAAAGAAAATTATATATATTAACACTAGAACAACCAAATCCGGTAAATTAATAAATATTTTAATATATATTCGTTAGATGTCACAATTAAAAATTAAAAATTTTAAAAGTATAATTTAAAAGATCCTTTGGATTTCTGTTATTTACATATAGAAAAAATACAAGTTTATTTTGGGTTGTATTGTTAAATAAAGACGTTTTAAAATCATAGCATCGTTATTAGGTCATGGTCCGCCAAGAAGCTTACGATCATTTTTTGAACTTAGAAGCAATTTTAATTGTAGTATATACATCAAGCGGCTAAATTAACCATTATGAGCATTGTAATTCAGAACATTCGGAATGGATTCGCTGTTATCAAAACGCAATTATTACTTAATAAACAGTTGTGTTTCGAATGTGTATATGAGTTAATTTAGTTATGTACCATAAAATAGGTGCTCATTATTAAGCGTGTGGTATGAACAACAGAAATAACAGGCATTTTGTGAATTTACAATTTAGGAAATTGTATAAACCGACAAATGTTCAGTGAATTGGGAGTAAATTAATACTAAAACTGGATCTATTATTATGAGCGAACATCATTAGACATCATTGTAGCATTATTAACGTAATCTAGGCAGTTCTATAAATATCAGTTTTGGTGGTATAGAACAACAATAGTAACTGTAATAACAACAACATTAACACAAACAGTGGAGTGTCTCCACTTACAGTTAAGAATCGATATCCGATAACAGACACAGCACCCGAAATTATTCCAATTAGTACCGCTCCATGTGGACCAATAAGTAAATTGCAAACCGAACCGACTGCTACTCCGCCGGCAAGTGTTGAATTCTGGATGTGGACCATATCCAATTTGTTGCCATGGCTGACGATTGCGGACATTACAAATGAAGTCACTGCAACAAACATAGGTTGCTTGTACAAATGCGGTACGCAATTAAGTTTGTATAATTGTAATTACAATTAATTGGAGGGCATCTGGGAAACTGGCAAACAGTTTGTCGCCAGGTTCGCCTGATTCGCCCGGTACGCCTGGTTCGACCGGTTCGACCGGTTCGCCCGGAATGGCCCGGTTCGACCGGTTCGCTCAAACCTACCTGTTGCGGCTGCCAGTGACAAATATGTGTTGATTATGGCGCGCTCCCGATCCCCGCCGGTCACCAGGACCGAATTGAAGCTGGGCCAGAACACCCACAAGAATAATGTTCCGACCATGGCGAATATATCCGACGTGTAGGTGGCACCCTCGTTCTTCCCAGCCTCGTTTTCTTCTTTCTTCGGACGGAGGATGCAGCTTACCGCCAGACCAAAGTACGCTCCGAATGCATGGACTGTAATTGAGCCCCCGACGTCTGTAACCTGTGCACAGGCGTTTCGGAAGCAGGATTTATTGTCGAATCTACTCTCAAATTGGGTTTATTGTGTACCTTCAAAATATCCAGTTGGACGAATTCATTTACGACAAATAGGGCGATTTCTATAATTGCCATGATTAATAGTTGAATGGGTGTAGTGCGACCCAGAAGGGCACCCATACTGATCAAGGGCACTGCTGCCGCAATGTCGGCATCTATTATGTTCTCCAGATTTATCCTGAAATCGAAGAGAGATGGAGAATGAGCGAAGTCTGAAATATCGGTTCTACCTTATATAGCCCTTCTCCATATGAAAGAATCCCTTCACAATTATACACCACTGCACAGCCAACGAAGCGAGGAAGAGCGAAAATCCTGTTGCTCCGTATCCATATTTCTTTAGGAAGGTCATCAGGAAACCAAATCCGATGAATATCATGACATGGATATCCTGGAAGTCTGAAAATGAGATGGTTAATATAATTGTGGATTATAGGATCTTGCAATGCAGAACCGGCAGTATCAAGTTACTCTCAAGAGCATTTTATGGTCTACAACAGGGAAAGTTTTACTATGTAGAAAATGAGGAAATTTTATAACAGGTTAATAATGTCAGGTTTATTAGTTTTAAGGACTTTTAAGTATTACGTTACGAAAATATTTTGCGGGATGTAGCTTTGGTGTAATGGGAGATGTGGATATTTTTTAGATACTACTATTACTCAAAGTCGCCTGAAGTGCGATATAATATGAATACGAGGTTAAAAATAATTCTTCCAAATCTGAACCCAGGTTGATGCAGAACTTTTCAATCTTAGAATGTCTCGTTAAACTTTAAATAATTATTTATTTTTGAAAATAAAACTTGTTTGTATCTAAGCGAAGGCAAAGTCGCTCACGGCTTTTAGAGTTTATTTGTAAAAATATAAACGGTGGAGTACGTTTACACTCTACCGGTGTGGATAAGGGTTAACCTAATTAAAACAATTTTAGATTAAAACCAATTTTGATTAAATACGTTATTTTGCTAATGCCACAAAGTATAGGATGCAAAGTATGCTTAAGTGTTGAATATTATACTATAATTCAATTCACTTGTTAATTTTAAGTAGTTAAAGGACATAATAAGTTAAATTGAGGAAAAATCAAAATAGCTAGTAAATTTTTTGATAAAATTTGAAAAATCTGAAGCTTTTCTATATAAAAAAATTATCACAAGATTTGAAAATTCGTTGACTTTTATAATTCATAGAACAAGAGCCTCAATCATGCTTTACCTCGATCTATTAGTTTGAATTTTTTTATGTAAACTACTACTTTTTCATGTTTGTATTGAAACAAGCAATATTACAGCACAGAAAACCACGTAACAACAACAATAAAAACTTTAAAATGACTACTCATTTTTTGTATTATAAATGCTAGAAAAAGACTTTTACAAAAGGAAACGTTCAATCTACCAATATTTTTACTTTGAGTTCACAAAGTTAATATGGAAGCCTGGAACAATTTGTTAAATTCAATTTATGAAAAATTTAATTAATTTGAAAATTAACTAGTTCTATTTCTGAATTTGTATACAATTTTTGAAGTAAGTGATTTCATAGCACTATACAGCACTTAACAAAACGCGGGGTTGTGAATATTTTAAAAATGCGATAGAGTTCGTCAAAATGGAAATATGCTTGAAACAAATATCCCAACTATAATTAATTATAACAATGCCTTAATTTGTAAAGTAAATAAGATGGACCGATTTTGATTTTACCCTTTAATTTTGGAACTTTTGTTGGAAGCATATGATTACATTCATAAAAACTAAAGAAGGTATGCTTGCCAAATGGAAATTAAACCGTTCCATCAAAAATTTGAACTGTATGGTAACAAAATGAAGTACCAGAAGTTGACGTGTGTGAGAAATTAATAACATCACAGCAACAAAGTTGATTAATATTCATTTCCCCCCCGCGAGTATATTCCTCAAACGCAATTAACTATTTGATAGTGTTATAATTTCGAACAACAACAACATGATAAAGGTAATTATTATCCGATTTACCATACACTAATTTTCCTATATTTGCAAAATTTGGAGGAAATTCATTTCAAATTTTCATTTGGTACATTCTATAACAACCTTATAGGGATAGGAAAAGCGAGTTTTTAATACGTCGCTGTAGGACAATGGAAGGAACAATCAAAACTAATGCAATTGTGGATTTGAATAACTTCCAAAGAAATCTAATTGAAAAATTAAATAACGGAAAGTATTATAATTCAAAAAAAAAAAACAGATCTCATTCTTCGAAGAAAAGAATTCTTGTAGGTGTTTTTGATTTACAACAAGTTAGGAGTGTTGATTGACGCACGTAATGACTCTAAGTACCTGATGTAAATTGAAATCCATGAAGAACGCAAATTCTAACGATGTTTTCATCTCATGTGGAAAAAGTTTTTGGAAACTGATAAAGTAGGAGAATGGCTCACCCCAAAAAAATCTAATTATATTGTCGCTAGGCGTTGAAGTCTTTGTAAACAGAAGCAGTATCTAAACTAAGTGGTCATAAAATCCTAGAACAAATGATAACAAACGCATTTTATCTTAAGACTAAAGAAACTTGTTAGCAGAACCGTATTAATCTATTCATGCTTTAGATGAGAAAAACTAATAGGTACGTAAATAGCACAGCCCAGCAAAATTTTTATAGGTATTTCGCGATACTTTTACACTTTTTGTTTTTCTGTAAGTTGTTAATAAAAGCTTTTACTATTCAATTTCACATTCCACATTGTACATAAATTTTAAATATCTCTTCTCCAAACGAAGTACTTTTCCTCTAAAACCACGTTCGGATAGAGCTCTGTCTCCAGCGGCCAGGACTGCACGAAATACCGCTTATAATGCATTTTGGCAATAAAACCCGCACGGTTAATACAGGTAAAAATAAAATTCAATTTGTCTGACTTCCGTTGGGCATAAACTTTGGGGGCAACGAAAATGTGCAGGTGCATTTGGGGAGAGGAAAACAAATTTCTGGAAAACAGCTTTCAGTGCCGGTGGCGAATCCCAGACATCATCCCGAGGTAACATGATACAAAATCCTCCAAATTTGGAGCGAGGTTTAATTTTGTTTAGACAACTACTTAACATGGATCACATTCCCATAACAGTTGCCACATTGGGTACTCACGAGGGTAGCTGGAAACGTGTTCTCCTCCTAATCCATCGTCTTGAGTCTTTGGAAGTTTGTCTTCCGGCAGGAGTTCGTCCTTATAACGCACATAGATCCCGAAGAGCACTACGAAAATTATTTGCACGATAAAAAGACTTATGAAGCCCGAAACTGCGCCCCCGGCCGTATGCATGCTGATCGCTATGATTTTCCGCCACTGTACTGTTCGAGGAACTCACGTCTTCTGCGGTCCGCGCCACTTGAGTCGCCAAAATCAACTACGCCGGCGATTCGCGGTCCGTTCCGCCGCTGTCTATTTTTCGATAATTGCATCAATTACCGGCAGCCGCGGGCAGTGATTTTCCTTCCTGTTTGCTTTTCGACTTCTTCAACTCCTTGAGTAGAGTTTTCCATTATTGATGCGAAGATTGAGGCTTGGAGCCTACACAGCCCCGTTTACCCCAAATCTAAAATCACGGATGATCGATGATGATTCGCTAGGAACTCGGGGGTCTATTAGGGAAATTTTATGTGCGCCAACCTAATTAAGTTTAGCAGAAAGATTAGCGTAACTCTCATCATTCTTCCAGCTCGATAGCAAGTTATCTGTAAGATGTTTTGAAGCTTGATTGACAGCCAGACCGTTTTTCAAGATTTTTTGAAGAACCATTCTTAGGATATTGAGCTCATCGCTGTACCCTACTATGTATTGGGGGAATCCGCAGATTGAAGTCATTTTCATAGAAGAAGAGCTCGGGTACAAATATCAAATTAAATATCGTAAAAAGTGTATAGCTAAAAATTGTAACTTTATGAGAAATCAGTTAAGCAATAATCGTTTACAAATCTCATCTAGAGAAGAAAATTGAGGAGTAATATTTATTTGCCTTTTATTTTATATTCGAAACAGATATAATTCTATATCAAGAATTCATTTTTAGCTGCTAGTCAGACAAGCGTTTAATTAAGAAAGATTAATTTAATCGATTAAGAAACTCATAAACACTTTAAATTGTTGCACAACTTTTCTTCATTAAAGAACAAATTTTATCGTATATGAGGCAACAATTAACTTAATTTCAGGTTTATACACTGTGGAAAATCAAATTTTTTCTACAATTAATCTTTTTTTCGATGGTATGCTTATCAAGTTTACTATTTGATAGTTGTTGGTTTTTTTGTTTTTCATTTTGTCTATAAAAAGCTACGTACTTATTGAAAAGTATTTCAGATGGAAATTCTTGGATATTTGCAAAAAGTCCAATTTCTTAGAAGCCAGGAACCTGTTGAAAAATTTACTAGGTTATTACCAATGCCAATGATAACCTCTTAGGCGTGAGTGTGGTGAAACATTTTAATTGCTAGGTAGGTTAATGCACTGGAAGAAAAATATGTATTATAAAAATTTATTTTTTATTCTTGATTAAATTATAAGTATGTGTATGTGAGTGCCGAAATTTTTAAATCATCCATACAATTATAGTCATTATGTAAATTTTACCCCAAAAACATCTTCGCAATATTTTACATTTAATTCACCACCTTATTTATTTATGTACAATCAGAATAATCGGAAGAATCTTTAGTTGCATAATTTATATAAGACAATTTATAATGGAAGTTTAATTATTTAGAAATAAAGTAAAATGTATACTTTTTGATTTTCATATGTGTGGATATTTTCATTCATTTTTAAACATTTCTATAATTTTAAATTCACCTTGGTCAGTTCATATTTTTATCATATTTGCTTATATAACTACTCTAAATACATTTTAACTAGTCGAATTACACTTTTTAGAAAAACTAAGGCCATTATGTAAAAACGAAAATTACATATTTAGCAATTGTAATCGTAGTAAGAATTTCACATAACACCTTAAAAGACTATGTTTGAATTTAAAGGAAAATTACTTCATTTTTAATTTTTATCACTGAGTTTTGTCTTTTAAACAAATAATTAGCTCGCTATTGTAATTTGCATGCGCTTTAATCGAATCAAGTTAATTTCTTTTTAATTCATGATTTTGCAAATAAGTGACCTTCCACTGATTTTCGTTGATGAGATAAACATGCGAACAATTTGATGGTCGACTAACTAAATCACTTCAGAATCTTCCAACAACATGAAATATTCATGTGTGTTTAGAATTTCTTATGCAAATTGATGCCTAGGTGAGACGGTTCCGACAAATAATTCAAAAGAACGAGCAATTTGATAAACGACCGAAGTCAGTAAAGTCAGTATAATTTTTAACATGCAAGGATAGGAAAGAGAACTTATAGCCAAAGAACCAATTAGTTATATTTTTGTTTGTTTACCTGGTTTTGTTTAAGACCCAAGCAAACCACATAGACACGATCTTTGAATGGTACTCTACTGTCTATTAAAGTAATAAATGTTTTCCTTCCCCAACATGGGAGCTAAATGATTTACTTCAAATTCTAAGTATTTTCGACATTTAGCATAAAATAATGATTAATGTTGTCGGTTTGTTTGTTTATCTGTTTGCATGTTACTTTAGTACAGAGACCACTTGGCTAACATTTGCATCTGTTTACGGATAGCTAGCCAGATGTCTAGGTTGCAGTGTAAGTCATGTTTTATTGACAATTTGTCAGGCTAAAATTACTGGAAATGTAGACTATTTTCTTACCTATGTATAATTCTATTACGAACAACGTTACTGGCACAACTTAATATAGGTACTCAAAATTGTTCATAATTTAGGGAAGTATGGTCTAAAAATGTACATATGTTGAAAAAAATTTACATTTTAGTGTTTAAATTGTTTTTTAAGATTCGATTACGTAAAATTTCGTTTAAGGCGACGCTTCATTAAGTATTTTTTTTAGGCTTATTGAATGTATGTTGTGTGTTTTTTTCCCAAGAAAAGTGATTTCGGTATTAGAAAGTGCTTGCCCTTCGTAATATAAGATGGACAGTCGGCAGCCTAATACATACATGAACAGATTATGGAATATTTTAATAAAAGCTGATTTTTGCTGATAATGAAATTCTGTATTAGTTTTCTTGGCTATGTTTACCTTTATTCACTATTTTTTCTACATTTAGAAATTATGAAGAATATAGCCCTCCTATGATGGTTGATAATAAGGTCTGATATTCCCCAAATCTTCAGAGGAACTTTTATGAACGAGCATTAATATAACAATAATATCAATGGTAACACGAGTTTTGTTTGGACCAAATTATATCGATTCAATTGTGAGTAAATAATCTGTTGTAGGAAATCAAAGGCTTATACCATTAAAAACTTAATTTAAGCAGCTCTGATGAAAAAAATTGTGCTATTTTTAAGTATCAATTTCCCTCTTAAAATGATATAACCGATTAAGAGTTCTATTTGAAACAGCGCATATAATCTAATTGCTTGTTGATGCTGTCGAGCGACTGTTTTTATTCTCACCCCGAGGCTACAACCGACCAATTGAAAGAATTAAATAATGAATTTAATAAAAAACTAGCATATAAACCGGTCTTACTGTTTGTGCGATAATGAGATAACTTGTTTTAAACTTAAACAAATGGGTGTCATTAATAAATGTAAAATAATTAATTGTAATCATATACGTATTTTTGTGTAGTAAGCATTCATTTTAACTAAGAAATGCGTAATTTGGTTACAATAAGACGGTTTGGTTTTTAAACGAGATATTTCTTTAATGAGTTTTATTTTTCAGTGAACTTCATTTATTAAGTTTATTATAATTGTTTGGGTCGTCCCTTTCTAGACTCTAGGGGAAATTAACGCTAGTGGAATAATTAAATTGACTCTTCCGCAAGAAACGTTTTACGCACTGAAACGTAAAACCCATAAACTTTGAAAATGTTGAATACAATACCACCAATTAAAAATTAATTAAAGAGTTTCAATATTATTAATAAGAACGAAAGGTGAGCAAAAGAGACATTTTTTGTGTTTTAATTATTCACTGGTTGTAATATTTCTGATACAGCGGTATTGGTACTACAATATGATTTACATTTGCTTGAAATTCTATTTAAATCAATTTCATTTTACTGGGTGAGCAAATTGAGAGTAAAGTGAAATTTTCTGGGATTCTTCAGACATAGCGGTGCGGATCTGTAAAATGCGATAATTTAATAGCCCAAGGGTAGAACTGCATTGATTTTAAATCTATCAGCACTTCATAAAGATGTGAAACAAAACGCAATGATTTTTCTTGGAATCTACTTGAAGACTGCATCGGCACGTTCCGTGAACGCTCAATATTTGTAAAATTCAATTGGCATCGAACAAGTACCTACAACATCCCGGGATCTCGAACGGGGCGCATCTTATCAGATGAGATTCTCTTGAATGGAATTTATCAATACGACGAAGTGATTTAATTTAACATCGATTGCTTCAATCAATAAGTTATTATTAGTGTTCGATAATGGCGGCTTTGTAGACAGGTGCACATCAGGGCCCGGCTCTACAGTTAATCCTTCTTTGAAACTACCGTGTGCTATGAACACTGAATAAGCCATTCAGACTTTAATAAGGCTTTCAAGTTTTATGAGTGCACCTTTAATCGGAATTGCTCTATTTACCTGCGTTCGCGGATAATGAGGCGCCGTCGAGACGCTTATTAGGCCAAATAATGTGAGACAGAGTGGATTTCTATTCCATCGAGGGTAATTCATTTTTAAGCAAATGAAGCAGTTAGCAGTCGTTCATTTTACACCTCCGAGGGACCTATCGATTGATTCAGGGATACGATTGAATTAATGCCTGCATTTCATTAGTCGTAAAACTTAAAGTTGGGATCGATTTAAGTAGATCAGACGGTTTGCACTATAATATTCGAAAAGATAATTATCCATTAAAGATAGAGTTCTCCCTTTATAATATTACGATGGACATTCCGCTCTGTGGGACAATAAAATCCGAACTATGAGGTTTGCATCTCGGAGATTTCCGCTCATTGCTTCAATCAATAGTTTTATAGTGCAATAACTTTAACCGGAGCATTTGGAAAAACATTTCCTAGCAAGGTTCCGAACGGTTTCAATTTCTCCTGCATACATAGGTTTTGGTTAGGTTAGTCGATCGAATGGATTGACTTCGCTCAAAACATGTGGGCTGTGAATTTAAAACCCTTTCGAACGTAAAGTCGGTGGTAATAACCGTTTCCATGAAATGGAAAACCCAGTTGTTTCCGTTGCTTCAATTTCCCTCATTTATCGACACTTACGCCTTATTGCTTTATTTAACAGGAAAGTTTTGATTTTGTAAAATTCGATTTCAAGTAATTGCTTTGTAACACCGGAGTTGTATTAATATAGCCACTATTATTTTGAAACGGTCTGCATATGCACTTTCCACAAGCATATGTGAATTCACTAGTATTAATAAAAACTATTGATTTTTGTTAACTATTTCTGAATAAACGCAAAATAAAAGGACATTAAGGAAAGGGGATACAAATTCATATGAAGAAATTTAGAAATCCTATTTTACGACCCCGGCCTTTAATGACACAGGTTCAATATTACGTATAATTATTCGGGTTTGAATTATAAACTTTATTGAAGTTATGTATCTACTTCGTCAATTTGAAGACGGACATCGAAAAAATAATAATTATAATGTATTTTTGATGGGAAACGTACCATAAGAAGTAAATATCCATCGGGTAATTCTTCCGTGTAATACCTTCAAAAAAGAGAAATTGATATTGTCTTCCTTTTATTAAACACATATTAGCTAAATTTTATGTTTTATTATCAAAAATTTTCCTTGCCGGAGTAGTAAAGTACATGCCTAGGTAATTTATTGAAGCTGTAATATAAGGAATTATTTTCTGCCTGAATTTGCTATTGACAGATATTAAATCTCTTTTATCCACCATAAATTAATGAATAAATAAGGATTTTTCGATCGCCTATGAACTACTTAACAGTGACTCATTTTAGAAATCCGCCTAATAGAATAGTTTTTTTAAGACTAAGTAATAAGCAGCAAGAAGGCAGACAGGGAGGAAGGTATTTTTACCTTTTCCTTTACATATCGATCGACAACGTTTTCCAAAACTTTGTTTCAAAACACTTCAGTTTTAGGCTGATTGTAAGGAAGGAAGTTTCTTTTACGAGGTAGTATCAAGTTCCCTTTAGTCTATTACAAAAGTTACTACAATAGCTAGAGGGAAATCTGTTCCATGCAAGTACTCACATAAGTACGAATCTACTGAACATCAGAAAATTGTACAGGCATGAAAACGAGATTGCGCATATAAGAAAGCACCGATGCTTTTTCCATGTTCCTACCTCCGAGCCTGGTAACGAGTGAAAATATTTGCCTTTACCTGAAAAATACTTCATATTTTGCCAATGAACACCGGCAAGTTCATTTAGAGACGACACACACTTGCTGACGCATTTGATGAAGATATGTCTCCACTTGCTACCTGTCTTCGTATACCTGGAGACAGAACCCACCCCAGTTATCAGTTCAAGCTGAAATTTTCCCCGAGGACTCGGAGGAGTAACACTAGGAGTGGTAATTGATATCAGAGTGATGCATGCGGTAATTCATAAAGTAATGCTTCTGTAGGAATTTATGATGCCTAGAGAATTTGTAATTTCGCCTCCATCGAACATGGTACGTATTTTCACTTAGGGGAATTGTGAATATTTCATCGTTCTGAGACAGGGCATTAGTGGCGTTGCCTTAATTAAAGTGATGCCTCCATGGCTTAAGGATGTCTGCATAGTACTCGGGCATTACAAAATTAAGTCCTGCATTGCATTTTGAAAACCAATTTCATCTTACTTACCCTTTCTAAGCTGTTCGAATCGATAAAGACATGTCGCTAAAGCTCTGTCATTGTTGCAGAGCTATTTTCAGGTGTAAATAAGCATCAAAGTGCGATATTCGTTAGCGATCGAGTTTTATTGGGAGAAGCAACAATTTGCACATATAAAAGTAAATAGGTGTACACGTGCTTTATTGCGCGCGAGCTGCGAATCTCATAGCTGCTTACGGTGTTGAAAAGATAGTAAACAGATTCGACATCGATCTACTTAGCATATTTCAACGAGGCCAAAACTTTAAGTGGCATTTCATTAGCCTAATTTTAACCCCAAGTTACCGCCTGATCTTGAGCTTAAGATTCAATATTCACTTGAAACTTTTTTAAGTGGGACGGCTAATGGACGCGTTGTAACGAATTCGGGTGAGAAGAGAGGCATTAAATGTTCTTAGTCAGATTTATTTTTGAACAAATATTAATTAAAAAATCTTTTATGTGCTAATATTAATCTAGAGGTGGCTATATTATACGTCGTTCTGCATTGCGCGGATATATGTGTTGCTGTTCTCGATCGATGAGGATAGAACCACCTTCCGCATTGCGAAGTAAAGAATAACGCCCACCAGAAGCTCGCCCATGGCAACAAGAATGATGATGGCCCATCCTGGAATCGCTAGTCCACCTGGAAAGAATGTTCGAATTCATTTTCTGTTCCACCTGAATTACACTACGGCACCGCGGTGCGGCAAGTATTTGTCTTACGGTAGTATGTGCGCGTAATGGTCCTGCGGCCCCGGAGAACTCGTCGTCTTGCCTCAGCCTCTTCTGCGAAGCAAGCGAACACCACTGGAAGTAGAAAATTTAATTAAATCCATTTAGAATTCACTTATATATGAGCTAAATTAATAAAAACACGTTATTACTAATTTAATAAAACTACAATTTTTTCATGGAAATGGGGCACCTTTGGGGCCTTTTAAGTCTTTCCCATCTATGCATAGACGTAATGAAATCCTCTGCCTTTGTTTTTGTGCATTCCATTGCAACAACAAAACGAAAATTAAAATTCATTTTTGAAATGAAGTCTGAAGGGCTAGACGTTGTTTGTTAACGTTGGGTGCTTTTAATTGATTAAATTCCTGATCAAAGATGGTTCTCGTACTACTACCTGCAAATAAGCTGAATTGCGATTGCAGCACGAATACGTCGAATTCACCTCCCTTCAACGCAAATTGTTTGTTTAAACTCTGGAAATGATATAGAGACTGAGAAGTAAATAGCTCCTGTTGTTTTTCCAAGGAAGACGCTTCCAGACTAGGTCAAAAAATAATTAATATGCGATGATTATACGATTCTCTAAATATGTTATGTAATGTGAGTCTAGTTCAACTTCGCGTAATGAAATTAAAATGCAAATTTTTAAAATTACTAAATCTAGATCGTTCTTTAAGTAAATAGTCTAATTTCGTCTCTTCTACTTTTATTCTTATATTTTGTAACACAAGGCATTACAAATTTTCAAATTTTATTGGTTATTCTTTTACTTTAAATACAAAAAATGATAATACTTAAGCTTAAGTTGGGCAACCTAAGTTTATATTATTTTTTTTTTATGTTTAGTTATTACTAAGGCTTAAAATACAAAGCAAAAAAATCAGTAGAGTAATACCTTACGAGATTTTCTTTTCTAAAATAATTAATTTTAAGAATGATACTTTGTTTAAAACATTCACAATTTGAAAAGAAACACAAGACAGAACAATTAAGAGTTTTAATAGGTAAAACTCTAGCAAACATTCTTTATAAACTTGAATTAATTAATGTCATTATCTTAAACAATTTTGAAAAAGGGGTATTATTTAAAAAAAAATATTATAATCATAAAATTTTTTAAATTAAAATAATCTGTCTTTTAAAATGTTATAAATAAAATTGTAATCAATAGATGTTTAAAAAGTGATATTATTGCTCTGGATATTTTTTAATTGTGTATGTAGATACTGCATATATAATAGAGGTAATCCCTTTTTGAGAAGATTTACTCTTTCATCAAGGTTCGTCTTACGGAGAATTTTTGGGTTAGCATCTAGCATAGTACTCTAGCATTGTTTAACATGCCATTAGAATAAGTGAAAATTTCCAACTACTATACACACTTCCCATTATCTTATCTCACTTTATCTGGAATTACTGGGAAGAATATGTGTAATCCGATTTTGATTTCAAAATGTTGCCCTAAAATACTTCTGATGTCATTTTGATACAAGCAAATAAGCAAACACGTCGGATCTGATGCAGACAGTATGTCACGCCCACAAAGCGACCGCCATGTACACCCTTACGTGTTACGCCTCAATGTTTAGCGAAGGTCTTAGGCACGTTTAATTTCCGTTCTGATGGAAGTTAAATATAGGCACGCGTACAGCACAAAGGATATTTATTGGCGAAATGACGAAATTGCGACACGTCGATAATGGCCATCGTCGTAATGGGGAATTGCAAGTCACTGAATAAAATAAATTCATAATTTTCGCGTCGAAGAGGGTATCAATCACTACAATTACGTCAATTGTGACCCGAGCCGTCACCCAGAGAATAAATGCGGCACGGGTCGCCTCATTTTTACTTCTGTTTGCCATTTAATTGTAATTCATGCTCATTTGCATCAATTAGCAGCATTATCGGAAATTCAATACGAAAATTCAGGACCGACAAAAATTGGCCTGTTTTCCGAATCCCTGTGCCACAGCTTCACAAATTACATCCAGTTTACACTTTTGGAAAGTTAATATCAGCGAAAATTTACATACCGAGTAAAGCAATCAAATAGAAGCCACTGTTTCGTATTAATTTCATTTTGAAATTAACTTAACTAACTTTCGCCTAACTCATAAAATGAATAGCTCGTAACTTGTCTCGACTGCGTACCTGTTAGTTAGACACAGGTACGGCGTTTGGAGAGTGCCTTATCTTCCTGATAAGATACCTTATCAGTTGAGTTATGATTCACGCCACATTCAACATTGGCTCACCTTCTCTTCCTGCGTAACTTTATCATTATGTTATATTGAAGCTCTATATATTTTTGGAGAATTCTCGAAATACAGATCTGTTGAAAAATATTTGAAAGGCCAAATTATAATTTGGTGAAGAAAGTTAAGTAAAACTACAACGTTTTGCGCGAAGTGTGCTTAACGTAAAATTGCTGAATTTTTTTCAGATGACCATGAAGAGATTTCGTATATTTTTTTACACAATTAAAGTAGACTTTTTTATAATTTGCATTATTATAACCAGAACTAAAAAAAAAAAAACTTATTAAAAGTATTACTTTTCAGGACTTATTAAAACTATTAAGAAATAATTAAATTGAATCATTAGACTTGATTAAAAAGACATGATACTTTCACTTTCTAATAGTTTACTAATTACGAGTTATGGTCAGATTCTAGAAAGGTGTGCGTATAGAAATTTACATGCGAATTTTGTGTATGGTTTTTATTATATTACATTTATAATTCATAGTAATATGTTAGTAATTTTCTACGTATAATCGATTGAAATGCAATTATTGAACCATAGTTCGTTTTATATACTTCGTCGTATAATTTTCGAGTATAATATTGTTCTAAGATTTACAATCGTAAATCATTCAAAGTCCAAAATGTAAATTACAAAATTCTTTATACATTTGCTATCTTAACTTTTAATTTAGAACTGCTTCACATATCAAAAATCATCCTTATTATTTTTCTAATTTCTTAGTTTTGATTCAAAACACCTTTTTTCTTTAAATTTAATGTATTTTGTTTTCTATGTAAATGCAATTAGTACAAAATAAAATGCAAAAGCTCAGTCATCCAATTGGCATAAAATGGCTGTACCGCGGTTGGTCCAATGCCTCGGGTCAACATTTGAATTCAGGGGCAAAAACATAACGAAATTTGTAGAGTGGCCAGTGGTCGAGAGTACGCCTCTACGCTCGCTGGTTTTATAAATGGGACATTCATATTTAATTTGACCACCATCGTCCTTTTGGTCCGTTTTTAGAATAGGTATTACCAAAATTACGGGTACTGCATCAAAAAGAATTTTAGGTCTCGATTCATCAAGATATTCCAATTGACGATTCCAGCGTGCACCTTCCAAAAAGAAGCCCTGTGGGTATATTAATTGCAGAAAGTTTACATAATAGTAGTTATTTTGCACTGCTTTTTGAAAATATAGATAGCTTTGTTTTGTTTTTGTTTTGTGTAAGCAAGACTTACGTCTATTAATACGGAGTCCTCATTTTTAATTCGTTGCTCCTAGCAGCGTGTAATTATGTATGAAAAAACAATATTATTTTGGTGGGTTTATTTTTACACTGTAAAACAATTCCAACCCTTTCGCGATTTATTTTGATAGTAATGTGTACTAGTAGTAAAGGTTTGGCATGACACTAACAAATTTTAAGTTTCGTGGAATTTCGAGGTGTCAACTTTATCTTGAAATGTTGTAAAATGAAAATACAAAAAGAATCCTCTTGGAAAAATTTGTCGATAAGTTATAAGCCGAAAATTCTGTTCTCACCTTGATATACACCCCGATAGCCGATTTATTTTGCACATCGGATTCAAAGCGTGTGACAGAAAATTTCAAGTTTACCAGATCGATTTGGAATTTGTGTTTGCGAGAATAGTTTTGGAGAATTCCGGTGATGAACGATTGAGTGAAGTAAAATCCCGAAATCCAGTAGACATTTGGTTCCCCCTTTTTGATCCAATTCGCAAAGAATTCCAATCTGGAAAAAGAGATCCTTGTCTTTGTATTTGTGCATCAGAAAAAAATAAATAATTCGTATATCACCTGGCGAGGAAGTCGTTAACATAACTGCCGAGTGGTTTAAGCGACGGATAGCTTTTCTTCAACCAATCGTCGGGCAGTTTCCCAACTGTCATGGACTTATGGATTCGATTTAGTTCTGGAATCATTGCGATTTGACCCTGTATTGCTCTATTCACGTTGATAAGGCTCGCCTTTATGTATTCCAGAAGTCGATTGAACCTTGCGTAGTGAATTGAGCGGGAAAATAGTCGAAAATGTGCTTGCACGGATTTGCGACTTACCTGATAAGTTCCTGACGAAGTACCGTGTTCATAGAGTTCGTATATATTACGGGGTACATTTCCTGAACTTTGTCCATGTCGAATTTGTTCGGGAGACGACTCAGGATTTCCTTGCATATCTGAAGCACGGGATCTTCTGCCGCGGCCGCCGATGCCGATGCCTTCGTCGAAGCTAGCAGCTCGGTTTGTGTCAGGAGCACGCCTGTCAAAAGCTGGGGAGCATATTTGTTCCTAATTTAAAAGCACACCATTACAATGCGTTCATTTTTACCGTGTTCGTTTCATTATTGTTCCGGTTTATGTCCGCATTTTCGTGCAGCCCGAACACTTCTGGATGCGGACTCAGTGGGAATGTCGAGATGTACTCTATATTATTAATCCGGTTGGGCGTCAAGGGAACCTTGTAGTTGCCCGACGCCGACAGCGAGAAGCTGAAATGGAAAAACAATTTCATCTCATTTTCAGTGATTAAGTTTTGCAAGTGAGTCCTGGCCCGAAGGCGGATGAATTCTTAAGGTCCGTGGTCTCCTAACGAAATTAAATGCTATACCATAAATGCCTCGATTGAATCCGACCGACGGGGCTGAGCTAATGACTCTAGAAGAAAGACAGTGGGAGTACATAAGTAAAGCCGGGCTTGTATTGTGGATTAGTTTGACTCCTTGGTGAAACTTCATTAAGAGGAGATGGCTTTGAGAGATGTTTTTGAAAATGTGATAAGGTCTGAAGACCGAAGTAACTAAAAATGTTAAAGGATATCACCGAGATACGAAGGTAAATGTGAATGGGGAGGAAGGGAAACGTAAATACTACGATTTAATAAAATACAATGGGTGAAATGAAATTTGAATATGATGTACTTTTATATGACATAACAGTTTTATAATGTTTAGTTATGAATTTTATATTTTGTGTTTAAAATAAATGAATGACATTGTCACATTGTCATAATCCAGCAGAAAATTCATTAAGGTTTGTATTTGTTATTTAAATAAAAATGCTAATTTTTCGACAGTTGTGTGTAAATTATGCGTTATGTAATTTTTTGAAATAATTTGGACGCAGCAATTTGCAAAAATAAATACGCAAACTAATTGGCACTATTGAAATGCATACGCAAAATACTGAATTTCATTATCATGGATTAAGTTAATAAATAGAGATTTCAATACCGCCCCGTATTATTTACATAAAAGAGGAGTGCATAATCTCCTTTGTTATGAAGCAGCTTTTAAATGCAATTTTTAAAAATTGCATAACTTAACGCTTGAATAAAAAAGGGAACTTGGAAATGCCAAAGCATTTCTGCATTTGAAATTTCATTTCATAAATAAAACAATGGAAACAGCCGGAGGAAATTTACTTCCAATGGGGGTGTTTCGATAATGTAATCACATCAAAACAGAATAGGGAGCTTTTCTGGGATTGTTTTAAACACGTTTAAACAATGGAATCATCCTGTCGGAGGCAGCAGCAGTGTGCTCGCGAAGCGTAATTCAGACACGGGGAAACTGATAACGAATACCATTCCAAATTTATTAAAGAATTTATATTTACTTAAACAAATTGCGTACAAACATTTTTTAAAGCGAATTTTGTTAGAATTCATATTCACATGCTTGAAGCTCAACGCTAAACGATTAAATTAACCGTGGCTAAAATATTCAGCAAAATGCGCACGTACAATTTGTTTTCTTTTTTTTTTAATTTCACTAAAACGAACTTTGCGTAAGTAATATTAAATTAGTAAACTTATATAATTATTTTTTTATAAAATCTATGAAAAAAACAATGATTCCAATTCCAATTCCAGACAAAGTCCAACCGAACGCATAAATATGAAATTCTAACTTTAAAACCGGAGAAGAAAGCAGAAGAGCTAGAATTCTTTCTTCTTCTGAAAAAAAAATTTTTCATATGGTAGTACTTTAGTTAATGGATCGAAAGATCAAAAGGTATTTTGAATATACATCATTGTACTTTAAAGCTTTCATTTAAACCATATAACTTTTTGGATCATATCGTTTCGTACGCATTCTCAAGAAACAATCTTTTCAATTTTTAAGCTCTTTTTTTCAAAATATTTTTGTTAATACAGGACTATTTAGTCTTAGTAAATTTAAAAATGTCTTGCATATATAAAATACAAAAAACCCAAACATTTTATTATATTTTTTATGTGTGTGTATTTGCAAAAAGGGAAATGTCGAAAAAGGTTGTTTTTGGCGTTTAATAAAAGTAACAAGTATTATGTATTTTGGGCGGAATTCAGACTCAGATATTATTTTCGAAAATGCTTTTCAAAACTATTAAATTATAAATCTAAAATAATTGAAAACTACTTGTTATAGAACCTTTAAGAAATTTCTGTAATTCAATTACACTATATAAAAGTTTTTATTTATTCCATACAAGAGCGAGAAAATTTCATCCAGTATGTAGTCGATTCAATCTTATATTCAAAATTACATTTTACGTGCGCTGCTGATAAATAGAACTTAGGCTTACATAAATCTAAGTAATGTTCAACAGATTTTTTTTTGCAATAAATGACCATCACCTGTCGTTCAGAATGATGTGGAGTTTTATATTATTGAAGTATTTTGTTGTCTACTGTTTTACTAAAGTAATTTTCAACAAATTTTTTGCAGCATATGAGTAATGAATTTCGCATTTATGGTTAAATATTTCTAAATAAAAATGTATCTTATATTTTTTTATAATTGTAGCATATACCATTATTAGCTTAACCATTTCACACTTGTATCCGTGTTTTAAGAAAATTTAACATCTCTCTACTCTAAGACATGAATTTATTTTAAAAATTAACATGGCGCTAAAATGAAGAGATCAACATAGCTTCGAATAAGTTTTATTTATTGTGCCCATAAATCAACTAGCCAAGAATGGTGTAAAATTAATTTATATACTTCCATCAAACTGTACATTAGGGACATAGATTTATATACTTCGAATTCATCCAATGCAAATACTGAATTGAAATAGTGAATGTGCCTGTTTTTGTTGTACTGTTTCCGGACCCAGACTCAACTGTCGTGATTCGAATGATGATCTCAAATGGGAATGCGTGCATGCATTGGGATGGATGGCTTCCCTCTAAATATCTGCAACAGATGCAGCAGATCCATCAATTACGTTTTATTAACATATCACTTACAAATGCACGTCTGAATCGAATTAAATTTACAAAATTCTCATAATTATAATGTTTTGCTAAAGTGTCCGTGCGACTGCAGTCTCTTTTGGTTTCGCTTCAGCCGCCCCTCCAAAATTTCCGAACCACGACTTTATGGAGATTATAGAGAGAAACATTTCGAAATTCAAAATGAAGCCATTTGCGTATTGGGTCACTGATCACTGGAGGACTGACACGGCGACACCACCCCAAACCACCTTCCCCGTGACATCGCACGAGTCCGTGAGTGACAAAGTTCCGTAATTGCATTAGCTAATTTGCAGATACATATATGGTTGCATTACAATATTCATCAGCGGCCTACATCAGTTCACCGTGGAATTTCATTATTAGCAGATTGTGATTAACGTTATAATACTATGCAAATTTCACCTGAACCCTGACACCGAGAGTGGCTTATTTAGGAGTAGAGAGCTGTGTTTTATGTATGCGACTTTATTTGATGTAGGACCGGAGCCGAGTTAATTTAATTAAATTTCTTGATCTTATACTTACTTGTCGATATCGATAGTGTCCTGGTTGTACACCATGTTCAGAAGTGATAGCAGTAATCGACGATCCTTATCGTCGGTTACCCTGCCGCCGTAGTTGCATTCCCCAGTAAGGTATACGTGTCCTCGGAAGGGAATATATCCAGTTTGAGTTATGAACATTTTTAACTGGAGTAAGGATATCCTTTTTGTAAAAGTAGAAAAAATGAAAAAAGTGTACATTCATTAAGGAAGTATTGTTTCAAAAGTGGTCATCTGCATCAAAACAAAATTTATCATATGCTTATAAGAGTTGAAAAATGAGTAAACTTTTATCTTGGTAAAGTAAACGAAAATATAAACTTTTTACTACATAAACTTAAGTCATACTCCGACCTTATTTTACACGGTCGGTGTTATAATGCAGATGACCCTATATTATCTGGGGTTTACTTTAAATCAGAATCATTGAATTCATAAGCAATATTCCATCCCAAAGGACCAAATTCTCTCCGCTCCTGGATGACTGCATGGAAGAATACCAAGGCGAAAACTCCACGTAACCAATATTTGGAGCTGGTTCCTGCGAAAGCATTACTAAAAAATTTATCTCTCATTAGAGGGTCAGAGTTGAACGATCGCAACATGTTCATCTTTAATCCTTTCGGTGCTTCATTGGTCATTTTAACACTATTCTGCAAGACTGATACTGGAAACACCTTGCTCGGGTAAGATGTGCACCATAATCGGTAATCAGCATGCGCACCGTCTGTGAGAGTTGTATCCATACATATTCTTTCCAGGTCGGTCATCCAGCTTTCAGCTACGTGGCAATTTTGTAAAACAACCCAGTGCCCGTATTTCACTGCATCGATTATCATTCTCTCAGCACGAGGTCCTTGTCCTTGACCCAGGGATATTGTTTTACACCTGGAGGTAAAACAACGTGCTTAAAGATTCTGTTTAGCAAGAGATCATCATTTTACTTACTTGTCATACATAGCCCGGTATTTAGCATAAGCCAATAAACTCGCCATGGGATCCGAACCAGCTGAGAGCAAGAACACCAGTGGTGTGCTTGGGGAGCTCTCCACAAAGGAGGCATGCAGATCGAAAGCAGGTGGCTCCACGAAAGATTGGTCCATGTTGTTTGTGATGAAAGTCTACAACAATTCGTAGGATACTGATAAAAGTCGTATCGTTTAAAGTTGACTTACTCTGATCGCGGGTACCATTTTATCGGGCCGAATGCACTTGAGCAAGATTAGCCCAATCATTTGTTCAGCGTTCTCGTAAGGACTAGGAAAGGGTAGCTCGTGCGGATTGGAGGAATCATAGAAGTCCTTCCATGCGGCAATATTTTTAGCAAAGTGGACATGGCATTTTTCTAATCTGCAAATGGGATATGGAGTTATGTAATTTTGGAAATTTGTAATTTTGTCATCTCGTTAATTCGTAAATCGGTGCTCATTAAATGAGTGCGAATTGAGATTTTGTTTACTCACCCTGGCAGTTCGCTGGCGCGGACCACATCACTCCAGGCCTTGTCACTGAGCCAAACTGGGTCGGGGTTCGGATGCGGGTTCTCGAGCCCTATGCCCCTCGTCAGAAGGAATATTAAGTGGATCTTGCTGATTTTCTTCTACAAGGACATCTTTTAATGAAGTTTTTAATAACGCCATCTTTTGTTCTAAAATTACGTTCGACACTAAGATTCCTAGGCACATTACGAATGATATAACGAGCTTATCCTTTTCGAACAGTGATCTACAGACGTTTTGGTATATGGACTTCGTGAAGTAACTGTTGAGATTTTCCAATCTCTGTTGGAGTACTGACGATTTCTCAGCCTTAAGGATTGAATTTACGAATAGATTTAGATACCATGTTAGAGAATACTGATACATGGGGTCAATGTTGGCAAGCTCGGTGATGCAGAAAAACAAGATTGCCGAGTGTCTCGCAACCGGAACGTATTGCTGACGAGCACTATCAATCTCCTTCTCGGTGGCCACGGCAATTACCTGTTTTTCCTGAATCTCCTCGGAAAGAGTTTTGCTCGACGATAGTATGTTAATAGCATTCTCGTCCTCCAGGACATTTCCTTCTGCAGAAAGGACCTGCGGATATTAAGAAGAAGGCGACAAAGGAAAACTTAACCAAAGCTATAAATATTTATGCCCCACACCACTGGCGGAAACTACCTCTAGAATTTTGGACTCAATGTTGAAGAGCAAATCTCGATTTTTTGCAGATTGAATTATTAATTGTTCCTTTTTCTCCTGTAAGTCTGGTCGCTCAATGGCCACAACAGTCGCTAATAGCTGTTCCCGTAATCCTTGCTCGGTTATCATAAAATTTAATATCGTTACCTATGAAAATAATTACGAAAAATAATTGTTTTTGGTTGCATTCAATGTGCAAGAGAAAATTTAGCGTTACCATCACCACAACTTCTGGGGTGTAGTGGGGATTTCTCAAGCACGTCGTGATGTAGAAGCGGAAATTGTGGTCGTACTCAATCATACCGTCGCCGAACTTAATGACGTACCCACCCTTGTGTTTAATGACGTTCCGCTCCAGTACTGGAGACAAGTTGGAGTCAATCAACTCACCTGTGGAATACAAAATGAGCTAATGGTAAGGGTGTAATATCCAAGCATTATGCGTATATAATTGCATGTAAATTTAAGTACTTTATATGTCTTAAATCCTGTTATCAAATTCCCTGGATACTTTCACAGCTTTATACTGGTATTTTAAATTTTTTTACGAAAAAACTATAAAAAATAAAAAAAAACCCATCTTAATACTGGCCTATATGTTCCTACTTTTTTAACACTGGCTTCAAATTTTTGAACATTTTTTTTGAGTTAAGTTTTTGTTTTTAATTAAATAGAAATTGTATTATTTATATAAACCTTTATAGTTTGAAGACAAATAATTTCAAATTAAATAATAGTTTATCGTAAAATATAAACGTTTTAAAACTGTTGTGTAATATTCACTCACCAACGTTTTCTAGAAGAACGGGAGTTCCGTAATTAATTGCCAGTTCCAAAACACGCATATAGTTAAGATCAGTCTGTTTAATTACTTTCAGACCATTATTTCGTTCCATGTTCTTAATCCACTTGTTGGCCTGACCTATGAATAGCAATGTTTGAAATTGTAAATAATATAAAAAGACGTAAACGGTTTCGAACCTTGCGGATCAATCATAAGCGGATAGCGATGAGCACTTGACACAATGATCCCATTTTCAATCGAGAAGTTATCCAAGGGTAGGCCAGCTAAAGACCAAGCCCTGATCTGCATTGGATTACCTAAAGTGGAGGCCAAAGAAAACTTTTCCGAACAAGGAATCTTTTTCTCAATAGCGAAATCATGCCATTCGTCGATGATGTTGGCCCGGTACTTGACGAGTACACACAAATTGAAGTGGATGTCCTAAGAAAATTTATTATATCTTACCTCGGTCGTGAAGAAGCCCAAATAGGCAATGCACCCGGACGCCAGAAGGACGTCACCAACAACGTTATTGAGTGACTCGTGGAGACTCTTTGCCGCCTCTGACCAACGAACTTTCTCACCCCCGAGACCACCTAAAAGTTTCTCAGCCCTGAAAGTTATCATTATATAGAAATGTCTTCGAAATGTACACTGGACTTCTCAAGGACCTGTTAAGTTTCTTCTCACAGTTGTCAATTTCGTCTTCCAGTTGCTTCTTCTCTCGGGACTTTTCTGCAAAGTAGTCGTTAAGTTTCTGCAATTTGTCAAGGATCTCCTGGAGTTCAGCTCTTTTTGCATTCAATTTTTCCATTTGCTGGGCCAGGTCAGATTCGGCTCCGGCAAGGGCTATCTTTTTGGGCGCTACGATTTTTGCAACTTTGTCATATACGTCCATCGCCCTGACCCAGCGGCAAAGTCCTTCGCAGGCAGTCGAAACGTTTTTAATTTTCTCGGGGACAAAATCTCGGTCGGTGATGTATCTATGGTGGGGGTAGGAAGAAAAAATCAATACTATATAAGCTTCTTCGCCAACCATAACGACTAGACACTATAGGATACTTACCTTTCTCTGATTCTTTTTATGTTGGCTGGTGGTATGTTGTCCTTGTCGAACGTCTTTAGAGATTCCAGGAATTTCATGTCACCCAGCATCCTTAGGGAGGCGCCCCAGTAGTCGTCCGTCATTTTTCCAGCTGAAAACACATAATATTAGCAAGTCACAATTGCCAAATCCATTGTCCCGTCTACCCGCATCTGGCTTCCTATCAGGCTTCAGACCTTTCAGAACGCAAACGGCTTCCAGCACAAGCTTCACTCCGGCAGGTGGATTTTTCATTGACTTTACCACAGTGATGTCAGCTGGCTTTAAAGTGTCTAGGGCTTCGAGGGCCGCCTCCAGAGCCGGGATCGCCTCCTGCAAGTCACTCTCGCAGTCGTCCTTTATGGCTTGAGCTGCAGCGGCGGCTTCATTTGCGGCAGCCTCATCGGCCCCGACAATCTCTTTCTTTTTCTCCGCTTCCGCCGTGTCTCGTTCGATATTGACCATTATTTTCTCGGTTTCTTCCGACAGGATCTTAAGCTGGGGCTGCAGCGCAAACAAATTCCTCTGCATCTCACCGACTTGGCCTGCCGCGTTTTCTAATTGTTCCAAGCCAATCGTGTACCTGAAAGACGTTCGGAGGATTACTACTGCTGCGACAGCAAAAATGTCCCTGCAATCCCCCGAGGGAACCTTGGACATCTTAAGGGAAATGTTTCTGACATAATAAAAATTATGAAGAAAATTTGAGGATACATTTTTTACATGCCTTTGTCCATTTCCTTTCACAGTAAAGCCTTAAAGTTTTGTGAAGCATATTTCACTAATAGTAAAATATTTTATCTTTAAGTAGTTAAAGATATTATACGAAGTTTTCAAAGGAGTTATAAGTTGTAAGCATAACTTTGGAGATCCAATTAATGAAATTTTATTGTCAACTACCTTACAACGAAAATTTATCATCAAAAATACGCTTAAAATTTAATGTTGTGTGCTTAAAGTTTTGAAAGTTATATTTCAGTGTTAGACAAAATAAAGTTTTCTTCTCCTAACAGTGTTAAAATATATCCTTCATATACTTTACTTTTTGCGAAATAGAAAAATTAATCTTTTATTTTGATTTGTCGAACCATTCAATTTGATGGTTGTCAATTTTCATGGTCGTAATTATAGAAATCATAATTATTATTTTATAACAATTTATAATGACTTTTGTTATTGTAGCGATATAAATATATTTTCTAATTCTTTTATCTCTTACACACTCTAACTCCACTTAGATAAATATTAATACACTTTTATTAAACTACTGCTGTTATGAACTCAGAAAATATTTTGAATATTTTGGTTATAGATGTGTAGGAATATACTGACACAATAAAATTCATAAACATCAAATTTCAGCCATAGCTTTCACTTAGAATGAAATATTCATTCAAAAATAATTGTTCCAGATCCAGTCCCCAAAGGTAAATTTTCATGAAAATTTCAACATGCCTTAGGCCTAATAATATACCATTTACTCCTTTTATTCCAAAATATTAATTATATTAATATTAAAATAAGATATTAATTACAAATGCTTGAAAGAAAAATTCACGCTATTCGGAAGCTCAAAAAAATCATAACTTTGCCGGAAGAGCTTCGGAGATTTTAATAGTTTAAAGTTTAAAACTTCTCTCATTTTCTTAAGTATAATTTAGTTTGCATGCGGATTTTAAACGGCAAAATATTCATCCATACGCAATAAATATACTTACAGTCCTTTTATTTTATGTTATTTTAAAATAAGAGAATAGCTTGGTGCTACTCGGAAATTCCGCTTATGAGAATTTTTTAGGTAAGCTGTTGTTTGCAAAAAACCTTTGCATGATCGAAATTAATACACTCACTACAAAATTATTGGGTGTAGTTATCAGGACTTGCAACGGATACGTCTGGACGAATGCTAATGAAATTTTTCTACGGCAGATTTGCACGCACATGACCAGACTGGCTAGTCTAGAGTTAAATGTAATGTTGGTGCAGAGTGTTATATGTATGTTGTTATTTTTGCACGTGCAAAAGACCTCAACATGCTCGAAGACACTATAAAATTATCGCGTGTGCTACCACATAATGATTACCTATAAACTTAGAGAAAAAAGGTATAGAGTTTCTATTGTAATTTACCTGTCACGAAGTTGTGTTATTTCATTATATTTCTTTGTGTAATACGATTTGAAAATCTTTAGCATTTCCAAGTAAGCCGTTGGTGTGACGTAGTTCCTTCGTCCGAGTTCGATGTAGCATCTATAGTCGAAAGGTGTGAAAGACAATTATCATAGATCTTCCATGTTGGGTACCTCTCGCTGGCATCGACCACTGTTAAATTGCAGAACATCACAATCTCGACCAGGCTGCTTTCGAGCTCGTTAAGAACAATAACTTTGACCGATTCCTCGCTTTTTTCCTTCTCGTCTATCTCCAGATCTTCGTCCGTTTTTTCGACTTCGGCGGCGCTCAGATTCATCGAACTGATAAAAGTCTCGGCAACACGAATGAGTGCGTCCTCGGGCCATGATGTAAACCTAAGGGGGGAGAAGGAAGGAATATTTACCAAGGTCATGACGAACTGCTGGAAAAAATTACCAATCAATGGTGCAGCAATTCACCAAGGACGGATACATCCGCAAACGCTCCTTGAAGGAATCTCCTATTGGTGAGAAGGCCAAGGCAATATGCAGCATCTCCCGGACACGCTCTATGAAGTAGTTATACATTTCCATCGGAGACGGGTCAATTTTTCTATCCTTTTATTACAATTGTTAGAATAATGATATAATATGTAATGTTCTGTTATACCAGTTGTTTTGCGATATTCATGATAGCTTCCAAAATTGTAGCCTTTTCCTCAGACCCGTAAAGGTTGGGAAGATCTCCTGTATTCAGGATGGTGCTTATGTCCTCGATGAATCCCTCGTAAACTGCCTGTAATCAAACGAATATTAGTGGAAAACTCTGAACACTAAAGATAATGCACAGTGATTCTAACAAGATTTATAAAGGAAGTAGGGATTCAATTTTTTTTATAATTTAATTTAACTTTATGTTGAGTGAAAACTTTTCACTAACAAAACTTCAACATAACACAACAACTTTTCACTTTTTGACTTCAAAATCCATTTTATGTAGAAAGTCCTTTGTGGCTAAACGATCTGACTGTATTTTTTAGGACAGATTCTTCTATAAATTACGAGTAGAATATATGATGAACACATTTGTTGCTACTGTTCTTCGCTCACGATTATTAAAATAAACTTGGGGAAAATTTAGTTTAGTTTGTAACTATACAATTAAAAATTAAGGACTTCGAAAAAGTCAATATAAAAATTGTTCAAAAAACAAACACTTGATAGATAAACTAGTTTACGATCCTAAGATTATTTGTTTCTGGATATTTTTAGAAGTCACCCATAATTTCTGTGAGAGTCTTTCAAAGATTTAATATTTTAATATTCTTCACGTAATATCAAAATTAAAATTATCCAATGATATATGATAAATATGATGTTAATTCAATTTAATTTTATATTTCAAAGGATACATCTGTGTAAACAATTTCATAATTATATATGCAACGATTTTTATTTTCTTATTGATTAATTTCAACTTTTGATTTTTAACGGATCAATTTACTTTGATTCTAGGGTTTCGTTTAATTCGCGGTGATTTTTTTATGTGAACTTCGCAAGTATTCAATAAAACAAGTGTAAATTTAATCGCAAGTTTTAAATTCTTTTCATTAAGAGACATAATTTCTGAGTTGAATAACAAACTAATGAAGTTCCTTTAAGTTCTATTTTTGAAAATAGGTAAAACCATTGTTTTAAAAGGGAAAGAAATATTTACGATTTTCTGATATTTTGTGCGTTTGAGTGCAATTAATAAATTATTTGAATATAATCGTATTTGTAGTTAATGAATTTGAAAACGGAAGTAGGTACTTTATTAAATTCTTAGTCAGTCCAGATTTTAAAAATTAAATAGAAAACTTAATGAAATTTGAAAATAATGTCAAAAGGCTTAACAAACAAACGGGATACTAATTGAGATCGCTTTCTTACTTATTGGGGAGATTTAACTGTGCCTAATGCAAACTAAATTGAGGGAAATCCCACCTGTGTGTCTGAGAAGAGAAATACTGAGGGTTTCAGGTTCGTCCCAGCAAACATCAGCATCTTTTTTACGTCGTCTCGCCACTCGTTATTGCCATATGACTTCGTCAGTTGAATGCTCATTAGTTTCGCTTCGGCGATTGCGGTAGCTAATTTCGCAGAACTTTTCCTCCCAGAACCCCCAAGGCCAATCATCAGGATATTACCTCTGGGCATCTGCAACACTCTGGACACTCTGCAAAAGAGTTTAACAAATTGCCGAAGAGGTTTAACCCAAAGTCTCAGCTTACCGTGAGATGTGCTCAATTGCGAACCTAAACAGAACAAGATCCATGGGCGAATTCGAGAAGGCATTGTAGTCTTTCAGGTAGTAGTTCATAATTTTCTCGAGTTTATGAGCATTATCGATTTCATCATAAATCTTAGGTTCAGCATCGGGTTCCATGTAGTTGCCGAAGAAAAGGTTCCTCAAATCGTTGTCAGTCAGCGATGTTCCGGACTCTATACGATCAGCCATGGCTTGTTCTAAGGGGAACCTCAAGTAATTCTTGCACGCATCCTTCACCGTCATAAGGAGAAGGTCCCTGTCGGCTTGCTCAATCAAACTATTGACAGATTTTACCCATGAGTGATTTTCTAGTACACAAACATTTTTTATTGAGTTCATTACCGGTCGTAATATACCCGATATGTTTCATGGACCCACAGACGAGCAAATTTTTCCGGATCGGTGAGCCTTTTCGCTGGGACAAGAACTATTCCCTGAAAGACTCTAGTCACATCTCGGAGGGAGAACTTATAGTGGGATTTTGCCGGCGTCGGCAGGAATAGTCGTATCGCCTCTCGGTATGTGTAAACTAAGGCTTCGGATAGGCCCTAATGCCATTTTTGATGTTAATTTATGTCAATTAAAAGTTTTGTCAATTTAACTTTTGCAATTTACCCGAGTGAGCATTGAAATTTTTTCCGGAAAACCTTTCTTGAAGTGCCAATCACCGATAGTGTGAAATATTCGGGTTATTGTCGCGTCATCAAATGAGTTCACAGATACTACAAAAGTGTGGTGGTAGAGTCGCGGAAAGATAAAATTGCTGCCACCTACTTCACCCATTGCGCCAACGAAAATCTACATATAAATGATATTTGAGTTATATTTCGTATGTCCGATTTTTTGGTACCATGTCAATAAGCTCTATCTTCGTAGTGTCTTTGAGGTCAGACCAATATCCGTGATCCATCCATGTTCGGAGCAGCTCCAGTGGCGGTTGGGATCCGTATGTATCTCTGGACGGCATGGCGACGTCATCACAAAACACAACGCACTAGCGAGAATTTCGGTCGATTTAGTTTTTATGGTAGCACATGGAAGCGATAATACCTTTTTTCCTAGGGGAGGACCAAACACCCCTTTCCTTCTTCTGTCGAGTTTTGACATTACCGTTTCTTGCACCTATTGTAGAAAATTTGCTTTAAAAGAATTCAAGTTTATGTATAAAAACTTGTCATTAACATATTTACTATTTTTATATAATAAAAAAAATAAAATTTACTTAAATTTATAATGCTAGTAATTAAAAGTGTTTAAACTTTTGTTTGTAGGTTAAACCACATTACAATTTTGTGATATTCGGAAAGCTTAAAATTAATTTAAAATTCGTTCTGTTGGTCTTTAAAATGTCCTCCAAATTATTAGAGGCTAGCAGCTTTTCTCGCTTAGTGGTTGCATTAGCGAAATCCAAATTATAATAGTGCACGACGACTGACCAGGTTTGAAATGAGAGTGTTTTGAAAACCGGGTATTATTCGAAAATTAGCCCTTGTCCAACGGGCAGTTAATCCCTCTTAATGGCGCCGGTTTGTTTTAGGACTAGGAAAAACAATCGAGGTGCAGGAGCCGCGAACACGCAAATTCGTTAAATGGATATTGCAATTGTTGCAAGGAAAATATGCCGACAATGAGGCTTATAATTAAATTAATATTCCTTGTGGCCAGGGCTCGGCGCACTGGCAACTCATTAAAGTCAATTAACATGCATTTTCAGCTGCACTGAATTAATTTCGCACTATGTCAATTACTTGCACCGACTGACAATATTTAGTAATTTACCTGTTGAGCAGACGTGCGTGCAGAAAAGTTGACTATGTTTACAAGGTTCGTATTTTTGGGCAGCCCGATCAGGTAGCCGGTTGTGATCGAACTTTTTCCGGTTCCGGTCGGTCCAGCCAACATGAGCGGCAGATTCTGGGATAGACAGAAATCTAACCAGTAGGTGATTAGACCGGTCTCCTTGATGGGCACTATTATTTCGCTGATTGCGATGCCTTCGGGAAAAGTGACCTCTTCCGCCTTCAGCCAGGGCCACCAATTTTCCACCTCGTCATACCGATAGTCGGTAACGAAAGCCTTCTCGGGGAACATTTGTCCCCGGTTAAGTGTAAAGAGCTTCGGTTTCGGGAAGTTATCATTACTTCCATACAAAACTTTTCTTATTAAACTGTCAAAGTTACGCTGTCCTTCACCTGAAATAGTGTAAAATATACCCTTCGAAGATTACCGATGAGAAAGTAGCTTTTTGCTTATTAATACCATTCAGGGAGGACCCATACGCCCAGACCACACAGAACAGAAAGGTCTGCTGGAACCAGGTTTGGTTGAGTTGCTTTTGTTTAGCCAAAAAAGTTTCAAAAAATATCGAGAATATCTGGAAGAACAAAAGATTTTTTTAATACTTTAATACGATGAGGTCTAAAAGTTTGTTTGTTCCTTAATTGTACAGAAGAATTGATAATATTTATGTAAAATTTTTGCTAATGACAACAAGTACTCACTACAGCTTATTCGTGTAGAACGAACAATATTAAAGCTTGATCTGAAAAATTAATTGCCCAAAAAATGCTACATAAAAGTTAGAAAGAAGACAAAAGTTCGTTCCCATAGAAGTGAACTTTACTTTTCAGTTTTTATTTTCCTTTTTTTTAATGAACCTAAAATTTCTACCTTTCCCTACCTTTCTAAAGAAAAATTAAGGCTTTTTTCTTTAAATTAGAAAACTTTTCTAAAAGGAATTATTTAATTTCTTAATCTAATGTTACCTGGATTTAAAGGACAATAAACAATATTTCACCATATAGTACTTCTGGTTTAACAAATTTTATCCACTTATAGTATTTACAGTCCATCTTTGTATAAAATTGAAACATTTGAAAAATGAACGCCATTAAAATGGAATTTTACTATTATACCCTCTTAACATATTACCACCACTTTCATTAGGAATTAGGAATTTAAAAAAAAAATTATTGGTTGATAAATAGCAAAGAACCCAATAACAGGACTAGGGTTTAAATCGAGGTTATAGCCTCTAAAAAAATATGTTTATTGATGCTAAATTATTGATCTTACCTTATACTGATAAATTGCCGAAGTAGTTAGCATTTTAGGACAATCGCGTAAAACTGTTAGAGCTGCAGGTATTAGCCAATCAACCAAACATTCGAACAGGCTCATGTATATCTCGTTAAGTCCTGACTTCCTCTGTAGGACATTAGTGAAACTTTTATGAAGTGCCCGCCAACCGAGCTGACTGGGTTCCATGTAGATCATTCCACATCGAGACACAGTCGCTGGAGATGCTTGGTCTAAGTCAGACGGTTCAAACATCATGTTCATCATCTTGGACATCGCGACAATTTCGCCGGACATCAGACACAGCTTTTTGTTATCATCAAGGACAGTGTTCAGGTTTTCAATCCAGACAGCGTCAACGGGTCCATCAAAAAGAAGCCAGTGTCGCTCATTGGGTGATCCGTAAGCCATTTCTCGGAATGCTTTAGCCAACACGCCGTCCGACCATTCATGCGAAATTGGATCGAAGCTTCCGTACAGTTGACCCATTGTGATGGCCTTGGGATTGATTATTCGATAATTAACAGCATATTCCACTAAGGTAGCTTCCTGGTCATTGCTAACCGATCTTAGTGTTTTAGCCAAAGTCTGAAGTTCAAAAATATTTATAAATCAAAAGTAAAATAAATCATATAATATCGTAACATATATTTCAAAGAGTGAATAAATGAACTCTGTATATCTTTTTTGTAATATTGCGGTTATTTTTTAACATTGTAGTTAGTTCTGATATATTCTTAATTTGCTACAATAAAATAGAATGTCTTTTTAAAAGAAAAGATATAAAGTATATGTTAGAACATGTTAGACAAATTTTTACAGAAGACTTCAATTCAAAGAGACTGGCTAACAAACGGATATTGGTAGCACAGTTCGAACTGCTCAATAACTTGTTTAATAGTAAACTTTTCTCAAAATTCGATAAACACATTATGAAAAAACGAACAGGTTTTTTTTTATCACTTATTTAAGATTTATCACAAATAGCTATTTTTTAAGTATAGGAGAAATTAAGGAATACATTTTACCTGATAGGCTGTAGTTTTACCGCCCATAGACGCTCCCACAATCATCAAACCATGCCTGACAAGCAACATTTCATAAACCTGCAAAATCTTTTCCACAAACCACGGAGTAGCTTGCAAATTTAGCTCCTCCAGGTGCCTTATTAGATGTTTATTGATATCATCTCTAGCCGGCTACAAAAGTCGCTCATATATCTATTACTGCTCAAGTGAATTGAATAGACCAGACCTGTGGAACTTCAACGCCGGGAAACAAATCACTGTAGATTCCCTGGAAGAGACCCACATCTTGCTCCAGAAACTTGGGAAAGTTAACATCAATAATAGCACGGAGCACAACCTGATTTTCGGGCATTTTAGGGTAAAGCATTCTCAGTGAACTGGATGCAAGCAGGACTGATTTTACGGCTCGCATACCTGGCAAGCAATATTATCTTCGTCAAAGAACTAATTCATTTTCTCCTGTTGGAAAACTAGTAAAGGAAGTTTCATACCATAATCATAGTGGGACTGAGAAGAAAGTTGCTCCGAGCACAACTTGTACGTGTGAACGATTTTTTGGGCTAAAGGTCTGGCGTTACCGAATCCATTCGAATAAAGGGTTATTTCTCCTATCATTGCATAGTCCGGCACCATCATGGCAACCGTTCGGAATAGAACTTTCAAATTGTCTGGCAGCTCTGTCCTGCCTGCATACCTATGGAGTTATTGAACAATTTCAAACTTCGACCAGTTTTCTTCGTCCTTAACTGACTTACCCGGGATTCATGGTAATGAAGATGGCACAGGTCCGGTCCAGCTTCAGCCAGGTATCCTCAAAGTAAAACTTTACTATTTTTCGCATAATTGCTCTTTGAATCGTCAGAATTTGCTGAGCAACTACGGACAGGACCTCCAGCTCGATTCGATTGAACTCGTCGAAGCACGCCCACGCTCCGCTCTGTGCCAGACCCTGGAAGTGTTCAACATATGTTTTAGTTAAACTATGACCAGTCGTACCTATTTCTAAAACTTATTTAATTGGTCAATTATTTTATGACGAAGTCTAATAGCTGTAAGAAAATATTCACAGAACGTTTCCAGATGGTTTACTTAACTAATTTGAGAATTCGTTCATATGTGTGGGTTAAAAAGACTTATAATATCTTTTGCATAAAATCTTGGCTATCTAGACAACATATCATTTTTATTTTTGTGAATACAATTATTACCAGTTTTAATATCAATTACTTTCGAAAAAAAAAATTAAAAAGCTATGATTTGTGAAAAAATATTTTTGCCGGTTTATTTAAAAAATTCTATGTTAAAATTTAATTACTTCCTAATGAAAATTTTAAAATCATCAATGGTAAACATCTTTAGTTAATTTTCTAAAATAATTTTTTTGGTTTTTATTTTGAATAACCTCCAAAGAAAGTTTTAAAATTGTAAAACTCTATACGAAGATGGTTTTACACTAATGGTATATTATTTGAGTAAGTTTAGAAAGTAAAATAAGTAAAATTATAAAATTAAATGTCGTTCATTGAAGGAACATGGTACATTTTTAAAATTCCAAAGCGTATTCCCTAACAATGGATCCCATTTTTCATTTATATTCAGACAAATAGAGCTGTTGCCATTTCACTTTTCGTAAACGCAAAAATATGAATTTTATTGGAAGCAAAAACAAAATGCGGGCTCCATAAACCGTGTACTGGGACGGCACAAATGAAGCAATCGAGCTTAAATGGAAGAGGAATTGGTCTATTTGTCACCTTGAAAAATTTCCCGAGCGCCTTGTAATCTAATCCATCAGAGCAATTGAATACGACACATTTTTTCGCAACACCCTTGGCTAAGTCCTTGACTGTTTCGGTTTTACCAGTACCAGCTGGTCCCTCGGGCGCCCCGCCTAGGTTGAGTTTTAAAGCGCCCATCAGGGTCCTATATATAAACACATTGGATAGGATGACACTTTTTATTAGTTCGGGCAGAAGCAAGCTTAGTCCTTTTACCTATAGCATCGGTCTGTTAGTGGGGTAACTACCAAACGTGAAATATTGCCCAGATATTCCATTCCATATCGCACATCTGTTACGACCATGCTGACAATCACGTATTCGGTGCCCTTAGCTGGAAAGAGACAAGGCAATTTTTGCAAATGCGCCCACGCACAACTTATCTAATAATTCAAACAAAAGGTATTTTTTTCGACGTCTCAGTGCTGTGCTTACTACTGTCGGCTTCCCAATAATATCGCAGTTGCGACATCCAATCGAAGTCGGCAATGTCGTCTATCTTCAGTTCTTCCAGACCCTTAACTATGTCACGAGCTGCAAAGGAAATGGAATCATTTTAAACCATGTCAAGTTCCTTAGATCACTACAAGGCCGCAAAATGATAAAATAAAATAAGCTTCTTACTTTGTTGGATCGAAATCAAAAATTCGTCAAATTTTATCGAAATCTTTCGATTTTGGAAATATCTAATTAAATTTTCAACACAAAATTTAAAATGATGTAAATCATGTTTTTCTTCCACTAGTTTTGCATAAGACCCTAATCGAAATCAGGTATTCACCTTTGTTCGTTGAACGAGAATAATTAAAAAATCTCGCAAATTTCATATTTTAAGAACAAAAAGTTGAGAAAGGATCGACAAAATTTACAAAATTATTTTGATTTTGCACTATTTGATGTTATTTTAAAAATTAAAAAATTTCTATCTTTGTCGGAGGTCAAAAAATGGAATTGGGGGAAATTGAAGAGTGGTTAACTATAATAATTTTAAATAAAAAAAGAACGCTTTTGTAGCAGTTGTAGATGTACACGATTACGTTACGATGAACGTTCGATTACTATCTAAGGACTGCTTTAATGTTTTTGTTCTTATTTTATTTTTATCTTGTTTTTCTTTTTTTTTTGTTCAAAGTAGAAATCCGTAAATATTTTTACAACGAATTGATATAATTGGGAATCAATGGTTTTTTCGCGATTTGTCAACTTTATCGTTTATATTTTCACTGAAAATTGGAAATCTTATCTCTATTATGTCTTTGAAATGTATAGTTATAAAAAAATAAAACAGCGAAGTTAGACGTGTAAGAAATTACAGAATCGGGAAATAGAACAGGAATTGCGTCATTGAGTACATCAAAATGATGAATTTGTGAATTGTGTTAACTAGTACTCAACATAGTCTTTTAAACAATCATATGCGTTTATTTTCTTGTTGTTCCGTTTTATCTTTTGACAAAAGTATCTAAATAGATAAACAGTAAGCAGTGTGTAGTGACGATACATTCTTAGCTGTTCCTTTCCTTGGACAATAGCCAAACAATAAAGCTGACGTTATTATTTTAAAAATTACTATACCGTGCACATCCAGGACAATGAGGGCTTCTATGGTTAATTTCGCACCTGACGTCAGTTTACCTCTGACGAGCTCCACCAGTTCACCAATTTGGTCGTTGCATTTTTCGTAATATTCGTGCAGCTGCCCCTCCATAATGGCCTGCTCGACCTGAGGAAACATTAAAAATCATTTAAGGCTGTAGTCCTATATCACGAATAATTTATGCTCAATATAGCGACTGTTTTAGCGTGATCCCTAATGGGTTCTGTGTTGGTCTGCCGGGCCTAGGCTGACTAGCTTAAGTGAGACTTAACCTAAATTTTAGAAATTTTCGGAATTTCAGCCCAGAAGTCACACCCCCAAAAATTGGATTTGGTCGACGCGTTTCGTTCACCAACATCTGGGGCATCGCTGGATCGTGGACCTCTTTCGCTTGCAGATTGCATAATTTTGGACTTTCAACCCTGGTCCACCAAAGGACTGGACTGCACTTAGCGGCTTCGGGCGTCCCATAGCCGAATTCTAGCGATAGAAGGCATATCCGGCGGCTTGTATTATGAACTCCGGCGGCATGCAAGTTTTACTAGGGCCGCTAATTGCAGAAAATTAGTAGTCTCGGAGCTTCTGTGCAATCAAATAAAATTGTGCAGACACGTCCTCTATAACACACATATTCTAGGTGCACAGGAGATACACATGTCCCCACGTCCCCGTAGTGGTCGTCGGCCATCTTGACCCCGCTATACTCGTGGCCCGGGATTAATTCTAGTTTAGGCGTCATGATGCAGTTTTCAGGACAGAATTGTCGTAGGAGTGCACGTAATCACGGTGTAATTACTACAGATGGACAAGAGAAAAGCCATTTGGAGTTTTTGCCTGTCTCTATTTCGTCCTCTGCCTCCACCGGCCTAATCCCTTTGCCCACAATAAGCGGGGGTGATTAGAGAAGGTATTAGGCCTATGCGGAGACACTGTTGTAACCGTGATTGCGCCTTGAATATGAGGCCCGTGTTCAATCCGATTTTTTTGATTGAAGATTTCATTAAGTGAAGAGTTTAACAGCTGTACCGATTTTCAAATTACCTCAACAGTCCACACCATGCATGATACACTCTGAACAACTTGTCCTGGCCACGCAATAACCCAAATATTCCGGGAAACTTTGGGATAGTCCTCCCAGGCGAGTTTCATTTGTTCCTGCACACTATCCATCATTACACCTTCAACTTCTTTTAGCCAAATCTCGACGAGGCCCTAGAATAAATATATTTAAGATTTTTAACCTTAATAGTGCTATTAAGGTTACTCATTGGTAATTTTGTGTATTATTATGTCGGATTTATGAGGAAGCATCAAGAGATAAATAGAGGGATAGATATGAGAAGGGATAGATTATATTTAATATTTGTAATAAAATATTAAATACATGTGTATATCTTTAAGTCTTGTGTTAGTTAGTAATGGTCAATCGTACCATGTCTTCAATCCCTATTTTGACATCTGTACACAAAAGCTATCAGGAAATTGACCACGACAGAGGTTTTTGGTATACCTTTAAATTTATAGGTGGTCAATAATGGTCAAATTTAGATCAGTCGTATGCTGTCTTCAAATCTTAAATTAGTGAAGTTTGGTGGTCAATTTATAATTTAATGATAATGATATTTTTGTCAGTTAATTATTTTGTAGTTATGTTTTCAATTTTTTATTTACATGTTTTTTACTTACATTTGCTGAATTTGGGTTCACCTTGGTAACCATTTTAACGGCTTCACCTTCATCAGATATCATTGCAAGTATATCCATATTGTCGTCGAAGTTAAGATACGCAATCTAAAATTAAATACCTTACTTGTTGCCTTTTAGATCAAAGGGAATAACTTACACCCTCAAAACACTTTTTGAGATGGGGCTGTACGCGTAAAGGATCTTTTGTCTCAGACAAAATCTCCAGTAGTTCATCGTTGGATAGGAAGAAGAATCTTGCGAAGTATAATCGCTTTTGCTCCAAATAGGTGTTGAGCCCCTTTTGCACTTCTTCCAAGTCGACTATAGCTTTTCGGAAGCTTTCCAGGAGATCAGGATAGTCTGTTGCTTTAATAACATTCTTGGATTGCGAGGTGTACTTCATGATCTTCCGCCATATCTTATCTACCTGAAAAAGGCCAAGTAGGATCAGAATGGGATTATCGCATAAATAGAAGTGAGGCATAAGGAATTTTTTAGATATCTTGCTTACTATCTTGAAGTTCCTTCCTTCTACGGGCATCTGACGCATAATATCCTCAGAGCTAAAAATTGGTTCCAGGTACATCCAGGTCGACTGCACCGTAACCCAACAATCCAAGATGTCTTGCATCGAAATTAGCTTCTCTTCCCATTCGTTGGCTTTTTTGCCAAGGGCCAAGATGTATGGGGACCTGCTCATAGCTTGGGATCTCATAACTTGCTCGTCGAGGAGTGTCTGGATGTCGTCGACAGTAGCCAAGATAAAGGTATCGCTGTCCCTGTACGGCAACAGCTCAAAGTCAACCCCTCGCCATTCCTCCTGCATAGTTACGAGCTGCTTATTTAGCTCGTATTCTTTGCCGGCAGCATTTGCAGTTTCTTCCAATTGCGGCAAGATGTTCATTATGTCGATGTCTATCATGTTCTTCAACGATGGGTACAACAGAGGATTCACAGTCTTCCCCAGTGCATTAGAGATTTGTGCCCAGTGGCGGTCTTCAAGACCTTGCCTGCAGATTGAGTCTAGGATTGGTAGATATATTCTGAATTTGTCAATTTTAAGTCGAATTGCTTCTGCGGCTCTCTTGGCCGAAGGATTTCCAGTAATCTGTCGCACCAGTCTATAAATAATCTAAAGGAATAAAATAGTCGCCTTTAGTATCACCCATTGGCAGGTATCTGCTTAATCACGTGCTTACCTTGTACATATTTTCCACTTCTTCTCGGATGACGTCGGAGTTTAGGGTTTTGAAATGCCCATACATCCTGAAATTGGAAGTGAATATTTCATTAGCCGCATTACAGAGCCATTCTCTATCGTGTATTAATTTTCCAGCGCTCCTTCAGCGAACATGGAGCACCTTGTGGTATTTCGTAAATATTTGATGACATTTACGTGCTAGGAATCGCGCGAGACTTCTTGAAGGTTTACTAAAATGCTTTTGAACGAAGAACCGGAGATGTGCGGAAAACTGACCCAGAAGGACGAAAGGTTGCATTTTTAAATTGCGGATTTACTTATCTAGATGATTTTTTACGATAATGAGGGAAAAATCTAATAACATTAATTAAGAAAGATTCAGAGCAAATTTTATAAATATTAGGGATACAATACGAACGAAGATTATTGGTTATAAAAATAACTAATTTAGTTACTTATTAGTTATAAAAATAACTAAGAAATAAATATAAGAATCTAAGAAATCATCATGTTAAAAGAAAGTAAAACACAATTTCTTAAAAAGTACCTAGTGTTCAACTGAAGGAAAGCATAGTAGATAAGATTATTGCGTTAATATGGTACGTATATTCAGTTTGGAAAATGCAGAGGGAGAAAAGTTTTGTTTCCTAATATAACAATAGGAGTTAATTATTTCTTATTATTATTTCAAGTAATTAAATATCTTTGAATTATTTATCATTACCGATTCTGCTTAACACCGCAAAAATAATTTCGGCCAAAGGATTTTCTAGATTTGGTCAATTATTAAGTGGATTTTTATGACAAGAAGGAGCAACTATTAAGGAAAGGACCCTTTTTATTGAAATCTACATACTGTTAAGCTCGGCTTTAACAAGATAATGAATTTTTTCTACATTACATCACTATAAAAAATTTAAGAGAGTTTCATTTCTTAAGTAATCGACGCAATTTACGGGTTCTCAGGCTTAAAAGATCAAAAGACAGAAAATTTCATATGTCCATGTCCATTAGAATAGTGGAAATTAAATTTAATGGAAATTAAAATTAATTCGAATATTGTAGTTAATGTTAATCCCTTCTTACCATTGCTCATAATTTCGTTCAAATTCATAAGCTGTCTGCCATAGTTTTTCTATGGGGTCCATTTTCTCAACTATTCCAGCGAGAACAGGGAACGCAGACACGTCCAGTTGTAGCAAATGCTCGTAACTCTGTATTAATTTTGCCTCACGACTGCATTTCTGTGAAAAAATTAGTTAAATGGATTTCCATCTGTAAAGTAGGTATGCGAGACCATACCTCGAGGATGGTAAAAAGCTCATTCACAGTATCAACTTTCTCCTTAAGTTCTTCAAGCGATAGAATTTCTCTTGTTTCGCGCATCCTGAAAGAGTCCATTCGCTTTTTCTCACTCAAGATGTAGGCTTCAAAAGCATCTCGTCTGTCTCTGTAATTAACGAGAAGTAATTAAAAAAACGCAAAGGCGTAAAGTCCTCAAAGGGTTCATTTACTTTAAAGCAACTTCGAGGTTTTCACGCACCACATTTAGGCGCGCAGCGCTCAATTCTAGCACATACTCTAGCTCGGAAGGTAGCAGGAATGTTCGCGAGTTCAAATGAATATCTTCACCTGATGGAGAAAGGATGAAAATGTAAAAGCTCGAAAGTGTACTACACTTCTGAATTAGATTGCTACTGAAATTTCAATTAGAACCCAACTTACTGTCCAGAATTGCATAGTGCAGTAGGAAAATGACCCTTTTGCTCACTTCTTTAATTTCATCCCTTATTTTGAATATTCTTTCGTCCCTGCATTCGCTCAAGTAATTCTGCAGGGCGACCACTTCGGCTGTCTCTTCGGGCCTCTCACCCGCTTTCATGGACATCTCCTCGAGCTCATCACAAATTCTAAAGTGATATTTGAATTAAATTCAATTACTTTTAAAGGTTAATTTGAATATTATATTGGCCAGGGTGGTTCCGAAACGACAGGAAGACTATAGCTCCGTCTAGCCAGCCTAGTTCAGCGTACTACACACCTTCTGTTTTCGTTCCGGTTCAGGATTTTGTAGTAATTCGTTATGAAGTCAATTATTTCATGGACGAGCATGTTCAGAGTCTGGTTGGCATGTCGATTATCGAGCATGAATAAATTAAGAGGGACGTAATCTCTCAGGTAATGGATGCCCTCGAGCAGCTGGTTCAATTTTTCTACTAGGTCCTCGAAAGCCTATGATCGGATTAAGTTTCAATGAAATTAAATTTATGCGTAATCTTACGCGTCAGCACATTTAATACACAAATTTTGAAATTTACCGTCAATTCTGGAATAGTCCTTTGGGTGAATAGGCCTTGGCAAATCTTCATCATCGTGCCCTTTAGGAGAGGACAGTAATATTTGTAGATGGGATACAGGTAAATTGTCGGACCAATCCAGTTATTCTGAACAATTTCTCTGACATTGTCGTACAGCACTTGCATGTCAACGTGTGTTTCATGAATGTTATTAAGATATCCTAACTCCTCCGGACCTGTCAGAAAATATAATTTATAATATTTTAGAATCTAGCCAATATTTGCATTATCACTTTGTGAACAATAAAGACATTGGAATGTAATTACGGAGATGCACAAATGGGGCTATGACAAGTAATTTTTTTACATGACTTTTATCTACTTTAACTACCAAACTAAAGTTAAAATTAGCGAAAAATCCGCAATTTATGAAAATATTGAGAAAAGAATGAACGTCGTCAGTAGTTCCTTTTAATATAATTCCGTTTACCCGCATTTTTTAGAAACGTATCTACAGCGTGGAAAAAAATCTAGGTGTATATATTTAAAATTATTTAGAAAGGGAACTCGCATACTGAACTGAAACGCATAGAACTTTTCTTAAAATATAACAAATTCGAACAGTTTAATAGTTAGCATAAAAGTCTACTAAAATACATAACATACTAAAATAGTGTGCTAATATAAAATTATATTTAGATTAAAAATATTCCAATTTTATTAATTCAAATAACTATTAGTTCCAATTTTCCCAAAAAACAGAAAACGAAAACTAAGCATTTTGGTCTATTTTAAAATATTTTATTCATAATTGGAGTGAACGCAATGGAAAAGGTAATTATTTGATTTTCCTAAAAACTTTAATTATTTTTTCAAGACAATACTTTTTTATTGTGATTGCATTCTGTCTAACACTGTATTTTATTTTTAATCTCCGGAAAAGATACGAAATAAACGAAAGCATACGAATTCATATTAATTTTTACACATTAGTCAGATGCAACGATGACAGGAATTTCTCAAAGTAATTCTTTAGTGCAATTATTTTATAAAATGCTTTTGCAGATTTCGGTGTCTTCATGTGAATAATGAACTAAGTGGAAGAGGTAGAACATAATTGACTTACTCTGTGACATGACATACTCAAGCCTAGGAATTTCATATCCAACTTTGAGAATGTTCACAAAGTAGCTAACAAAGAGATTTGGGAGCTCGTCCAGGTATGGATATACGAACATTTTACCAGAATGCTTTATCACAAAGTCTGTGGAGAAATACGTTTGTGATTCCTGCGGATTGACAACAGTGAAGTGTTTACCAAACGATTTGGTTAATCAAAAATACTCACGCCCTCGACGAATTCAGGCGGTCCTACTATGGGATCGTCCTCGTCAACTTTGTAGATGTGGGAAGTGGGTGGTTGTTTCAATGTATCCTTCTCGAAATGTTTACCGACAACAGAAACAATAAGCGTCATTAGTGGTCGACGTTTTAGTTTCGGATGTTTAGGATTATACACTTTAATCAGGTTGCCTTCCTAAAATGAACGAGTTGAAATATTGAGGAACTTAATTACATGAGAATTAGGCGTGTACATTACATCTATAAGTAATTTTGTAACTACAATTTGCATGATATATTTTATTTTTTTAAATTTCTAAATTTATTTATAATACAAAGCTTATTGACAAAGAAAAAATATTTTAGACCGCAGCAATATTTTATGCCAGTTAACAGTTTAAAATAAAATTTATGTAACGATTTTTAAAAAATTAAAGAGGAATTTTATAATTACTATATTTAAATGTTTCTGTGAATTTCAGTACGAAATTTTATGGACATATTTCGAAAAGTATAAAGACAGAAATCGACTTCTTCAAATTAAAGATGTAATTAGTGACATTAATTAGGTGACACTAACACTGGCGTTAATGTGAAAAATCCTGTCAAAGAAAAAAAGAAAGAAAACTCTGTTGTTTAAAAACACGTCTATTGAATTTAAACTAATTAGACATTTAATAATATACACAACTTTTGTGTCCTTTTAAGTAATAGCGTGAAAAATAAAAGAATTACATCTAAAAAAGTAATCAAACTTGTGATAATAAAATTTAGTCATTGTACGAAGTTTGTGCCTAATATTTACAAAATGGGAATATGAAAACCGAAAACATTTAAGAACTTTTAAAATGTAATGGTTTGTGAAGATCTCTATTATCAAAATATTTCTGCCTGTAAATGAAGTAATATGTATTAAAACTGTGGTATTTATTTCGTTTAGATGATCTCCGGTCCGGCCATCGGGATCGAGTAATTGTTGGATTATAAGCATGGTAATGAAAAAAATTTGATGTAATTTTTTTTTAAATTAACACTTCTGAGTACGAAAAATTTAAATAAATGAGGAAATATTTCACTTAGTTTCAAAATTAATAACGCTTAAATCGTAAAACATAGGTCTCACCCTGTACACGTTGAGAACCTTGTAAAAGTGGTCAATGCTTCTTTTAATTAATCCCTTCAGGTGATACGACATGAGGGAGTGAATGCAACGAAAGAGAATTACTGCCCTACCACCATAGGTGGAGCTCAACGGGACAAAGTCTTTCCAGGTGTTTCGCATAGCGTCCAGTAAGTCAGCAGCCCTGGGCAGCCAGTCGTTGAGAAGGAGCTGTAACAAAAGATGAGTACTCTTAGGTAAGTCTGCGGTACCTGCGGAATCTCGAGTGTACCCACATCGCGTGCTACCTGGCAACTCCGATTCACCAATTTCGTAATTTCATCGGCAGTCAGGGGTATCTCGTCTTTGTAAAGGCGGCTGCTATCAAAAATTAATATGTCGTTATACCTGCAAGGAAAGGGAACAATTGGGATTGGATGAATCTTTCATTTGCTGAAAATGGGGGTGGGCGTACAGTTGATGCCAGAGTGTGTTAAGGCCCTGCAGCACGGGATGTGTTACCATTAATACTTGATCCAATCGATTTCTTGCAATTTGAACACTAGTCTTCCACGGAACTGGAGCCCGAATCATAAGACGAGGGAACTCGGGCGGCTCAATTTCAAGCTGCAGCCGACGTCGCTCGAACCGTGACCTAGAAAAGTGCTCGGATAAGTGCATTCATTAATCCAAATTGGGAGATGATGTGTCGCCACTGCGACAACTTTCTGATAGAAAAAGTTTTAACTCGCAAGGAGCTCGCCCATTACTTGAGGATGTAGCGGAGAAAAGCTCTTTTCACATGGCAGCGATAATCCTCCTGGAGGTCAATTAAGCAGGATATGATAAGAATCGCTTCTTCTTCCCGAACGTGGTTGTCGGGATTGAATAAATAATCCATCAGGATAACTTCCGGGTGAATACATGTCCAAAGTTTCTAAACAGTTTGTTTAAGTTTGTTTCTTACTGACCTTAAGACGGTCGTTCCGGCCATACTTACCTCCTCCTTTAGTATGAACTTATATGCTTCTTGAAGGTAGGGAATGTGGCTGTCCACTCTTGGCAAAAGTTTCTTAATCAATTTCGAAGGATAAGTTTCAAGTTTCAAAACGGATATCTGAAAATTGTTGTGGCCGATACTTATACCATACTTCATATGAGTCGCACGTTACTTACGTTTTTCATTAAACTTATGGACCTCTGTTTTATGGCGTTGGTGAATTTCTGGGACGTTGCATTCAACTCCATTTCATACATCCTATAGATCCTCATTTTCTGCTCCTCCGGGTCAACGGGCAGTAGTCCCTCCAAGTACTTGAACTGCCTATTGGGCGAAATTTATTTAAAAGGACGAAATTCGGTGATAATAATCAAAATTACTCCTTATCCTTCTTTTTCAACATTTGCATGTATTCGCGAGTGGTTAACTTCTGCTTCCTCACTTTCGGCTCAAAGACCTGCTTGACGTTACATAACTCCTAAAAAAGATGAAAAGTAAACTGCAAAATAATTTCTGTCCCTGATTTTTATTTAACGAAGAGAGTCCTTACACATTGTGGCGTATTTTTTTTTGCGCCCTCCTGAGATTTTATCTCTGCCTCGCGGGCTCGTTTTATGTCCGGCTCGATTAACTTATCTATTGCTTGGCTCACTCTCTCCAGTTCCATCTTAATTTCTATTTTTCACGGAAATGAGGAGTTTATTAAATTGAATTATTTACTCGCAGTTTTTCTTGAATCGAAATGGTAATGGCATCTCGAGTGTTTGTGCTTTCTATTTTTCTGTTCTAAGAGTACTAAGTAGAATCCTGCTAGTGGCTCTGAGTGCGATTCCCAAATTCAATTTGGTTTCCCGTAATTTTATGAGCCTTGAAGGCTCATCCGGTAAGGGATCGTTGATTTTATTTGTAATAACTTGTTATGAATGTTATACTACCAACATTTTTGCCTTACGTGGGAAAATATATGAAAGTGCGGGAAGAAAAAATGTCCAAAGAACACGTAAAGGCGAGGAAAGAGAAAAAAATCTTAATTATCTGTGTTATAAGAAATTTGTCCATGTTGTTATCGTATGACATTATATATATATATAAAAAATTTTTTTCACACAACACTTACTACAAAAGAATCCGTTCATGTAGAAATTTTTATAAAATCTTATATTTTTTCATTGTATATACGTTCTACGAAAAGGTGAGGAAGATTACTTAGAAAATTTAAATGAAACAAGTGAGCACGAATTCGGTTTTTACCTGAAAATGTTTTTTATTATAAAATTACAATAGTATTACTAAATTCGTCGATGAACATTAACATTTTTAAATAGAGCCAAATAATTTTTGTATGCAATACTTCGTAAAAGTATGACAATTTGCAAACGTAAAACAATGCAAGGATAAGAATGTTATTGTCTTATTAAGTATTTGGTTGAAGATATTGAACCTGATTCAACTTTTTGAAATGTATTAATTTCTTAGATTTAAAAAATTGATATATATTCTGAAAAATCAAATGTTGATATTCGTTAACTTTTATTGAGAGCTTGAATGCTTGAAAAAGGCATCATTTGAGTACAACTTTATCAATATCATCTTATTGTTTATAAGGCTTAACATTTTGCTACAAATTCTTGAAATAATTACGAATATATCAAGTAAATATTTGCCTTTGTTTATTAATCAAAAACTTACGGAAATATTTGTATATGACAATTGTAGACTCGTTTCTTTATCCAAATTATGCATGAAGTTTAAATTTAATGAATACCAAATGAGATTTGGTCAATGTGTTGAAATTAATTTTCGGTCATCATCGGGGGCAATTAAATAAATTTACATCGCTAAAGCAATATTTGCGTTAATCTTTTCAAATAAATATTGCGTATAATCTGATCTGATTTAGGTCAATTCCTTCTGCATTTCCACGCAAAAATGGAAGTTCAATTCAATTTTTGATTCCATCAATTCCGGGGACAATTTGTTTAAAAGGCCTTAACAATCTGCAGAGTAATGACCTCGGTCATTGGTGGATCTTGATTTTTAAAATCATCAATAAATTTTTCTAGTCGCCAATAATAATTAATGGCGTAAATAGTACAAATGTTTAAATCATTTTAATGGGAGCCTAAATTAGCTTTAACTTATTTGTATACAAAAGTTTATTTTTAGGTCTTTGGGAGTAATATTTACGGAAATTATCGTGTTATTGATGATGCCAACAATATATAACGTTTTATATAGAAATAAAGTAAATTACCTTCTTTGGTTCGTAAAGCACCTTCGTTTCCTGCCTTAAAAGCTGGGGATTTTTTCCTTTTTCTTATAGCGGGTAGTCGTAACAATGTTGCCCTACTGCTTCGATATGCTCCTAATTTGTATACAAATATATAAAGAATAATTTGCGAATAAAATGATCAGTACGACTTGCCTATGGTATCCGATGGACCTCCAAATAATCTCGAATTTTCGTTTGTGTATAAAGCAGATTCAGTCCGAGCTTGCTCATGAAATATTCGAATGCGTCTATCTCTGTATATTTGAAGCAGCTCGGATGTTACCTTGTACACCGTGTCTTCACTTGGACTTTCTAAAAGAGAGGTTCTACTAAAGGTAAGATTCTTATTTATTTCAATGACATTTACCTAAATTTAAATTGTCAAGCCAGGGGTAGATGAAGGGATCTGTAATTGAAGGCAAATTTAAATAAAACTAGATTCACGACACTTGAATCGAGGGTGATAATTATAAAATTAATGAAAGGATAACAGAATGATCACTCTAGACTCCAAGGATTTAGAGAAAAATCAGCTGTACTATTTGTACTTTTATTAGACTATTTTTGTTGCAAATATAGGCGAGGTAGAATAAAATAAAATTCATGAATTTAATATCGTAATAGTGGCTATAAATTACTTTTGCATCCACCTTCCGTTGTCTTAGCATCATTTTGGGCACATATTTTGATAATTTTGAAGAATCTCTTGTTTTGAGCGCTATAAAGAATTTATAGAATGCATGGAAAAAACATACTAAGCTTAATTATAAGTATGTCGAAAAATACAAGTCGCGAACTCTTCAAACTTTCGTAGCAATTGATCAAAATTCTTGAAGCATTTTTGAAATTTTATGCCATATTAAGTTTTTACGTGTATGTTGGATAGAACTAATCTAGTTTTATAACTTTGACCTAAAACCGTATCCAAAGGAAACCCTTGTGCTTTATTTTTCCTCTATCTATCCATCCACTTTTAACTCTTACACGAAATGAGATAAAGATTTGAACTAAACCATAGTTTTTTAAGGGCGCTGGTTGCTCATGAATGCGTAAAGCTCTTTCTAGTGTTAAGTAGATCGAATTCATTAATTAATAATTGCGTACACTTTGTCTTTGTAAAAAAGATATTAGGGAACTTGAAGAAATTGCATATCCGCCGAAAGCAAATGTTATACCTATAAATTGTGATTTTCCTCAGACGTTACCCTACTTGGTTATGATATGGACGTGGAATGTTGAAATTAGGAAAAGGAAAGTAGTTCACCTGGTTTTTCAAATGAATATCCAAATTGCGGTTTATCTTCCAACAATTGAAATTTATCTGGAATTCTGATATCATGTGCTGTGAGCGGTTTACAGTCCTTAGGTTCGTCTTCATCACACATCAGTTCTCTAGTAAGGAAACTGCCGGTGACGTTGAGCTCGGCATTAATAGCCGTCGGTTGTGAATTTCTAAGTCTGGCTGCAAAACGGAAAGAGTATATTAGCAAATTTATATTGTCGACAAGTCACTTTTTATTACTAATTCTATCTTTAAGAAAGGATTTTCCCGGATCCAGTGGCAAGTCATCCCAATCGTATTGGAACCTGTAGAAGGGAACGTCTTCAATATGTCTTTTCACAAGTGGTTTCTCCTTTGGTTTCTTCACTTTTTTCACTGCCTTTTTCATTTTCTCAGCACTATTATTAACAGTGCAGTCAAATCGACTTACGACTTCGAAAGCCACTCATAAAGAATACTTGTTTGCATTGCTTACTTGAATAATCAAAACTGCCTGGTTGCTGGGAAACGTCGGTGCTAGGTAACGGAACAGTGCCAGATCAGGAATTGGGAATAGGTGCATTCTGGACTACAGACGAACTAGCACATAGGATGAAATGCCCATCCAAGGTGGTGGTGTCGCAGCCACATGCAGACTATGCAAATGAAGTTTTAATGCTTATGAAGTGCCTTTCGAAAGTCATAAATTCTGCAATGCCGCCCACAAATTCGGCTAATAAACGTGTCAGTTTCAAGGGTGGCCGCCGACCGCCGTCGGCCGATGGGGTCTGCCTTTATTTCATCAATATTCTTATCCATCGAGGCGTATGCAAAATTTGCTGAATTCTAGGCCAGTACAGGTTTTGCTGTCCAACACAAAATCTAGCGCCCGTGGACAGGTAAAATGGCTGAATAAATAATTATCCTTGTACTGCCGCTATGGTCCTAAATATTCACATCCGTGTCGAGCGGCCTGGAGTGGGGATTCGACTATATCTAGCACCTTCTAGTCAAATTCCACTACATTAATAGCACGTACAGGCTCCCATGGAATCGTAGTTGAAGTGAAACTTTTTATTAAACCACCCTCGAACGTTCCACTTGGGCATAAATTCACTTTGGATTTATTTTTACCATAAACTCGGCCAAAATGTTTTCCCAGATGAAGATGAGGTTGTATTAAAGTTTGGGGTGCTGTGCATTAAAAGCAAGATTTTCGGGACCCGCCCCCAGAAAGTGGCTCGCAGATGCTTAAAGTGGTCCCAACTTTTCCAACGTTCCTCGGAAACTTTTCAACTTTAAAGCTTGTGTGCCTTTTACGGAGGAAGTTGGGCCAAACAACATATATGAAATAGCTGGCGTGCCGGCAACTTAAATACATTTAATTAAAATTCATGTATGCGCGCCGGTCGCGGTTGTGTGCGTTCGTCCCGCAGTCCTTCACTACTCTTGCGGCGTCTTCATGCTCGCGTTCCAAGAACCACCCGAGCCCCTGAACCCCGTGCAATCCCCGATGCGGCCACAAGCCCCAATGGAAGGCAAAAGCAAATAGAACAGCTGCCGTAATTAGAAAGTCATTACAAAGGCACGCCTCAGTTAACTGATTAATTCTTCTAATTTAAAATTTTAATTTATTCCGAGATTGGATTGAGCCGTCTTCGCCGTCGTCGTCGCCGCTAAGTCACCTGCAGAGCCACAGTCATTTCTTGGGTCGACCCTTCAGCCGGGAATTGGGGCTGAAAAATTCTCGGGGAATCATTTCCCGCTTACAAGTGGGACTCATGTTCCCGAATACTAAGCCCTGCTCCCCCGGACCTGGGGTGCCGGCGGGCAACAGCGTTTTTGTGTACTTTCAACACTGCACTTGAACTCCGCTTTCAATGACTCCTGCCAATTTGCATATTCGGATCAAGACTTTAAGTGCGGCCCTTGAGTGCTGCTGCCCCTGTGCGGGGAGGGAACCGCTTAACCGCTAAATGTTACAAGATAGCTCTTTCTTAATTAATTATGAGATATGTTGCAAGGATGTTCCGTTTAATTTGAAAATCTCGAGGACAATTAGACCGTTCCGGAGGGATGCAGCCTGCATTCAAAGTAGGAGCTCGAATAAGGGTGCTCAGCTTATCAGCCACTGAATTAAAGGGGGTAACTACAAGTTGAAAACATCGCGACCCTTGCCCCTTTGATCAAGTATTACACTCTGTATGCACACGTTTATCTTTCCGTACTTTTGGAGGGTTTCGAATCCCACAAATGCTTCTTCCTTATTTTCATCCTTGTAAGCGTGTTGTCATTTGAAAAACTGCTTTCTATGTTTTAAATCGTATATTTTACGTTATACACAGCTCACAGACGACAAGCCCCCATAAATGTGGTATCTGTAGACGCAAAATTTCGCGGTGGTTGGAGACACATTTTTCTTAGACTGCTACAATAATCTCTTTGTACAAAAATTACAAAAAAACTATATTTTACAATGTATGGCCGTATCTGGTTACGCAGCCACCTATACGTAACACATCCCTCCAAAATATTGCGGCCAAATCACAGTAATAGCGGCCAAAGTCACTTGTATGTATATAATTTAATAATTTATATTTATTTTATAATTTCCAATGCAAACATAAATTTGAAATATTCTGGCAAAGAAAACAAAGAAGAAAGGACTTAACTATAATGGACTTGGCTTACAATGTTCGTTTGTCATACAGGCTCTCTGTGCAATTGACCACAATGGGCCTAAGACAAACTGAACAACTCTGATAATCATTAAGTAAGATATTCAAAATTAAATCTATAAACATTATGCAATATAATCTGCAGCAGTGTCTAAGACCAAGTTGGCGAATCCAATTCAGGACCATTTTATTTACATGAATCGGTTCGATACTCATTTATTTTTATATAACGAATCAGGTTTCTTAAATTTTAATATCACAAATTTTCAGATATACGAAAATTCACTGACTGACTGATCATAAAAACCTATTGGGTACTTCCAGAAGCCCTAGAGTGCCATTGTTGCCACTTTGTATCTAGTGGTTCCCTCGATTGAGCGACTTGCGGATTTTAATAAACCAGGTGTCTTTAGACTCATTTCAATGTACTGAGAGATCAATTGTTGTTTTATGTCACTGCTATGTTTGCTCAGGGAAAGAAAGAACACGGATTTTTCTGTGATTGTTCATATGTCAATATTATGGACGAGTAGGAAAATTAAATCACTTAATGAAAGCATAAATTCCTTGGCATGATGGGATTCACTTACTTTTCGATAACAGTCTTAGCTGTAACTGATAGCATCGATTAAACAATATTTTATTAATTCACTTATACTTGTGCGTCATGTTATTTGATTTTTTGCCGATGATTAAATTAATTTAAAGTGATACTGAATATGTTTTCGCGATTAGTCGTCTTAGTCTCGGGCAAAATATAGGTTCCCGTTTGCTTGTTTGTTGTTTTATTATACGTTCTAAAAGATTGATTTCAAATTTTTATGCTACGGAGCTCATAAGTCAATTTCAAATAAAAGCTACACATTATTTGTCTGTGAATGAAATTTTATTTTTTTATGTGAAGTGAATTTTTTAGTTCATATCTGCATATTACATTTCACGAAAATAGAAAAATCGTTGGTAAAACCAAAGGTGCACACCCGCGGTTTTTCTCCTTTTATTAACATTGTTTAAAAATAAATTTAAAAAAAAAAAAGTTTTGGGCCCCAGGCGCGAATTAGAGCCAGCAGCGTGGAAGCCTGACACTTTGCCGATTGAGCCACGAGATCGTTGTTATAATAGCATATAATCTTAACTATATCAAAATCGAAAGGCTGTCGCATAAAATCCTTTAACCGTTTGCGATCGGCAAATTTCCCTGGTGGTTTGGCCAATAAATACTTAAAACACCTGTCGATCGTAAAACAGAGCTACGTACTCTAAGTACATGTGGTATTTTATAATCGAGAGGTGTTGTAAATTTTTACTAAAAATCAATACCGCCATAGTGGCAAAGTCCGGCTTTCAAGATAAATTTTAAAAGGGAGCTTTTGTAGGAAATTTTTTTTAAAATTTTTAAACTATTTGACAAATCATTATGAAAATCAATAGACTTCTATTATGATAGTTAATTAATCGCTATAAAGAAGAATCAACAAAATCGGTCCAGAATTGTGACCTCTAGTGTGTCCTTAAATGTACAGACTAACGGACGGAGAGTGATGTTGTTTTTCAAACACAAGCGTAGATCATAATGACTACTCAAAAAAATTTAAAAAATGGTATCATTTTCTGGAGGAAGGTCTCATCTTTTCCAAGCATTATATTAAAAGTTGATTACTTGTAAAATTCCCCGAGTTATAATTACTGGAGCTTTGACGATAGCTCCAGGCTGCCGCGCTAGTCGATAATAAAGCACACACCTGCGATATAGGGCTTTCTAAAAAAAGGGGGGACAGACGAAACTATTTTTAAATATTAGTAAAATATTTAGCGTTTTTATAAAAGGTTTTAATATTTTCATCATAGAAAGAATTATTTTAATGTAAAATTGTATGTTAATGATCAATTAATGCAATGAAACTTTTTTAATTTAAAGTTTGCCGATTGTGCCAAAGCTTGCCAAAAAGGGACCGTCGATGAATCGTTTGAGGTTCCCACATTTGGCTAATTTTAACAGCGGTGCAGGACGATCTGCTTCCAGATGTTATGATTAATTTAAATGCTGCTAATTTATTATGAATACCTTTGTGTTCCGGCCAAATTGAATCATTACTAAACATGAAATGCGATCAGCTGGACGACTGCAGATGGAGCTCGGCAAAACCCGACCCGATGGTGTACCAGGCATACGAGCCATCCTGGGCCAAGAGCCCTAAGCCCTGGAGACAAATTTCATGACCAGTCGTGTGCACAAATAATTTAGTCCGAAGTGAAAATTATTAACGTATTCAGGAGGACGTGGCTTCCATGTAAATTGGGAGCACTTTCGGTGTATTTGTCAGCTTTTGTGGATTGAAAATAAATTGAAAATAAGAGGATTTCAAAAATGTAATTAATTTGTACTGGTCACCTGCACAGGGGTGAACGGTGATCGCCATTGTGATAAAGCACGGAGAGAACCCAGTCTGGCGCCATGTTTGCATGTTGCACATGGGCTTTCCGGTAGTCATTATCCCTGGTAATTGCAATAAATCGCCCGTGGCCCCCAAAGAATATGTCCATACAATTGTAACCCTATTCAGCAAATATATGATATTACTCGTCTTAATGAATTTCATTTTTCATTTCCCTACTCCTCCGGTGATGTTAATTAATACACCGAGTGCAGAGTCGAATTTCATTTCTTTGAACATACCAGTGTTTTAGAGATCTCATGTTCGCTCTCGACATTAATTAAAAATTGTATGATGACCGGATTGTTGGTATAAATATACTTTTAGGGTGCACTTTTATGAAAATTCGAAATGTAGGCATTAAATGTTTGCAGACTTTGATGGTTTTTGAAGTTAGTTGAATTAGCAAAATTAGTAGGAAATAAAACTGAAAATAAAATTAAAAAAGTCTACTACTTTTAGAAACGCAAAAAACATTTTGATGAATGTAATTCCTCTTTGAAAGCATGAAATATTACATTTAATTACAAATTCTTGCAGATATATAATCCTTGATATGAGATGATGCTACAGGCATAACGTTACCTTTTATTATTATTTTTATTATTATTATACTTGTGATTGGCAATAGCAGTTCCACAGGACGCAATGTTTTATGGAATTTGTGTAACACATTTCTATTTAAATTTATGTTCTTTTAACTATCAACTGAATGTTTTCGCTCCAGAAAACACCACAAATTTTGAATAAAGAAATAAATGTAATAGCGCATTGCTCAAATTTCAGTTAACAATGTGCGCTGACAACTATGACAAGCTGCATGAAATCTTTTCAGGGTTTTTGGTGTTGTTGTTTTATTTCAATTGCACCACTTTACTTGAATGTATTTTGCATTTTGATAATGAAACAATTTTTATTGATATTTTTTTATCTGAAGTATTATAAACTTTTCACGATGCTGTGCGTATATTTGTGCTCAGAAGAGACACGAAAGCAAAGTAATCCCTTTTAAAGGATAACTTTTCTTTACATAAAAGTTTTAACTAAACTCTTTATAATTTATGAATTCTTTATTTATAATATTATATTATATAAATATATAATTATTTGAAATAATTTGATGCTTATTAAAAAAATATCATACTATTATTAAAGTCTAATTCGTTGTAAGCAGTATTGAAAAATGAGATTTTTGTGTCACCTTATCTTGTGTCAAATTTATTAATAATAATTTAAAATAGAGATGGCCGTTTCTCACTAAATGTTTAGTTCACTGATTATTGCCCTATTACTGACTGAGTTAGTGATAATGAGAACACAATGCAAATGAAGTTTCACTATCACTAGTAAGCCAGGGGTTGTGCAAGCATCATAGCACTATCATTGATTCTTCACTGAAATAAATATAAAAAAATAAGGCCACAGTAAAAAGTTTAATCACCTCTGATTTGAAATATGTTCAACAAAATTTACTGTTTTCATGATAAAGAAAGTACGTTATTTCTCCAGAAGTGTTTGTCAAATGTTAATTGTAGTGATTTACACTCATTCGTAAAGCCAAACATATTTCGATAAATTCCGGAAAACGCGAAGTACTTATGACCATTCCCTTCATTAATCTGCAGATCATTGTAAGCAAGCTAATTTGATGTTCATGGCTAGATACAATTCAGGACTACCAAATGGTCTACCAACTTTCTCCGGCTTAATATGGCGCTTCCAAATGGTAATGAAGTTGAGAAATAAAAGAGCAAGAAGCCCATGTGTTTATGTAATAGCCACTCAAGAACTTTTCTTGGCATTTCCTTGGCGCTAAGTATTTTTCCGGCGCTATAAAGTTAATCCAGCCTAAGCTTATCGAGCATGTTTTCATTTAACGCACCATTAGGTTAATTGGAAGCAACGGCGGCAATAGCAGCGATCCGACGCGTCGAGGCGCGCGCTATTCTAATGAAGTTCGATAATTTATTGTGGCTATTTTTTGCCGTGTCACGTACAAAATGTTATTGTATCATTGCCAGCATGTTGAACTTACCACAGAAGAATCAGTTCGGATGGGATTTATGTCGCAATAACAAAACGCTAGAACTGGAAAAGGGGACAAGAGACGACGCCGGGAGCTAGTCCTTGCACTATTGCTTCGCAGCTTGTGTCCTGTGTCGAAAAGTATGTTTATTGTCCGCCACAGCACGATACCATCTTTCGGCTTGTAGTTCGGACAGGATAGGAAGCAATTAAAGGTTTGCCACCCCTGAAACCTTTTATAATACGCCGGCGGGCTACGAAAGCTTTCCTTCTGCTCTGTAAATCGGCCAGGAATCGAGATCGGGATATTTACGCTATCGCCAGGAACGACCTCATTCTCTATTTCTGCGGATGACAAATAATTTCTAGACTAATCCTTGCACACGTCTGGGGATGAACCAGGCGGCGTGTTGTCCTGCAGTTCTTGGATGGGGCGAAGGACGGGTCAGGACTAGGATATAATAATGGATTGAAAAGTACTCCAATATTTATGGAGGAAAACAGGGGCTAGGGAGCGTCTAACACATAAACTGGGAAAGCGGCATCTTGGGAATTCGATCGATTTGCCGTCTCCCAGGCGCACCGTGCCAATAGTTAATTTATTTGAGAATGCCGAGTTGTCTCTTCCTTTTATTACCTATTTAGATGAAATTTATTTGCTTGCTGTTGCAAAATTTATAAGCTTCGTACGACACCTGCAGGATCTGGAAGTCCAGAACGTGTCCCTGCTCTATGTCCTGGTGTCTCGGTGCCTCGGTAAACATCTCGCACTTATTGCTTTTGCATTTCGCCTCTAATAGAAATTGCCAGGATGCGTCGTTGTATATCCGAAGCAAAGGGTTTTCCAAAGGGGTCATATCAGCGGAAGACCCAATTTACCCCCAAGGAGATATTTACCCATAGAAAAAATATCGAGGACAAATACGAAAAATACCCACGTCTGGGGAAAGGTTTATTTAAAGTGAGAGTATAAACTTTTGCTATTGCTGCTGCCACTCTGCCAGTTGTCAGTCAGTTTTCTGGGAGTGTTATTAAATATTCAGTCACCTGGCGAAGCCCTAAATCCAATGAAAACGTCACTGCCGGTGTTGTGATGTCTTTCCGCCGGCGCATGGGCTGATCTGTCTTCCTCTTAATTGAAGAGAGTGTTCTATTCACGGCTGCCGGGTTCTAGAGCCCAAAATTGGAAGTGACGAATGATTGTAGGGGTTTAGACAAGTCCACAGACTTGTACCATGCGCCAGAACTTCCGTTCAGTTGGAAGGTATCGAAAACATTCCATATATGCTTCCATTAAGTCCATATGAAGCAATTTGTCACGGACTGCAGCGGCTAGCCAGGCTAGTCTGGCAACAGTCTGATGCCTGAGGCGGCAAGTGCTTGGCTCGTTATTCCTTGCTCCCCCGCCTGCACAGGTAAACAGCTATCATAAAAATGGGGCACTTTATTGGCACCGCATACAAAATTTATGCATATCGGCCCATTGTAGCGCGACCCGTGGAGTAAATCGATATTCGGAAATATTTTTACCCCGTATGCATTATCTGGGCAAACGCTAATACGCGCGGCCACCGTCTGACCCCTTTGGCAACTCCCTGCCAATAATTTCACAATACCCTGGCACGACCACGTTCGTTATATGCGCACGAGAACCGTGCTGGCAGTTTTTGCTTTTTCGCAATGTAATTCCCTCGAAATGGACTTGTGCTTTATTATTCCACTCCATTTTAATACCGACAATTGAGATAATGTCAAGACAGGGCCATTTATCAAGGATTGTCAAATGGATGCTTTTTTGATTGCGAGTAAAAAAGTTTTGGTCAGGGCGAAGATACCGACCAGTTCCAGATTGCATTTTTTCTGTTTTTCGTCATAGCGCTTCTTTTCTTTACTAAGAACCTGCATCGATATTTTAGCCTATCCGTTCTTTTTATTTACTTCGAAAAAGCAAACTTAATCGATTTCTTGAAAGTCGGAATTTATCTACCTTTCAATGCATTAAACTCCTGGGAGGGGTCTAAGACATCCGCAATATTCTCACATATTTGTAGTTTCTAATTTAAAAATTTTGGTTGCAGGTATAGGCCAGAATAATTCGTAAGCACGTTTATATATTTTTATAGCACAATTTTTTAACATTTATTGATTTTATTATTGCGGTTTTTGTTATTTATAATTATTGATTGCAGAAGTTAACCACCCCTTGAGTCAGAAGGGTCTAATGTCTCTAGTGTGTTAATTTGGGTAGTGGTGGATGGTTCAGAGAATATTAAAGAAATTATATTGTCATATTATTTCATGTGAGAGACTATTTTTATGTTATTTACCAGTGGGTGTCCGCGATTTTATCCATACAAAGTATGTTAGTCCAATTGTTACTCATTTGCACTTTCTGTTTAACCTGTCTTCTTTGTGCTCATGTGTTATGCATCGCATCACGTCACGTATCATGCTTCATGTGCTATTTAGGTGTCATTATATCGGGTGTTTTGCTTGCAAATAAAAAACTTTATATAAGCTTAGTATCGCAATTTTTTTGCGTACCTGACTGAAAGAATTTGTTCGAAGTAAAATTTTTTGGAAGTAAAATTTACTGGTATTAAAATTTACTGAATAGAATCCTCTGGGCTGCAAAAAATGTCGGGAAGTTTTTTTTAGATAAAACATATTGGACAGCAAAATTGTCTAAGCAGCAAAAAATTCTGAAAGTAGAATTTACTGGATAGTAAATTTGCTTATGGTAAAAAGGGTTATACAGACTGCAACTAACTATTAACTAGTAACTATTTGGGCCTTTATTCCAATGCCATGTTGAGGTTGCGGGTAACAAACTCAAATGAAAGACAAATATTCCCGCTCTCGCCGCAAGCAATCTCGCAGTACCTCGCTGGATGAAATTGCTTCCTAAATCATTGGCAAAATATTTCGATATTCATACAAATTTTGGTTTTATTACATAATTTTGAAATTAATATCCTCCTGAGACCAAATATTTTCCATCCCCAACGGAAATAATATTGACATTTAAAAATTTTCAATTTTCAGAAAATTCAGAAAGCAACGCAAAAGTTACGTGTAGTGCAAACAGGGGCTCAGGTGAAAGAGCGTACAGAAAACGTGCACACAGTCAATTCGCAATAAATCTGGAAAGCGGTGAAGTCGTATTGTAGCAAAGTAGTTCTCTTGGCTTTCTTTCTTAGGAAAACTGAAGTTCTTTGACAAGGTGATTAAAGACTGAATAAAATATTTGAATATTGGGAAGACAACTACATACCTTGTCTCTTGAGATGCACTTGCTTCTTTTGTGGAAAGGAAATATCTTGAATGATGCAGTTTTTGCTTCTTGAAAAACAACGTCATCCCGCGTGTTCAATTCCAATGTGTACACTAATTAAGATGAAGAGGGTAACAAATATGGTCGGCAAAAACTGCGAATCTATTAGACAATAGGGATGTCTACCTTATTATAAAGATAAAATAACTTGCATTGTTTTTAGGATTCCGTACCTCAAAAGGAAACAAATGGATCCCTTATAAGACCACTCACGCCTCTGCCCTTTGTTCGTCTGTCCGTCGACAGAACAGATTTTCTTCGAAATCATGCGACGTAGTAACTAGAAATTTGGCATATTTATATTACGTCTTATTAAACCACATATTTTGCTCTAGTTAACACTTTAAAATAGAGGGGGTAAATTAAGTACTCGGAATTTATTTTTGGATTTTATATATCATGTGGAGTAATCATTTAAAAGGGCGTATAACGTCTTACTTAAGGTTTACAGGAAAACTATAACGAAAATCCTGTCTTATAGATTTCTAGAAATTAATTTTACAAATTTGTCATTTTATTTGCGGTCAACTGCGGTGCAGAATTATTTTCCTAAACGCCTCATAAGTTTGTATTTTTACAAACCATAGATTATCGTTAAAAAGGTTTTTTGTGATCTCTGGCACCTTACTAAATATTTCGCTTGATATACAACAAATAAACTAAAGTTTTAATAAATGACTAAACAAATAAAAACTCCCTGAATTTGCTTTTCCCAATGGATAATAAAACGTTAGAAACGCTCCTGGCACATGCATCCAACAAATGATTAAGTGTTCGTTGACATCCTTCCTTGTTTCGAATGAATTAAATTATTAACAAACAAGTCAAAATTGTAGTGTGACAAGCCAGCTTGGAGCACTCAACATTCCATAAAGTGGTACATATGAGAATAAGCAAAAATGTTAAACTTTCCGTGAAATTTTGTTTGGTCTCTGGTATCTAGAGACCTGGGACCTGTCTGCACAAAATAAGGATGTATGAAGTTGAGCCAAAAACAGTTTCGCAACGCTACGGCGCACCACTTGCAAATGCTAACTAATAAAAACTACTTAACAAATTATTAAAAAAGTTTAGTAATCAGAAGGGTGATGTTGTCAGTCCTTTGGCCCTCGACTACATAGCTACAAGGGAGGTGTCTTGTCTTTCGGGCTGGGCACAGGTTGTGATGAGCCACTACCTGTGCACAGTTCAGTAAGCAGAATCCCTCATCTAGCCGATACATCCCATAAAGCTCAAGTAGGTTCTGTATCGAGCGTAGAAACTTCCTGTGGTCCTTTTATAATGAAGGTACATGAAAGTTCAGTAAACAGAGTGAATGGACATCCAGTGCCGGAGATGTTCTGTTCTGAGTATTACTAAAATTCTAACGTGTTCATCCCTGGCACATTAGACGACGTCCTGTACCAACACATGACACATTAGAAAAAAATTTCCCGCCTAAGTATGCTGAGCATTTAAGATGGAAATTGTGTCTCGGGGCAGGTAGAGATATTTGAGCAAAATATTTTGCATAATTTAATATCAACACAAACACAAGCTTTGCACACACAAGTAATCCTTGGGCATACCTGTCATGAATTACGGCATTCTCCATTGTTTGCCTTACATGCAAAGCATTTTCTTAGTCTTTTTGCCGAGGGACCTGTTTCCTACCTCTCATATGGCCGAAAGGAAATGACTAAGTAAACTAATTTGAGTATTTCCGTGAAATGGGCGGACCTACATCCACATGTACCCCGCATACACCTGCCGGGATTCAGCTAGAACAACCCGTCTACCTTTTGCGCGTTTTGATTAAAATCTGCTTCTGGATGGGGCTATTGTGTAAATGTAAGCACCAGTCTCCAAATAAATTTTGAATTTATTTAAGTTGAGTAGCCGCGTAGAAAATGAGAAAAAATTAATTTAATTAGCAAAAATTTTGTATTTCATATTTTTACTTATTTTACCTTTAAAAACGTTGCTTTCGGTATTCTCTTAGATGATCTACAAAAAGCTATTCAAAGTTTTTTGATTCCTTATTGATACGAATTTTTACGTCCAATTAAAATGATGATATAAAATTGGTCACATATTCGTATAATTTATACAGTGGATTTTGAGTCCCATGTAAAATCTGCTTATTGAAATTACTAAGTAAATTGATTAAGTATAAGTAAGTATAAAATCAAAAGTGAAATCAAATCAAAAGTATAAACAGTTTGGTAAGCGGAAAAATTGATTTATCAAGATCGATTTAGTAGTTCCCTAAAAAATTGCAAAAAATGAGGACAATTCTTCAAAACCATAAAAAATTTTCAAAACCGATTTTCCAGAAAATAATCGGTGTACATCTTTAGAAAAAGAAAATCTGCTCAAGTGCTCAAGAGTTCCATACGTAGCTAATCTTAATTAGATCTATAAAAGCATGCGTAATAATATAAATTATTTCTGCTTTTAGACATTTTCCTCCTTTTTCGCTGGAATGATTATTTGTACATGGTACTCTATAAGTTTTGACCAAGGAAGAATATCAAGGAAAATAGTAAAATTTTGACAACGTTTTTTGAATGTTCTAAGCCAGGCTTCATTACTTTAAGATTGTACTAGTACTACTAATATTTACATTTCCGTACACTGAGGCTTTAGAACATTATTTCCTTTTCTTCAATTGCTTATGGTAAATTTTGCAGGTATGGGTCACAAGGTGTCTATGGAATGACTATTTGTAAAAAAGTAAGAAAATAAGTGGCTTCAAAGAATTAAAATGTAGTACTTGAAGCGAAGCTGTGGACGAAGTTTTTAACTACTCAGATAATGCGTTTTGGTTTGACCTATGGTATCGAATGGGATGGGTACTAAATTATTTTTACATCGAAGGCGAGGAATTTTAACAGGAAATTTCAGTTGAATACTGACAGAATTCCGTGAATAACCTAAGTAGCACTTGACTTCTCGCGCGTTAAACGCATTATATCGACGTAACTGCATTTTGGCGCTCGTGCATAAATCGCAGCAAGAATCGCGTCATCTGGACAAGGCCTCAGATGAACATCCATAAATAATTGCGTTTAAATGCTTGCTACAGTGGGTATCGTCTTTGCCCTTTTTATAATTGGTTTCTAGCTTTATAAAATTAAATAAAAGATGCAGCTTTTGAATCAAAGTTTTTCTATTTCTTCTAATTGCATATTACTAAATCTAAATCTCCACATATATCACAATTTCCAAGCACGAATTCCGAACTATTTCAATGGTATTGGGTATTTAGATTAGAGTGCAATTTTTTTAAACACTTTAAATAGGGCTAGGGTAATATTTCAAAAACTGCCAAATGATTCGATTGTAACTTTAATTAGAATAAAAAGCGAACCGCTGATGTTGATCGACTTCACATAGACCGAAATTTCAGGTTGGACAGCAACAAGTCCTCTCAAGCTGCACTGAGCTGCAATTTCCGGCTGATGGATCTTATTAAAATAAATTCACTCACATCGATCCGCGTAATTGTTTGTTTGACTCTGAAATTTAATTCCTTTTTCGCGATGTCTGGCAAACGCAGTCCGCGCGGTCATAGGCATTTCGCTGAAGTGCTCCCGCTGGTGCGTGAATGCTGCCGCAAGCAAAAAATATGGTCCCAACTACGCGAGCGTGCATAACTGCAAAGGGCCGGGCCGCAATGAAAACAAAATGCAAAAAATATCGCTCGCAATAACAGAAATTTAGAGGCGGCGGGCGGCAACCAGAGCCCCACCAAATTTAGTTTAGCTTTTAATTTACAATTCATAAACTTGGGCGCTGTTTCTGCTGCCGGGAGCCAGATCCATTAACCTATAAATTCCCGATACACCGGCTCTCGATACCCATTCAAACTGGGAAAAGCTCCGCGAACCTGCAGCCGCAGTCGGGCCGCGGGTCAGTGTGCCCTGGCCGATAACCCCGATGGTTCCCGGAGGTTTGTAGGTATGAAACCACCGCAGTTAGGGAGGGACGTAAATTAAAAATTGCGAAATGTTTCCATTGTAAATCGGCAAGGACGGCTGTGATATATCCCGGGTCCGTTTCACCGGGCGTTTGCTACAATAGTCCTGGTAATCGCGTGATTCATTACAGGCTGCCAGTGAAAAATGCAATTTTCGGTCAACCTTAAGCTCCCTCTGCCGGACATAAACTCACCTTCCCTTGAACCGGGAACCGGACCGAAGTCCGGCTCCAGAATGAAGTTGGCCGTAAATCATCACTGAGTTATAACAGAGACAGCATAAATTACTTGTGCTGATGCTGTGCCAAAAGTTGCCGGGATCATGAACCCGGAGATATTAAATCGGATAACCCGGAAGAGAGAGGAGTTGATGTGATGTAGTGTCTCGTGCACTTGAGTAATTTTATAAATGCTCCGACGTCTGAGGTAGTCGGGCCTGGCTCGGGATGAGACATCTTGTGATGTACCAGTCGCCGTTCCATGCAACCGAGATTGTATCCCGGGTCCCAACCCGTAACCGAGGATGTCAGTGTAATGTATGAGTCACGGTAGATAATGAACACTTCAAAGGGACAAAGAATCGCTAAGGTTTTCCGGGGGCTGAAATTATTTAAATGAACGCGGCATTGATATATTTCAACCACGTCTGCTCTGATGGGGCCGTTTAATTGTTGAAGATGTGGCAATACCGTCGGAGTACTTTAAAATGCAAATGGCAGTTTACATGGGGTGCAATTTTATTTTCCACGCGGAATCGAAGGTGTTGAACTGTGCTGATTTGTAATAATAGTACTGAATAATGAATCACTATATTAATGAAAAATAAATAATAAAGGTTCAACAAAGTTTACACCACCTTTTCTACAATAATATAAGTGTTTATAAAACTTTTCCTCAACCTAAACTAGGTTTTAGAATCTTCAAGTCTTCTCTATCTTATCTCACAGTAAATGGTCAGCAACTGACTGTAGCTTATTGTAGCGGTCAAGCGGTCATGGATAAATGCCCTATACAAATCAAGCTACAACCATAGTTATATATTCTACAGTAAGTTGTTCGTAACAGTTTTCTTACCTGACGAGATTACAGGCTTGCGACTAAATAACGTTAAACATTTAGTTTTTCAAAAATTTTTACGTTTTACATGACTTTTTAGACCTTTGGATGATCAAATTTAAAGACTTACTGAAGGAAATGAAGATATAATTTATAGTATTTTGACGTGGATTTATATATATGAAGATGTAAAAATTAAAAAAAAAAAAATATGTACATCTGCATGAATTATTTTTCAATTAAATAAAATTAAATTTAAACAGACACACCACAAGATTCTTAAAAATTTACGAACAAATTTAAAAAGTGTCTTGACTTCTATTGGAATCACTTGAACTTGAAATATTTTTTACGTAATATAAAATAAACATCTCAATCTCACCTGAGTTCTACAATTGTGACTGTGATTGGAATAAAAATCTATTTTGAAAGCAATTAAGAAGAACCTATCAGGAATACTTGATTTTAACTTGTTATTTTATATTCCTATTTTAGCTTTTTCTCAATATTTTTTAAATTAATATTTGCGTTATAGTAAGTTCAAAAATTACGATAGACAGGCAACTTGTATTCTGCTTTTTTAAATCAAGGATTCATATTTTGTTTTCACCCAATTACTTATCCAATTTAGCAAGCTAACAAAAAAACCATATGTCGCCATATTTACCAAGGTGCAATCTGTTTAATTAAATATTTCAGATAATCAACACGACAAGCATTTCGGGGTGCAGCCCTTTTTACACTATCGACTAATTTCAATTTAATAAACCGCCACCATATCCTTTTAACCACAAACCCTATTTTATTGACGACAATCGCATTCCGTTATTCTTTTCCACGTATGAAAACAAAAAAATTTATAAATTTATTGTAAATTCAGAGAGTTGGCGGGCATCCATCAACACCAATCCATCATGTCGCCACGGGATGTTATCGGTGAAGTCTGTTAAACAAATGTTCATGGACGATTCCCCGCAAGTGATTTATGAATTCGATGCGCTATAAAATGTCCATCAGTCAACCGCGAAAGGGGAAGGGCGGTCCAAATCACTTCTTTGATATTAAACAGAGATAAATCTGCCTGATTCATGGCTACATCTATCTCGTTTGTCATCAATTTAAAGTTTATCCCTCGAATATGGACTCAAGTCCGGAACAGTGTTCTGAACACTAAAGGATATCGCTAGTTGCTGCGTCCGCGTAAGTCTGTATGCTCCTGAAGGAAGCCGGAAGGGCCATTAGGACGTGATTGAAGTAAAAATTAAACGAACCTCTGAGAAGTAAGAGGGCAGGCACTTCCGTACCGCTTTGTTAGGAAAACGGAAAATGTTCTTGTCCAAAATTAATCCCTCCCGAAAAATCCCATTAAAGGACAGCTCTCAGGGGCATTTGTTCGAAATCACGAAATATGTTTTGTTAAGTAAGAAGAGATGGAATGTGTAATTGAATTTTACAGGAATCGGGGATGCATACATTCGTCTCCATTTTAGGGCATTACTGAGATGCTTACGGAAAAGCTTTCACTCGCAAAGACGCTCCTCGGGAGGAAAAGGAATCCATTCTCCCAAGTTCGTTTCTCATCCTACGAGTGCAGGGGGCCCAAATTCATGGAGTCGTCTTATTATGACAGAAGAAACACAGAGTTCCACAGAGCTCCGTCTTAGAATCTGAGAAGACGCCTTCATTGGAGATATTTTTCTAAAGCCCTTTTAGAGAATTTCATTTGCCATAAATTTTTCTGTGTGTATGTACGGGGGAATTCGCGTGGGCATACACGGAGGCGGCATACAAGGCGGACGGAAAGTTTCGCATGCCAACTCTGGGCAGAGTCCATTGAGCAAGAACTTATAAACGTTGACATGAGCAATAAAACCACAACAGATGGGAATTATGTCTACGTTCAGAGACAGTCCTGTTCGATTCCCTTATTGACGTGGACTCCATAAAATATGGCCGTTCTTTATGTGGGATTTTTAAAATTTAAGCGCTCCGGTTGACCAACCTCTGGACATATCAGAAAAGGTCACTCGAACTATTTCTGAATCACTCACATGGTCTTTTGGTCTTTTTCGCAAAGTGGACTGTGGCATAGAACATCGTATTGGACAAGTATTGAACATGCTTCTGACGTATCCTCGTAGCACTCTTAAGGTTATTAATTTAATGAGTTTTGCATTAAATTGCTAAGACCGAATTGAAGAATTCTTTGGTATTTAAGTTAGTGAAACCTTTAACTATCACTTATATTACGCCTAAGAATGTAAGCCTAAATTCATTATGAAATCAAATCTAAATCAAGAGTTTATTTAGGGAGACTTAAGTGCCCAATTTTTATAACAAAATTCTAGGAAAGCTATAAATCTCCTCTTAATCCATACGGAAAACGTTTTGTAGTATATTTATCTTACACTACTGCAAACGCTTTGATTTTAAATATTTAAGTTGTTGATATCGTTCAAAATGTTCTAAAAGGTTAGAATTAAACTTTTGTGTTATAGAAAATGTTGAGACATCCCATAGTGACCTCACCGAGTTATTACATCCTAGTTCTCAGATTAGCAATCGATTATTCCAATTGTGCAATTGTGATGCCTCAACAATTCAACTTAATTCAGTTAAAAAGCGCACAACACTAAAATCTATCAAATAACAACACTAGCGTTAAGAGGACCATAATTCGATCCTGAATCGAGAATCCTTTTTCTCAGTTATTTGCAAATGTTCCATGTAACTTTTGCCACTTGGTATATTTTACTATACTCTTTGATTAGACGCCTTTACAGCCACTATTCATAATTCATATGCTGACCGTTGCCTACATTTTACACTAGTGTTATTTTCCTTTTTTACTTTTTAATGGTAACTTTTGCTCTACACTTCTATTGCATTTAATATAAATTTTAATAAAGCGCTTATAAAATTTAAAACAAGTAAAATTGTTGGGTATATTAAAACTTGACGTGATAAATAGATTAGAAATCTAAGCATCAAAATTGCTTAAGTTTATAATAGTAAAATGGCGATATGTCCGGCTATATTTATTTAATCGAATTAAAAATTCACATCAATATTAGTGTGAAAAAAAATATGAAAAGAAAAATATGATACACAGTAGTGTCATCAAATAATAACATTTTAAATGTTTCCTACTTGCTGTCCATATTAATTTAAATTCCGTACATAGTGCCACATTGTCTGATTGTCTGAATGAATATTGAGATACGTATTTAAATTAATCATCATATTTATCAAATACCCCCAACAAGTACGCGGCCAGGAATGGCCTTTTAGGGTTTTGCTCGTAATTAGCAAGTTCTGATGGATCACAACATTATATGCGACTGAATTAGCTGAATGGCCGAGGTCAATGGAGTTGATGACATGGACTTATCTGCGGAGTAGGCTATAGTTGGCTTGAATTTTCCAATAACTCTTTGTGGGGCACGTGCGCACATGCGGCTGTGTTATCTTCGATTCTAACAATGTTATTGTCTGTGCTCAGGAGCCGTTGGAAAGCGTTCGATGAAAATATGACAAAGTCCGAACTCCTCCCTGCATAATGCGCCGAGAGAATTTCGCTATTTGTACTGTGACTCCAGTCCAGCTTTATGAAGTCTAGTAAGCATAGGTATGGGAAATTGTAACCAATACCAGGTCACTTTGCTTGCCCCATCATCTAGCAAGAACGAGGGCAGCAGTTGAAGTTTATTCAAACAGAAAGTCATCACGTAATTACCGCATTCGGAAAATCCTCCGGAGGTATTCAGGCGTTTTTGCATGTCGTTCTATGTGCTCAACAAGACCCCTTCTATAAATTTCGGTGCATCGATTTAGTCACCTCCGGGCTAAATAAGGAAAACGTTGTTAGAGTTTCCTGAAGGCTTTTACTACCTCTCACGTCTGCACCATTTTTTCCACTGTTCCACTCCCTAAAGAACAATGGACACCGTCATAGTGTGTCTTAATTTGCCCAACATTGAACTGTGTGGTCAAATTCTGACAAAAATATGAAAGTGCTTTGGAGTGGGCGTGAACTCAAAGGAGTTCGAAATCCGTAGAAGTCGCTGCAGCAATTTATGGATCAGAAGACACTGTGGCAAACCGCCAGGGCAACATACTGTGACGAATTTTGCTAAACTTCTGTTTCGCAGCAACGAACGTTTCAACGTGTCAAGAAAATATGCTGAATGTTTCTGGGATATGGTTTGGCAACCCAACACCACTGCCAGCCTCTGCATCTCTTCTCTGGAAACTAGTTCGTGGATTTCAGATCCTGTCAATGCGCTCGTGAGCGGGGACCCATATATTCTTGCCCTGGAAACCCTTCCGGTGGCACCCGTTCGAAAACTTCCATAATATTTTTAATTATTAACTCACGTGAAATTCAGGGCCTCTGTATGGAGCTCACCGCAACGAGGCTTGTGCAGAAAGGTTTCGACATTTTAAATTAATTCACCAACATGGATTGATGGTTTGCCGGGGGTTATATTTTGAGGAAAGTACACGTCGAAATTATGCCGGAGAAAGAGTATGTAGCGCTCATATGCAGTTTGGAGAATTAGGAATAATCCGATCGGATGTGCTATGTACATTTGTTGCATCGTTGCTTCAATAGCGGTTTATGCACTAGACTCGAATAATCTTCCTTATTTATTTGAGTGAATGGAAGTTTTGTGGCTACTCATTCACATATTGCAAATTATATTTGTTTGAGTGCTCGTTCGATTTTGTTTAATCGACTATTCCAGGACGAGATGTGGGCTCGCATATTTTTGTTCTGTTAACGAGTTTTACAAGCAAATCAGGGAGTCCCTTGTTTGTTCTATGCTCTATGAATAGATCATCATTTTATACTATTGTTCATTTTTATACTGCAATATCCGGTCACTGAAAGTATAACTTGATTTTTGTTAATTTAAAAACTCTTCACCAATTGACGATATCAGAGTTTATAGAAATACTTTTAGAAAATTATCATATAGAAATTTTCCAAAAAACTTACACTGAGATCGCAAAATCTAAAATATTTTCCGGAGTATTAAGAACCGCACAATAATGTTTTTAACTAATTTTTTGGTAATAAATTAGCTTATCATCTCGTTCCATTTCAGTCAAAAGTTTTGGATTTTGTTTATATTTAGTCTGAATTGAAAACTCAAAGGTAAATAGCGACTACAAAGTTTTAGCGACAACGCACATGGTTATAATATCTATGGTTATAATATGTATGATATGAATAGTTTCTCGATTTTATGCTCGATTTTTTCTCAAAGCTTAAAATTGACGAGATTTGTAATGACAAAGTCCCAACTCTTTTCTGCATAATGTGACAAAGTATGCTCCTGTATAGAAAGAAGTTCCATCAAAAATTTCCAAGTAATATACCAAAATATGTGATGTGAAACTGTAGGCCTCCAAATATTGGAAAAACTAAAGAGATCCGTTTACATAGATGGTTACAAAAAGCCAATTTTCAGAAATAATTTTATTTGGTTCAATAATATTTAGACTGTTTTGCATAATATTTCGGTTTTAGATTTCCAAAACTCAACAACTTACAACCCTAAGATCGCAGCTCATTTAAATACAAATTAAATCAATTTCAGCTACTACATTGGTTTTAATCATCATTCATAGAAAAAGCGGACCAAATTACACTTTGAAGTTTAAATAGTTCTTGATTTATAAAGATTTTTATAAATTGGTTACGATGACCGGTTTTACTTATCGGGGTTACCCGAATCAGTTATCATTACTTTTCGATGTATTCCTAAGGGTACAAAGACCTTTGAATTTCGATCCCTTCCTTTTTACAAAAACACATCAATTGCTAAGGCTAATTTTTCTTTTCTGTTTAAAGCACGGAAAGACAAATCTTATAAATTTTTAAATATGACAATTCCAGTTCCTTTCGATTCCGTTTTACCCTAGAAACATTTTCTACCTACTCAGGATCTACAACTTTTCCTGCCTGGTTTAATTTCTCCTCCCCGCTTCATAATTTTTCATTTTGCATATTGAGGAATTTATTCAAAATTCACTCCAGTTGTTTTTCGAAAAGATATGTAAATGAGCTCAAATGTGAATCCACTCAGGACGAGTACGAGCTACGATTCTTGTGCACTTTATCTCGCTCCACTCTCCTTTTTCGCGAAGACTCTTGAAAGGAACATAAGCCCATCCGTCGTCCCTAAAAATGGAGGAAAAACAATCAGGAAAAAGTAGAAAAATCCATCCCCACTGCACTTGAAGAAATTCAGCCAGCTATTATGGCGAACTCCCTAATTATGGAGCACGGCGGCGAGTCCTCCCTGACAACATCTCACTTAAGGACGCAAAGTACCTCCTGTGCTGCAGTTATGCAAATTCGGAATTAGTTATTACGGCCAGAGAAACATGATTTAATGCGCGAATCATTCAACTCATTTGGCGCGCAAAATTATTTCCCATGCAAAAACAAAAAGGCGTAAGCCGGCGGATTAGAGTGCACTTGCAGACTAGCACCAGACCGGCACCAGACCGGCATCAGACCGGCACCAAGCCGCTCCCGCGCTGGCCAGCCCGCGAACAATGTTTCTAATTGCCCGGCCTAGCAAGGCCAGGTGGAGACCGGGTAGACGCACTCCACTTTGTATTCGTCGCCGCGCCGCCGACAGGAGCGCTACGTAGTCGCGCAATTTGCAATATTTCAGAGTTGAATTAAATTTGTAGAGGACTTGCAGGTAGGTGAGGCCGGGCAAAGGTAAAGGCAAAGGTATAAATTTGAATATCAGCGAACGTGCTGATAACGAAGGAAGCAGCCATCTGTCTCTATTAGTTCCGTGAATAGAATTTCTGTGGATCCGTTGCGTTGAATTTTAAATGCACTTCCGCGTAATTTTTATGCTCCTGGAGTTTGATGAATAAATTATTAACATCGTGTTCGAGTTGTTAAGGTCCCTTCATTCGCATCCGCAGTCACCCCTATTCCCTTATTTGCTCCTGGAAAGAAACTGTTGCGTGCCTCTCTTAAGGAAACCATTGCCACCGCCTTATCGCCCCGCTAAGGAATTGTCTCCGACTGTGGCTCACTTTTCTCCTTTCCGGGAGACGTAAAAGGATTTCGTTGGTTATGCTAATTCACCTGCCCCCATCCTCACCGCAAGAGTCCGTCCCGGGCCCTCCGCTGGAGATACTTTTAATATTATCCAAGAGATTCGGTGGGAATTAAACATATGCAATGCGCCTTTTAGCGAGATTATTTAAATATTTTCTAGAGATACCCACTCCATTAACCAATGAGGGAGCGCATCCTTTGAGGTACTAAAACATTCACCCATCTACTAAAATTGTAGGCACGTATTCATGTATGTATTTTCTCATATGGCCTATATTTATTTAAATTAGCATGATTTTCAATGTCACTTTACCCGGGGAATGCTGCAAACAAATATTAGTAAATCTGTTACACACAAAGGAAAAATTAATACTCAATATAAAAATAAATAAATAAAAATATAAAGGTCCAAAATAGTACAAGATAATTTGAATTATTGGCAAGCACAAATATTTACATATATCAGGGACAGTGAACGTTGTCTGTCTAGTTATCTCTAACAAAATTCTAAACTTATCCTACAGTTTTTAAAAGATTGGATCAGAAACAAAATGAATTCAGGGTCTTTGTCCTGTGTTTGGCAAAGACCCAACTAAATCGTCCTAAAACGATTCATTTAGCAGCTCTTCCGCGTTGTAGGAACCTATCAGTAAAGAAAGAGATAACATTTTTTATTCAAAATAGTCCTCCAGACTTATCAAAACTATGTGGGGAAAACTTGTAAATAATAATACATTATATAACTTGCAATTAAATATTGTAAGCATGCGACAAGATGGGTACGAAATGCACATCAAAAGCCCTTAAGTAATTCTTACCGTTTCATAATTTAAGAATAGATATGCTTCTTAAAATTGTGTCAAGTTATGCAAAAAAGTCTGCGTCTTTCAGATCACTTCACTAGCTACTGAGATATCGAACTGATTCGCAAGTATTTAAATGAAAAACTTGACAAGGCAGATAAAATTTTTGTTTAATTCTTCAAATTTTCACATATAATTTTTGTTTAGATCCAATTAAGCAGTCATTCTGGATTAATTTGCCTATGCCCAAGAAATGCAAGGGTACACACGTACGTATTTCAGTAAATAAATACGGTGACATAGATTTAATAATAGATTTAAGTTTTCATAAATTATATTTCCAAAATCAGCCAAACCGTTCGTTTTTAAGAAAATGTTTCGATAAAAAAAACCCTCTTTACTTGACCGTTTTCGTTTTGGGATCGGAAAAACAGTTCTATTAATCTAGATATAAGAGAAAGTTCAAAGTGCGCCAGAGCGATAATTTTTTATCCTAATTTTGCACCTTATAGAAAATGTATGTCTATCTACCTGATACGAAAGGAACCAGGTTGCGTTAATAATTCTGAATGTTTTCTCCATAGAACCACAAACATATGAAGCCCTAAGTGAAAGGTCAAAATGAACTCTAGTTTCCGGTATGCTGAGTATACGAAGTGGCTATTTCTGCTCCTTTCCTGCTATTCTTCATCCAGGAAATTAGGTCAGCCCTGCGATGTCTTTCATGTTAACTAATAGTTCAGAAAGAATTTGCAATGCTAAAATACTGAAAAATACTGAAAAATCTGAAAAGTCTGAAAAATCTCCATGTTCAAATGACGTCTGCCTATAGAATAGAAGGAAATATCGCCATATTTGTTTGTTTGCTTATGAAATAAAGGTAGAAGGTCCTGTGTTCTTGGAAAGTAATTATATGCGTACCTTTGAAGAGAGGATGCGTGAATTAGGCCTTCGCCCATCTTAAAGCGAAAAATGAGTTTCGAAGGTAGCTGGGAAAAAACAAGCGTCTTCGTCTCCCCAAGTTAATTTTTACGTTTTCATGAATATGCGAATTTTGTCCTGAGAGGACTTCCTTAGATGTGCCTTGGTGGATTGCTTTCGCAAACAATGGCTGAAGCAATTTCCGCAGAATGCCGAACAGATTGCGTTGCTTATAAATCTCAGGACAATTCCCATTCACGAATTCCTCCAGGACAACGTTTAATTATTTTTTAATGGCTTTTGATCGTAACAATAAAAAATTTAAAAGTGGCCTCTAGATGGATTTAGCTTGTCTCTGCATCGGCTCAGCCAGAGACCCCATACCGAAGAGGCCAGATTAACAGGTATAATGAAGCCTCAAAGACTCTGGATGAGGAGCTTTTATTACGGCGCTGAAATTGATGCTGGAGTCGTTCCCAGTAAAATTTTGCGTTCTGATATCTCCGCAGGGAAGCCGTTTTCCTGACACTTCGTATTTTCTTTTCCGACGTGCAAGGCCACAAAACAAAGACCCTCAGTCGCAACGGTGCTTCCCAATTTTTGAATTTGTCAAGAAAGAGCTCCCCAAAGGCCAACAATGGCATGCTTTTGTGGATCATACGGGCATGGGGATGGCTCCTTTAGATGAGCACTTAACATGTTACGGGGATTTTATCAAGGAGTATTTCCTCCCTTAAATATTTAAGTTGTAATCCCTGAGCCCTGTAGAATTAGATTTGGGCTTATGTGATGGCTTTTGATCCACAAAGTTACCAAATTCTAAAGTCACTATGTCATCATGCAGTCCGACTGTAAGTGCTAGTTTATTACTCTAGTTGTAGGAACTAAGCTCTTCAGTTAATATGAAATAGCATAAATATTTCACAACTTCACTATAAATAGGTGTTTCAAAATGTACTGTCAACGGATTCTGATTAAATAAAGTACGTGCTTATTATTAACTTACTGATGTAATTAGTTTAATTCAATCTCTACGACACTTTTAAGTGAGTATTTTGTAGATATTTTGAAGTATGAATGAAAAGATTGATGTGGATGATGATAAAATTAATTTAGTTGAGAAAAGGTATGTTTTTCTATAGTTTATGAAGATTATAACAGTTAAGAAAATCTAAAGTTAGTTTTTTTGTGAAAATCACTATGACTTCTTTAGTGATATGATAAACGTATATAATAGGATTATTTAAATTGAAGAAATACACTGGAATAATATAAGTCTCGCTATCCAAAGGCCAAGCGAAATTTTTTGAAAGCTAAAATCACATCAGAGCATTAAGGCGTTCGTTTAGATGTAAAAGTTCTAAAGTGATTTATATCATTTTTAACTTTAATTTGGCAAATTAGTAGCTTTTAATTAATATACGCACAATGCAGAAACACCTCTTGCATTATTCTAAAATGATACGTAAAAATCCTCGAAAAAACTGACAACACTCTAGATCATATTTTGAAATTACTCTATAAGAAGTTTTAGTTTTATTTCTTGTTATTGTAATTGAATATCTTAGAATATAAAAGTTTACATGTTTGTGATGAATAAAATAATTTGTTCGTAATGCTTATGCAAACTGATTTCATGCGGCGGAAGTAGGGGCGCGAGGTAAGATGGAGTCACGCATATCCCGTCAAAAAAGTAAGCAAAAGAGTTAATCTATTGATATTTTATATTTTCATTATAAACTCGGTTTACTATGGTGTGGTGTATTCATAAAAAGTAGTAATTGCTGCATAACGCAATAGGTGGTAATGTCTTCATAAGATATTAAATAGCGTTTTCGACTATAGACAACTTAAATAGTATTACCTATTACGTTTCAGGTTATAAAATGATCAGAAATTATAAGAAAAAAGCAAAGAGAGGGAAGTGATCATTACAGGCCATGACAACAGCTATAAGTAAAATTTTAACTAAAAAAGCTACGTACAAAAAAGCAGCTCAAGAGTATGGTGTCCTACACACTACTTCGGAACGTTACATCCAGAAACTAAAACAAGGCGGAGATGTTACTACTGGTTTACCTTTAGGTCCTGTAAAGTGGATTTTTAGTTTAGATTTTCCTTAGCGTCCCCATCATACCCCGTCTCCCGTATTTTTAATGATGTGCCCACTAAAAATCAGGTTCAAAAACTGCTAAATCGCCTGTGGATTCTTTATCAATTATTAGTGTAATTTCCCAGATCTAAATTGATATATGTTCAATTATTTGTACTTACCCGAAGACTTAGACTCGCTGTGTATTTTCAACAAACTTGTTTATTTAGGGATGAGAATTATACGTCCTTACAGACCGATCATCCCTTAATTCGATTGCGAATAAATTGTTTAGTTTTGGTTTATCTTCAATAAAAAAGATTCTAAGAAAATAAGTTTCCTTAAGTTTAGCCAATTGAAAGTTCGACCCTTTATAAACGTCACAGACATTTTAGGGGATGAATGAAGGCTATATTTTGACTAACTTAAATCATTTCCAATAAATTTTATGCATATGCCTAAGTTCGTACATTAAAGTGAAAAGAAGGATGTCGTTCACATTTTTATTATAGTTTTATTTAGAAGATTTACGACTTATCATAAAATCAGTTGTCATTTTATGTTCGGCCTGAAGACCTTTTAAGAGATTGTTCTTAATTTTTAAGCATTTATTTGTTTATAAGGCTGATTTTATAAATAAAAGGCCAATTTACAAATTCCTTATTTAGTTTCACGCAGAATAGCACAAATTTTCACTGGAAAAAATTTTGCATAAATTGAAAAATTCGTATTTTGACCAAAATATTTCTATTTAAAGCCATCGCAGATGGACAGATATAGTCCGAAAAGCATTGAAACATTATACTTTATTTATCTTGAAAACTCGAAACTCCTTGCCTATTGTCTTTTCTCTTAGCCTAAATGCCTAAAATTTAAAATAATGCAAATTGCTAGCCTCATTTAACGTACGCCATTGCCGGTGCTTCTTTTAGACTACTAAAACGGGCTACTGTTGTTGTTTGCGAAAAAGTTTGGAACTAGATGTAGCCGCAAATAAGCAGCTCTGGCCTCGGGGAGAATATTGACGGGCTATTTTATTTGGTGCCCAACAAACTTTATTTTTTCTTTTTGAAATCTCTGAAAGCGAAGCGGCCCGTGGATTGTGGGCAAATCCATTGATTATAGCAATTCAACGCCGCTTTATGCTGTTGACACCCGCCATCGAGTAATTTCAACCCCGACCTGATGATGGCATCCACCCCAGCATAGGACGTCAGGGTGACGGTGCACCGGGCACCCGCGCCCCGTTGCGCCGACCCGGCTGACGGCAAATTAAATTGCGAATTTGAGCAGTTTTGCGGAATCGAAAGGAAACTCGTCGGCTATAGGGCGCGATTATTCGGGTATCGATAGATAAACATAGGCCGGTTCCGATGCACAATTGGCGAATGTCACCATTTTGAGTCGAAATTGATTTCATTCGGGGGCGTGTCCGTCTTAAATTGGATGGGCGGACTTGTCGGAACCCCTGCAGACGATCGCAATCACCATTTGCAACCGGGTCGGTGATGGCAGGGCGGTCTGTTAACACTTCGCAGGGACTCAGTTCCGGCTGAACGTGGTTCAACGCCTGCCAGATCTCGAACCCCCGACCCCAGACTCCAGAGCACCGGAGACCCCCGACAGTCGCCGAAATAAAAAAGCAATTTGTTAATCAATTTACGCCTTTTTTCCGCCAGTCCATTGCGCTAACTGTCTAATTGGAAAATTCCCTTAAGTTTCCATAAGAGAAACGAAAGTGGAAATTGCAATTTCGCTTGCCGTCTTGGCGGCAAGGCCTGCTCCGCTAAGAAACTGGCAAAGTTTTCATATTGGCAAGGAAAATTTCGTTAATGGAGTAACTTTTCTGGAGTTTAGTATTATTTGCTACCGTGAACGTAGAGCCGGGCGGGGTTGTGACCAGGCGGCCAGGCGGCCGCGGCAGGACCACCATCGACTCCAAGGCGAATATGAAAGTTTTTAATGTGAAACTTTTGATTTGTACGCGGTACATGGCGACTCGTGCATTAATAAAATGAGAGGGCACAGCTTTTCTGTCTGCGATTTTATGAAAATTTTTTCTACGGCCTTCGCGACCTAAGCCCCGAACTCTGTAGACGGGTCCGCCAGTCGGGGTTCCTGCCGCCAGACAACGGCGACTGCGATGACGACGGTCAGGGATGCGTTTATTCCCCGGAGATTTATATTAATTCTGCTAAGATAATTGCATTAAGCTATTAACGTTTTGGCACGGGTCAGCAGGTTTTCCGTTTTCGTTGGATTTAAGGCGGCGTCAGCCTCGTTATTACGGGCTAATTAAATCTAGTTGAAAGTGTAATGAAAATTCATGAGGTAGTCATTTCCACGCCCGGGGATAAAAAGTTCCCTCGAGTCGCCGAAGGCTTGGCGTTCACCCCTATGCGACCTAGACGTATCCCAGGCAGTTCCGGTCATGGTGGACTTAGCCAACTCCTAAGTAGGTTAACTATTGCTCTTGTGCAAAATTGTTAAATTTAATATTCACTAATTAGTGCAACTATGTGCTATTTTAGTTATAATATCGTTTCTTAGAAAAAACAAAAGTTATTTTAATGTTCTCTTTTATTTTTCCCATTGCTCTGGCAATTAATAAACGTACATGTATCAAAAACCGGTCCAATATAATCAGCAACAAGTTAGTATTCATTTTCAATGCGTGTGAATAAAATTAGTAAAAATTCACACAAATGTATTTGTGTCTTATATAACAAAGAAGCGTGCCATTTCTTAAGTGAACTCAAGATATTTGAATTTGTATAAGTAAGGGGCAGTATAATATACTTATTGATAGAACTACAAACTAGACTGCTATAAAATAGTCAGATGTGACATGGAACCATGTCATTCCAACTCAACTCAACTCAATAGTTTTATTACACTACTGTTCGCATTCATTCATATTTTCATACATTTTACGATTTTTTTCCTTATTTTGTAACTCAAGCAATTCCAAAGTTACATAACAACCTAACAACATAACAAAATAATAAATTAAAAGAAAAAAAAACACAAAATTATCTTTAAAGTCATATGAATTTTGTTAAATAAAATTTTCAAAAATATCAACCGGTCATTTAGACATTTTTTCATGTATCTTTGAAAAAGCGAAGATATAGATATTTTCGTTAAGTTTAATTTTATTTAATTTTTTAAGTACACAAAGAAATTATAACCTTTTCTGCGCTTATTTTTTGTGTACAAGTTCTCAAAGTTGTTTGAATTCTTTTTAATGGTGTGATATTAATTAATACTTTATATTCTTCACGTGGTAAATTTTTAAGTTTCATGAAATCAATAGAAAGGATGAAGAAGCTGATGTAGTGTAGATTTAATATGATTTGCAACGAGATGCGATAAACCGTACACAAAGTGAGAAAATATTTAAAAACTAACCCATAAAAATTATAAAACTGATTTTTCAGCTCACTTGCCTTTCTTTCTTGTATAGTACTTATTGTAGATTTATTTCAGGAACATTAGAAAATCATAAAAGTTATCTAGATCTTGAAAGCCTATGGCTCATTTTTTATCCATTATACCTCTAATTATTAAATTTAGTCGTAGAAAACTAGTAAATTAGTATACAAGAGTCCCTCTATTAAGAATCCACTGGAAAATGTTTTGCAAGCGGTAGTTTTCTTGAATTCTTTTCACCTTGAGCAGCGGTCGGGACTACGTTTCTAATTTTTACGTATGTAACACTGCCACTGTTACTAAAATTATAAAAGAAAATTTAAATCAAGCTCTCTTGCATGATTTTTTAAGAAATAATGTGATTAGGTTTATCATAAAATTAGAGCTTACAACGGAGATTTAAGGCATAGGAATAAGAAATTTGTAACCAGAGAATATTTGGCTATTACTGATAAAATTTTTCAAGCAATCGAGCCCTATGTGGGTGCGTAATGAAAAATAAAAACGGAAACTCAGAATTGTAATTTCTACTTTGCCAACTAAAGTTCTCCATTCTCCCCCTGCATAAGATAGGTGGAAACTCAAATCCTAGACTACAAACCTGATCCATAATTTGTACCAACTTTGGCTTAGTTTGAGTAACCCATTGAAGAGTTTAAAAAGTTATCTATGCTTTCCTTCCTAACTTTATACATATAATATAAAGACTATTCTCTATATCCATTTTGACCGCATGCGTATTGTGTGCTCTATAACTTTCGAAGCATTAATGGAAAGATAGATTTACTTAGTTTCCTAAAATTTCCTTAACTATCGAAACAATTTTCAGGATAAAGCATTTATTTCCCAGATTCACACTTTGAAGTCCCTATAAATATCACATAAATCTATCCCTCCCTTAAAAATACCTTTCTATTATTATCTTGCTTGAGGTGGTTATTTCAATTATTTTTTCTTAACTTTTAAAAATGAAAAGGTCGCTATAAAGTTTTTATAAAAGGTCGTTATTTATAGCTTAGAGCTAAAAAATAAGTCGATTCGTTTTCTCTCTCCTAGAAGAACGGGAAATAAAAATTCCAACTTTTCTTGTTTGTCTTCAACACACACATTATGGATATTAGCCATTTTTTATTACTTAGAAAGTATTTAATTCAAATTTAGCTGCCGCAATAAGTTCAACTTGAAGTGCAATCGGAGAACACACTTGTTAGCAGCTAGTCGTAATTGTTATTTACCGTCGGCGGGGTACAAATTACCAACGGCCAGCGTAAATTATAATCCAAGTCCAATCTTAATTCACTTCGAAATTTCCAGCTAAAATAAAGATTACGTCTTTATTGGCCTCCGGTTAAAATTTTGGGGTAACTCGAAGGAAGTAAGTTACAAAGGCCCTTCATTTTTATTATCCTCATCTACTGTAAATGGCGTGGGGCTCACAGCGTGGGTCTTGCAACATTTTAACGAAAGCCTAGTAATTTATATTAATGCCGACATTTTTCAAGACTCACCCTTTTTAATAAACTTACAGTATCTGGTTGTAGCGCTGATTTTTTTACAGGTGATGAAAGGTCGATGCTGGCGAGATGACCCTTTTTTTTCTAAAGGACAGGATTAACAAAAACGGCAGTAATTAGCCTTACCTGGCTCCGTTGGAACTCAGGAGGGATACATTTCTGATTAATTAAGTGTCCAATAAGAAAAGGGATTTCCTTTCGACCTGAAGCACTGTCTTTGATATTATTTTCTTTCTTGACTATCTGAATAAAATCAGCCTTCAGGTGATACCGTCGATGGGCAGATTACCTGATTCTGAGCCTTTAGATACCGAAATTCGGAAAGATGATACCCTTGTATAGTACGTTATTTAGATAATGCCGCGAAAAAGATAAGCTCGCGACTGATCCGACTTTTGCAGTGAAAGGTGGACAGCACAAAACCTTCGGATAGCTTTAAATATTTATGTAGCAATTTCACCAGCGAAGTGCCATTCAACAATGAATAAGGTAAGGCTGAAAGTCGAGTGAGCTGAGACTTGTCATTGTTCCACAATGGTTGAAGTCGGACAGCTGCCAATGCAGGTTTATTTCACAGAAACGTATTTTTCTTTGGGGACCGGGTGATATCCCATTTCTGCAAGGTGATTTCATAAATATTCAATTTTAGAAGAAAATTAAAGACAGTTCGGGAAGACTCGAAGGCAACGTATTAAAATTTCATTCAGAATGGACGATATTTACATGGAAAACGTGCAATTACTTGCAGCTCAGCATTTCGGGATCCAACGACCGTTCCTCCGCCCAGACCTTAACGAACGTATCAGTATCAGTAATGTCCCAGGAGACATGCAAATATGCTCTTCCCCCACAATTATTTAGATACAATAAACACAAGCATTTTAGGGCCAACGCAGAAGGTAAATTTGGGCTTTTACAGCGATCTGAATTATTAATGGAATATCTGCCCGGCTCTTTTAAGACCATATTGGCAGGACGAACCTGCCTGCAGCTCCAGAGCTTCTTTCCCTTCGACCAACTTGCTAGGATTAAAATGAAATAATAAAAGTGGGTTACAGTCTGAAACTTCAGTCGCCTTCAGAGTTACGGCCACTTTTTCCTTCTTCCCAGTGCTCCTCCACTGTATTATAATATTCAATTGACCAGACGGAAGATAAGGAAACTAAAGGGGTCTGCGGTGTCGGGAAAAAGCCCGCATAGCACTTAACAGCAGAGCATATGATAGATACTCCGTAATCTTCTACATATGAACATAAACTGCTCACTAGATGGTTCGAAAAAGGAATATATAGGTCAAGTTTTAAAGCAAATATATCATAAAAATATAAAAAATATCATAGCCCTTAGTGATTTGCTACCCAAAAGTGCATTTTTAATTAATACAGCTTTGTACTGAGAAATTTAAGACATCCGCTTTACACAAAGAATTTTAATTGCACTTTATGCTATTGAAATTGTTCCATATTCCAATGAAATATAAAATACTAGGTAACATTTTGATATCCACATTATCGCAAGAACGAAAAAGTGGATTTGAATTTGTTTTGAAAAGTGGATATAAAATTTGTATGGAAATAGGAGGTAACAAGAAGAAATGTCTTGGTTTTGCAAAATTTGCTAAACGTGAAATCTTCAGACCATAAGTAAAAAGTTAACTTAAATAACTTAATTTAATAACTTAATAGCTTTTCGATGGAAAAAGTTTTGCAAGATAAAAGCATGGTTACAAATTTTAGAATCAAATGAAATATTGTAAAAATATAAAGTTATGGCATTTTTAAATAAGGGAGAAATTCTTGGAACAAAAGCTTCCAATTTACGTTGTCTTTAAAAACGAAATATACGAAAATCAGAAAAACTGCCAAAAGAGTAAAGATCGTAGAACAAGACTGAAAATTACCGAATTCATTGCGGCAAAATTGTTTATTTTATGGTACATAAATTTTGAGGCACTTAAAAAAGTCGAAGAGATTTTTGGAAACAGACAAAATTATAAAAACAGACAAAATTATAAAGACATAAAGATTGAACAGAAAATTGCTTATTTAAATTTTCATTTTTGAATAAAATTTACCTTTTCGATTAAAGGGTTTGATAATATGAGTCGATATAGAAATTATGATTTTTTCGTAATATCAATTTTGTTATATGACAATAAATCAATCAAAACTGTTCTATTTTGAATTAAAAGTCATTTTTTAACAATCTAAAAACCATATTTACATTTTTCTAGTTTTTCCTTCTAATTCTAATGGTTCCTCGCTGACTTAATAATTTGTGTAAAGGTAGATCGTTTCAAAGACTTCAATTTTGTGAAAGGATAGGAACACATGCGTAGTATAGGGAAATCGTTAAATACGTATGTATAAATCCGAGAAATCCTAGGTTTATTAAATTTCTTATTTTCTATGTTTATATATTTCAGAGATTCATGAGAGATCTCGTTTAAAAAGCAACTATAATATCCTGAAATCTTTTTGTTTATACTTTAATTTTGCCATCACACTTTCCTTAAAAATGTTAACAGAAACTTATTTGGCTAAATTCGTTGCCCAAGAAAAAATTCTATCAAATTTATTCGTTAATCATCATCGTCATTTTTATAAACTCAGTCTGTCTGGTTTATCTTTTACAAGAAGAACTAGTAATTACATGTACTTAAATATAATTAAAAATCTGCATTTATCCTAAGGTAGCACAGAGCATATGACTTCAATATTGTTTTTGTAGAAGCTGACCCTTGAAACTCTAGAAATTCAAAGATGTTCAAATAACATATCGAAATTTTCTCGTCATTGCCCGAGTGAATGACTAAATTTGCAATGGAATCTCCATGAAAGGAGAGAACCCTTCTGAATCGCCTTATGTGACAAACTTTGGGGACAAGAAGTAATCCAATCGAATAATGTCAATTTGAAAAATGATTCTTATTGGCGAAATTTGTAAAAACATTCACTCCGGGACCCATGAAACTACTTTGCAGTCAGAGCATTTTTCACGTGACACTCCATGGAAGAATTGCAGGAGGAGCATTGAAGTAACACTAGTGCACACGTTCCGGAGTTCTGAAAAGGTTGTGCTGATCCACCGCCGAGCCCTTACAATTCTTACGAATGGATTAGGTGAAAACAATTGAATTGAGGAAGGATGTGTGTTGCAAGAGTGGAATTCAGGGCTCCCGTCCCGGGTACCGAAATTCAGACCTGACCCGGGACCGTACACACACCGACAGCTCATAGACACAAAGGAAGACGGATCAAATGGAGGGAACTCTGCGAACAATCGAATTACATCCTCATGCCGTAAGTCATGTGAAAAATATCCTTCGTTTGATTTATGTTCCGAAATCCTTCCAGCTCGCGTTTTTTTTTAGTATAGGGATGCCCGCACATTTCATAATTTATATTCGATGGAATCGAATCAGATCACTTTCTGCGGGGATCCGGCGAACCCGGTGAACCCGGCGGCGGTGGTGGTGGCAGCAGCTTTGGCGAATGTTTGCTTTAGCAGTCCCCGTCGGGTATGGACGGGCATCTGCATAAGGATGTGCCTATTGTGAGCACCCGAGGCCACAATATTAAGTTGCGATATTTAATGTTGAAATATGTGAAGGGTTCGGCGTTGTTGCAAAGAAAGGCACCCGCAAAAAGGGCGCAAAAAAGCAGCCATTAATCATAGTTTTATATGAGGACATTCGGCCCGGCTGCGGCCTGCGGCGGACTATGCGACTCGCACGGATGTGTCGAGCGACGGTAGCTATTGTGCCTACGCCGCACAAACTGCGGATGATTCGTTCTATTTCGGCAATTTTATGAACTAGAAGATCATTAAATTAATTCAGATGGGTTTCCTATGAAGATAAATTATCATTTGAATACAATAAAACTCTCGTTCACCTCCGCTCTAGGCCACGCCACGGGTGGTGTTAACCAGGACGTCTTACTTATGCGGTGACTCACATGAATGACTAAATCAGGACCCTAGAAATCGCCCTGCTAGACAAAAAGAAAATGCGCAACTTAGCCCGCCGATGGGGTCAAAGCCGGGGTTATTCAAGCGCGCAAAGCCTCCCTGCGCGATATGTGCCCGTCGATCTAGATCTGGAATGTAATAAATGATAATCAAGGAAGTTGCTTGTGATAATTCCCTTTCGGCGCTACTGTGAGCGTATCCGGCCCTTTATTTTTGAGAGCAGTTGTAAAAGCAATTTGGAAGCCTGTCAGTCGGTTGTTTTGCCAAACGCAAATGACTCGAAAATAAACAGAGGCGGACAGGATGTGTTTTGCAATTGAAATTCCGAGTCCTAGGCCCTCGCCCCCGCGCACACTCCCTCACTCTGAAGCTGGCTACAAGGTTCCGGAGAAGGCCTGCCGAATTCGGATTGAAATTCAGGGTCCTCGATTTCAGATTGCGCCCGACCTCGTTTTATTGCCGCGGATTGATTTTTATTCAAATTTTATTTCCAGAAATGTTTGCATAAATCGCTTCTTGAATTCTTGGAACTTGGGTACTACCAGAAGAGGGGGAATAGAAGATATTTGCCTTAAAATGTAATTGCGTCTGAAAAAGGTGAGCTCGGATAATTATGATAACGTCTTAAATACTTCTTTCATGTCTTGCTTCAAATTAAGGCAAGCATTACATAGCAAGAGCTAAAAGTTATTCGAAACTGTGCGAATTTCAAAACCTAAATGCTAAAAAGTGAAATCTGATCAAAGATAAGTGATACTGTAAGTAAACATTATAACAGATTAAATTGTACTAAAATATTTATACAATTTATAGGTACATAAATTTATAGGTATAAGGCAAGGAAAATGGAAATTTAATAAAATAAATTACTATTATAAATATTAAATGAACAATGAAACAAATAGTGCCTCTTTATAATTGAAACAATCTATTGATACTGGAGTATAATACCACATAAATTGATTTTTATCAATATCCATTTTCTACGAATTTTAATTATTTATTTTTGTTTGTGCTGAAGGCATAGAGATCGAATCTGTTTAAAATGCTAAAGCCTGAATGTAATATTTAACTCTAGAAGTTTATTGCACTGCAATGAAAATTCTTTTAATTTAAATATGGAAATTAATGAAATGAATGTAATTAATTGTTATCAGTTTTATTTTTAAAGAATTAGAACTACAATATGTACGTATTTAAGAGCATGCAATATATTTATTTTAATTCATAAATATAATAGAAAATCACAGTGAAAAAGATTCTTTTTTGATTGTTTATAGTATTATAATTAACTTATTTATATAATTATATAAATATACGCTAAGTATTTTAATGACTTTTCGCACTATTAATGTAGGACAAGTTGAACACATTCATAGTTTTATAAATTCGCTATAACATTAAATTTACAATACATAGAGAACTTTAAAGCCCAAATATCCGCATAAAAAATGTCCCTATTTCAATAAATCCTCAATTGCCATTTTATACTTATGAGAAGTAAGCATACACCCACATAAACTTCGAACTGAAGTAAACAATTTTAGAAATTTTAAGAGTTCTGCCTCCGATTTAAAAAACAAAATAGAGATTTATAAGTTTTGACGGGAAAAAAATGTTATATTGTCTAAAAGTTTAGCTATAAATAAAATGCGTCCACGTTTTTACTTATAGTCTTATGTTAACTAAAACATAATAAAACTAAGAAATATCATTGTTATAGACTGGTCATAAATACGCTGTAGCAAATTCCTTGGTCAAGAAAATTTTTAATAAAACTTGCTAGGTATATTTAAACTGTCAATTTAAATTAGAAAACTTGAAAGCTTTAGATTAAATTGGTGTTTTCCATATTGAAGCTGTTAACTTTGCACTTAACCTGGTTTTCACAGAAACTGTACCATAAAATTCGTTCTATATCCGTCACTAGATGTATGATACATTAAATCATAATTTGACAGAATTAATGGTAAAATCTCGAAATGAATGAGCATAGCAGGATATTAGAATCTCAGAATCATATTTCAAAAGTACAAAATCTGAAAAAATAATTTTGTTGTACCAATAAAATTATTTCCTCCCTTTTGATCAAAGGATGTTCATATCCCTGTGTTTGGAATTTATACACGTTCGTCGTAAATACGTATAATCCTATAACCGTCCCCAATATTTCTGGAACCCCTCAGAATATTTGCAGGCCTATCATAAAAGTAATCCACAGGAGAATTGTAAGACGAAGAAAGAAATAACTTCCTGGCCTTTAACCCCTAGTTCCCTAGTTGTCGAGAGATTTGCGGTGATTAAAGTTTTGCACTTCATTGAAATTTAATTACAATAACTGCAGCATCGATAAATAAAACATGGCAAAAGGGCGAGGGTTCCAGAACTAACGTGCAGAAAGGGAGACACGCACGTAAATTTCCATCCCTCCCCATCTTACGAGCACCCGATATTTGCTCTAAGGAACAATAGGGAAAGAACAACAATGCGGGACCGGGAGACAGGGGACTCCTTAGTTTCACTACTCGGGGAAAATTGAAAAGAAGAGATAGCGCTCAGCAGTTGGGGATAAAAAGATACAGGAAGTATGCAGGATACAAAAGCAATTTTCTCCCTCATCCCGGCCCATTTAAATCCATGTAACATATGATCCGGCAACCTATCCATGGCACAGCGGCGGGGCTGCTGGGTGTGAGCGGATTCCAATGCAAATATTCGGATGATGCCGTAAATTCCCATATGAATCATAAAATCAGGGAGAAGAGGAGATATTGAAAATTACTCCTCGCCGGAGCCACCGCGGGTATCCAGGGCTCCGAGCCAAGTGGGGCGCGCCTTGTTCGCCGGCGAATGAGGCCGCATTCGCCGCATTTGCCGGCAAGTAAATTGCCCTTTTATTCTCGGCCATCAAACCGCGTTACCTAACAGACTTGTTTCATTACAGTAATAACAGTTTCCCCCACCTGCTCGCACGTGGCGCCCACATCCTTTCGACTTTTTGATCTTGCCCGCAAGCATGGAATTATCTTTGTTTTCTTTGTCGGGATTGGGAAATGTCAGGGATTTTGGATCAAAGGTTTGCCCCCAGATTACCGGCAAATGGCAAATCCAGCGCAAATCATCTGCAATAAAAACGATGTTGTTTGGCAGGGCTCTGTGATGACTCGGCCAATCCCCTTTCGGAAATTGATTTCGATTAATATTCGGATCGGGTACAGGCGTAGGATGGACAAGTGTGATTGAGTGGTCACCGGCAATGCACACACCATGCACACATAGAGTCTGTTTGTTTGTCGGCTTAGAACGGCCCAGTCCACGTGGGTTAATCGTTTCAATGGTTCTACGTAATAATATTATAATCTCATTATGCAGATTACGGATCAATTCGATTAATTTTCCAAAAATGAAATTTTACGGTGTTGTTAATTTTGATTAATAAAATATGACACTCTTAGCTACAAAGGAAGTGCATCGTATTTTTATTTATATCATCACCGAAACGGTGTACTATACCTGCACTTGAGGAAAGTTTGCAAAATTTAGTTATCTTACCATTTGTTAAAATAATTTCTTAATTTTTGTATTTGACAGCTCCAATAATCTAGACTCTAGCAAGTTAAGCTAGAGAGTGAAGAAATTAGAATTTTAAAACATTAGTGAACAAAAACTTTAAGTAGACAAATTACCTTTCCTGAAATTATACTTAACTGCGTGTAGAGCGTTATGTTCCCAAGAGCGTATATTTGAAGGGAAGATGTAGAGGTATTCTTCTATGCATATGTGACTATGTACTTTGTCCAGTATAAAAACGATTTTATTGAGAATTGATAAAGGGTCTAGTACTTAATTTATTTTGCTCATCATCAATTACAGTCAGTCTAACAAATACCTAACCTGTATTGAAGTAAAGTTTCTAAAGTAAACATAGCTTGTTTTAAAAAGTAAATAGTATAAGAATACAGCATGAAACTGTAGCTTCACACCAATTATCAAATGATTTTTTCTGCCTCCCCCCCTTAACGTGGTGAGCACTTTAGTGGTAAAACTGATGCGACAGACTTACAATACCCAGTTGATGAATTAAAATTATTTTTATAGATGGAGTGCTATATTAAAAGGATTAAAGGCATGGACTGAGGTTCATAATGTTGGCATATAAAATAATTTCTATTTTTGTAAAAGAACATGATTAATAGAGTTAATGCCATTACTTTCTGAATACCAGTGAAAAGGCAGCACCGCATTAAGGACAGGAATCAAAACAACAACTTCTAAACAAGTACTTTTCAAGGTTCTAGAAGGGTCAAAATCAATTAGAAAATAAGAACTATAATCCGACAAATTTTTTTTTAAAGTGGCTAATATTTTATTTTAAATATTTTCTTCGTTTTTAAAATACTATTCCATTGCTCATCCTTGTTTATATTTAAAAGTTATACAATAATTCCAAAATAATATATGGTCAAGTTTTGCATATCTTTGTCTACTAGTGGCTTGCTTGAGAGACGAAAGTAGAAAGTAGTAAAAATTGTTTATAATAATTTTAAGTGCATTTGCTCTCGATAAAAATGCACTTAAAAGTATGGGCTTCGCGACTTTATTGAAAATATTTAAGACCATTAGCAATTTGAGCTTGCAAATTGGATTTTGCTTCCATCAGTCCATTGTTGATATGCTCATGGTGGACTGTGCCAACTTTCTATCTGCCCTAAATGGACGTAGAAAGAGACTCGTTAAACTCTGGACTTTGAATGGTACACTGCCAGCTCGATAAGAATTCAAAAAGTTTTCCAGAGTGCACTATTACCGGACGTGCTGTTAATCTTTCTAAACTGAAAAGGAAAGAGACAGACGCCGTCGTGGAAAATTATTGTGCTGGAAGAACTAAATGTAGAATTTTCCTAAAATCAGACCTGCCTGTCGCTCTGCCCAGAGCGACCATGTTTCATCTTGCCTAAGCTTACGGATTAAAAAACACATTTCTGAATTCATCTCATCCCGTTGGCAGTTCATCCTCTAAATGGACGGCATCTGAATTAAATTACTTTTTATTATTTACCTTAGGAGATAATAACGCAAAGATTAACGGCCCGGGTCACGATGCTTTAAATATCCCTCCGAGTGCAATTCAAGAAAAAAATTGCCGCGAATGGCGCGCGTATGCCGGGGAGGGACATCGAATTTAATAGAGTCAATTTGCTCGCGAATAGGGCGGAAATCGAGCCTCCAGCATCCCTTCCGTGGATCACGTCCCGTGCGGTCCTACAAATTGCTTCTTTACAAGCAAAAAATTACGTGACGATGGCTCGGCAAGGAGCCCTGACAGGTATTGATGTCTGCACTTTGCGCGGAAATTTGTGTTTTTAATTAACATAAGTGTAAGCCGCGCTGGTTGACAGTTACTAATTGCTCCGGGAGCGATCCATTTCACTCTGGGGTACTTGAGGTTGGAGGCTTTAGGCTCCTCATAAGTCATTGAGCTGCCAATGTTCCGCAGCCATGTAAGCATCGAAGGTAATTGAAGTTAAACGACAATAATGGGACCTTGCTCAAATTGTCCTAGTGATAAATGAGACCCTACTGAAAGTAATTTATTATCAGAAACTACGAGTTACATTTACTTTGCTCCATTAGAGCTATTTTTTCCTATTTACGTACACGAAGTTGTGCGTTCCGATTTAAATACCCAAAATGAACTCTATAATTTGGATAAAATTAAAAATATTGACGAAATCTTTCACTTTAATCATCATTTTTGCCTAAGCTTAAAGCCAACGACACTCCTTTCCTTGGATATTGATACATATGAAACTGAAATTGAATGAAGATCCTCCAAGTTCTGAAATGGAATATGGACAACTATTCAGTAAATAAGACGATTACATGAAATAAGAGATTAAATGCAAGCTATTCTAGCATCCTGAATTTGTTCAGCTAAGGACTTAGTATTTCACAAAATTTCGTAGATATAAGGGTTCCCTATCTCGTGATGGTTTACAATATTTCCTTAATGTAAACAACGGAATTGTAAATCACAATATTTGTTAACTGCCTTCAAAGAGAATTTAATTACAATTCAAAACTGAGATAAACTTAAAATGCAGTCTATTAATTTTTGGCTATATTATTTGGCTATTTGTTATCTACTTTACTTGTTCTTTTGGCCATCTTGACGCGACACAATATTGCAGCGTGCATATGTGGCGACCTGTTCTTTGGACCGTGAATCGTTTCTAGCATTTACTAAACATAAAAAATGAAACACTAACAAAAAAATAAAACCTCTATCAAAGCCGAAGCTCTGAAAAGTATTAATATGATAAGCTTGTACTTAAATATTTAAAAGAGTTAATTTATGTCGGCACAAAAATCGCGCTAATAATACTTTTGCTGTGTATGACTCAGGTCTCATGTCACCGTAAATCAATTTTCAATTTCGATAAATCATGGTATTTCTGTTTCCCATTAAATCACACTCGCATCAAATTAATGTCTTCAAATTTGTCTCGATTTATCTGTTAGTAAACGTACCTATCAGACTCTTTCATGCATGGTCAGGCACAAGGATTTTCGGCACCCCTTTGGGCAAACTATTATTGAACCTTTTTCTTCGAGGGGACGACTTTCTTCTTTCTTGGCGTATACTGTTTGTAGTGCGTCTGCGTTATCGTTAGTAATTAATCGAATTCTCATTAAGTATATCAATTTTAATAAAAAGGGTCATTTGTTACGCCTCTGAGGAAATCGTTTGTCAATTCCTGACCAAAGGAGATAGCTGCACGCAAGGAATCTCCTCTAGGATAGTTTTTCACCGTCGGCCACGGCAGTTTCTTAGAGGAGAGTATTCGTAAATACGAGGCTCTATACCTGCTACCGAAGCGAAAGGTAAGGGGCATAAATCACTAAATCGACTTTTTAATTGCTTGCGGACTTCCCAGTCCTGATTCGGAGCAGTTCCGCTTGCAGGCGTAGCAACAGAACAAATGTTTGCAGGCGTGCGGTAATATCACCTCGTATTAAGCAATTACAGAATGGTGGGAATCGGCATCTGCGCTGGTTCGGGTTGGATAGCCGGGGCCAACCTGAATTATTTATATATGCATAGGACCTCAGGACGGGTGAGGTTTATACCGAATAAATTCCATGGTTTCGAACGACTCCGGGAAAGATGTTTATCGCTATAGTTGTCCCTCTATTATGGCAACGTGTTCCCGATATTCTTTGTCTCAATAAAAGGCTTTTGGGGGAATTTGAGCGACTAATGAAGACCTCCCTTTCGTGGAATTTCGCTAAGTGCTTTTCAATGATTTTCATCTACAATTTCTCTGAATAAATAAAGCACCTTTCACATTTCCATTGGGGAACAGTTCTTTTGTGTAATTTTAGGATCGCCAGCATTAACGATAAGGAAACCTATTGCTTACGAAATTCCAGTTCGGCTTGAAAGAGTTTGCTGTTGTCTGCCAGGTGTTTTTTGTTAAGTTATGGAAGACCAGGTGTTTCTAAGGACTGAATCTCTTAGTATAATGCAAAAAGTAAGTTTATTTCTTATGGAAGTTACGTTTACCTTCGAAAACAACGGGCGGCAATTAAACGCTTTCAAAAATAAGTCATGCATTCAAAGAAGTTTGCTCCATTTCAAAAGATCTTCGGTTGTATCAAAACAGCCAAGGGCCCCTATACTTTTGTAAAGGCAACAATAAACAATTTCACCATTTTTGTACTTCATCAACCCCAAAAACCAAGAGTCTTTACGAGTTGGCAGGGAGTAGGTAAATATATGCATATAAGCAATTATATGCTATGTATAAGCAGGTGTATCAAAGAACTTTAGAGACAAGTTGTGAGCTTGTGTTTACAGACTTACAGCCACAGTCTTAAAGCGTAAAAACACGTTGAGATAAAAAACTAGATTTCTTTACAAAATTTCTCATTTTCTAGTTAAGATATTTAATTAAATTAATCTAAAAATAAAATGTCACATTTTCTGAGTATATAGTGAAAATTTCTTAAGTTAAAGAAAATAATTTTGTTTTAATATGCCTTCCTATTTATGTAATCCACACGTGGTAGACAAAAATGCTTTAGGGTTAAAATGACCCTTTGTCTTGTGTTAATAAATCTAATGTTTCGAATTGAAAACTATCTAAACTTTTATCATAACGCAGACAAAGATTTAAGCGAAGTTTTATTTAAAAGACGATAACCCATGCAATATTATGTCTAATCATTAAATATTTTTTGCAAGATTAGTGAATACATATCAAGTAAAGGCTGTTCAATTTAAAAGACAAATTTTTATTTGACTCAAGTTTCCCAGATTTTTGGCTTATCTGTTTTTTCTATTTTGCTAAAAAACTTACTAAAGTAGTATAAAAAAATCATTAGAATTATTGATTAAAAACGTAAATATTTACATTTTGTTACTTTGTTATTAAACGGTCTAAATTTAAAAACTTATTTATACTGATGTTAACTGCCCTTTAAAGAACATTTTAATGATGAACTGAATTCGTTTCAAGATCCTTTTCCATATGGAGCACACGATAAAATTATGGACCGGGTCAATTGCATTCTGTTGTCTAGTTAAACTTTAGTTGTTGAAAATATACTTTACTTATAGATTTATGTAAAAATCAATGTGGATGAGGTTGCGTGTCGTGTTATGATGGAATTTAAAATACCTAGTTAATATTTATCAGTTGGATTATCATTCTAAAGAGTGGGAAACATCAAGTAATTTATGCATAATGGAGTTCATAATATAAAATTCTGAATTGCGTTCAAGTTTCATAATGCCTTTCGTAGTCGACTAGGAACCCTTTAAAAAATTCTTCGCGCCCGTTTTCTATAAAGTGTCTTCTTGTTTTTGGAAGTATTTATTGAAGAATATTTAAAAAATTTTAGAGTATAGTGTTCAATGGGAACTTTCATTTAAAATCATTTCTGGCATGCTGCACTAAAGAGTTTTGGGTTCTAAAGATGAAAACGTTATTATAAATGTAAAATCGAACTTTCAAATTATAGAATGACTCGTTTTTTTCAACTTTTTATAAAGATAAGCTTTTGCTTTGTTTTAGTGCTAAATTCACTAACTCTCGTCCCAATAATAATCAAATAGTAAATTTCGATAAAACCAATTAGCTTTTCGAATGCATAGCAAAATAGGCCTGCATATGCTGAGTATTCTGTCCAGTTTGCCTTCTATAAAGTTAGTTGTATTGTCTGTTTAACGTGGAACATAAAGCAGGTACGCCAGAAGTTCATTTCACGAATGATTAATGAGAAAGCAAGCAATGCTCGCTACATGTAATGGTATTATTACTTCTCAACGATGGTAATAATTATTCGCTATTAGATTCCGGTCCGATTGCTCAATACAATTTAAATAATTCCCGGAGAAGGTGCGAGGAGATAGCAGGTTGTGCCGGCAGCACCACATCATGAGAAATGGTCGACGTCGCAATAGGGGAAATCAATCACTTAATCACTTCGTATGGCCGGCAATAGTTCATTATTCCCCACATCCCTAATAGCCGTTGTCTTAGCAAGCGACGACCACTTGCCCAATGGTCCTTCGAGGCGCTTGCAAGGCGAAGGTGGCATCCATCCACTCCCATTGTCTTCCCGAGGAATGTGGACACGCATCCTCCTCCGTATATCTTCTCAGCCAGGACTGCCACTATTTGCTCAGAGCCCATTAATTGGCGCCGGATTATTTACTTAGACTGCCGTTTACTTATGTGACACAGATCATCCTCCTCAACTGATAAGTAATTGTGTTGATATATCTACTGTGGACTGGGCACCAAGCGTCGGCTTCCACGCACCGGGAAGACAACTGGCGGCAATAATTTATGAGCGGCCTCCCGAGGCCGGACAGACCTCAGTGTTCCCGAACAAATTATGATTTGTAGGGTGTATTTAGGTTATTGATTAAAAGCGATAAAAGGGAAATTTTGTGACACAATTCGAAACAGAATGCAATCCATTAGGTGGACAGACATCACTGTCGCGCTGAATAAATAATTCACAGGTGTTGAGACTGCCCTATTAATCAGCAAAGTGGACAGGTATCCAAGCTGAGAGACAAACAAAGTTTTCACCTACATCGGACTGCGTTTCTTAAATTTATTCTAAACCACTTTGATAGATCAACTGAAGAATGGCACTTTCGAATTTGCTCCTCCTGCGACAGAATTGTATAATTCTGAACATTTAATAAATTGCGTCACCCGCAGCTATGCAAAACTCACTTCTTCAGTAATTTTCTAATCTAAATCATTTGTAAAAGTACTTGTTGATTTATGTAAAAAACAAAATATATTTATACAAAAAAAGGAGTCAAAAATTAACGAATAAACTATGATTTATTTACGACTTATTTGTCCATTTTGGGCTTTTCCTATAGCTAAAGAAACACTTCTCAATATCGACATTACTGGAAGGTTCTTAGAATTTACAATGTAAATTTGGAGGAAAAAAAATAATTTCAATACTGCGTTAAAATTACGTCCAGTCTTAACAATGCTGCCTTTAAACCAACCGTACGCTAGGACTTATGTCGCTTATAACTTGTGAAAATTGATCGGAATAAAAACATGCATGAGTGGTGGAAATTGGACTTCTTATGAACAAGAAACTACCGCAACTGTCGATACCAGTGCCAGCGGCGCATTAAATGAATATAAAAAAGTATGGACTAAGTAAAATAAAATTTCATATATCAATCTTTAAAAGTTTTTCTACAACAATTTCACAAATATCAAAAATTTTGTTTATGTGTTGGTTTTCTTACAAATGATAATGATGATGGTTTCAAATCGGCTTAATTCGAGGTTCCGGCGTTTTTCATTACTTTTTATCAGTTGAAATTTTTGCGATGAATTTTTTCTTATCATGACATCATTTCGGAATTGTCTGTTACATCTTTAGGAATCATAAAAATTACCTTACTTCGGTGTCTTCCTGGTCAGTTCATTCCATTTAGAAATGCCGCAAATTCACGTCTGCATCAACGGCGGTCTTCATCAATGCGGCTAATGCAGTCACTTTGTGAAAGTGGGTGCGGTGCCCTTTTCCTTTTCCTTCCCGAAACCCACCGGTAATCCGTCGTTCAATGAATCCCTTGGACGTGCCGGAACTTCCATAAAGCTTAAAGCGTAATAGTATCAACCGACGACGGGAGGGCGTGGAGTCTCGGCCGGCGCAAAAACTATCCTTCCGGACGGAGCCTATTGGTTTTTATCGTGTGATGGATATCCTCTGGCTTTTCTAGCCCCAGTTCTTGCACCGACACTATTCCAGGATTAAATTACTTTAAAGTAGTTCATGCGTGCAGCGTTTAAGGCCATCTGATGAATTTCTCGGGAAGAGAACCACACGTTTAAATTTCTCAAGCTTTCTGGCTTAGATTTAGCTCCCCAAGAAGGGCATTGAAGTCTTTCCTCCTCGAATAAAACATGCCCTCATGCGTTCAATTACCGACTTAACCCCCCGTGGGAGGCCGCTTTGAAGAAAATTTATAAGATGTGGGCTTTAAGGTACTGTGAGATTTCCGTTCTTTCAAAGTGGAGGAGGTGCAAAAGCGCCCTTTGATTTTTCCAAGTTCGCACAGGTCGACAAACGTGAATTAATTTTGGAAGTGGAAATGCTTAAAACAGCATTCCTGTGAAAGATAATTTCTCCTAACGTGGGGGATCCTTAATTTGTTTCTTTAATTAGAACACATGTTCTAAAAAGCCTGGATGATCCCTAACAAATTATTCGCTAACGAGGTTCATTATTATATTTAAATTATAAGGAAAAAATATTCACCGAAGATTAAGAATTTATTTTAGAGAATAGCTTAGTATGATTATTTAAAGAAAATTTTCTACTTTTCTTATTACATTTGTATACGCATGTAGACATATCAAATTTTAATAATGACGTAGATTTAAGGCGTTTTAAAAAATAAATCGTTCCAACGATTAATTATACACTTTACACACAATTTTTCGTTTACTCGCACTCCTACTGAGCTTCGTCCAAGAAACTAAAATTACTTCTTGCCTATAGAAAAAAAATACTTTTCTAACTCATCAGGGCCAATACAACGTCCATTGGCGTTCTAAGATTACATTGAAATATAAAATAAAATAAATCTTATGAACAAAGTAGTAGTAATTAAAGTAGTTTAAGAATATTTATGATGCGATATGCGTCTTAAAAATAATATTTGTTTATTTTTACATTGAAATGTTCCATAAATATCAAAAGCAGCATATCTGTGTAAGTTTCCTAATATAAAAAAGATTTATGCCTTGATCCAAAATTAAATTAAATCTAGGGGAGACCAGGCATGACAGTCACACGTGCAGGAAGTTATAGGAAGAAGTCCTTACAAGCCGCAGGCATTACACCTCACTCCCCACTTCACATAAGTTCGCTAGGGTATGTCGCGTGTATTTGTTTTGGCTCAAAATAAATGTACGTGAAATTGTTTTCATTGTGTAAATATATTAAATTTTTATATTTCGGCAACTATTTTTATTCCTTCATTTGTAATGAAGATATCGTTTCCATTATTTTGACTTTCATACACGTTTCCGATATTTCATCTAGAAGAATGTTCTGTTTTATCAAAATTATGTTATTTTCTCAAAAGATTAATTTTGTTTGATCTCAAGTGTTCCTATTAGTCACTTATTGATTTGTATCAGGTAATTGATACAGCTTTGCAGCTCCCTTTGTTTGCTCAATTTGCATTCATAAAAAAATACCTAGATTTGTCAAAACTGATCTCAATTTGGGTAACTAATTCACTATGCTTTTGTTATTTTCTTAAACAAAATGCAACATTTATTTTGTGATAATTCTTTCCAATCATTGTGACAACCAGTCCAGACATGGAATGAAAAGTCACAAAAATCTTTCTTTAAAAAATATGTAGTAACTCTTTATTAGTTAATTTTATTGATATAATATTTTGTCAAAAAGAACACTGATAAATATGCTTTTGATTGATACTCACGTGACACCGATCTACCGCGAAAAAATAGGCTAAAATAATTTATGAATAAAAATCGGACAACCATGCACGGTCTTCCCTAATATAAAACTTTACAACAATTTAATAAATCTCAAAAAGGAGATTTTTGTTTATTTTAATTTCAATTTTCTTGTAAAATGGTTCTATTAATGGAATGATTTAAAATTCAATAGTTTATGTAATGCGTGTTAGTAATAAATTTTAATTTATTACCAATATCAAAATTTTGAAATATTATCCAGGACAATTTTCGTGTTTGGCTATCCTCAATTATTTAATTTTATAATATTTCAGTGAAAGGTCAAACATTTTAATATTTCCAGTATGATCTTTCCGAAAAACTTTAGGCAATGGTAAAAATTCAAAATTATTCATATAATCAAAAAGCGTATTCGAACAATTGAAATTTCACAACTTAATTTACTTTACTGAGTGATCTATATGATATGAAGTAAAATACTAAAAGGTTCGTAAAATGCGAACATAGTGTATTTAGCGCTTGTACATAATAGTCGCAATTTTATTCCAAAATTTTTCCTAAAACCAACAATTACTTTGTTGAGTTATTTACTTGCTGTTTTACTAAACAAATTTATACTAATTCAGAAAAATTTTTACGGGAGCGGGAAGTTTAATCAATTTCATTCACAAATTTTCAGCATTTTTGTAATGAATGGTTCGACACTAGCTTGAGGAGAATCAACTTCATGTACCAAAATATTTGTGCATGCTTGAACTACCCAGCATCAAGCACGGACCAACAAAATCAGAACTAATATGGAGAAAGCAAGAATGCAAAATTAGCTGCCACCGAATGTAATGTGATTCGCTCCAGTAAACCAAATATTACTGGAGCTGTGCCGACGCGCTCTCGAGCGCAGTAGATGGACCCAGCCCTAGTTATGACGACCCGACCCGGCTACATTCATTTCCATTTTAATTAAAACCCGAACGTCAATACAACTATTGGAATAATTGTAATTATACTAACGGATTTCAATTTCAATGCTGCGGCCAGAGTTTGATGTTTACATATATGCCGCGTAATGTGTGCGCGGACCCTAATTTTAATCAGCAAAATTGAACGCTCGGCCAGAGCTACTATTTTCCAAAATATCTAAAGCCCTTTTCTAAACAATGAACATTTTTCGGGAAATGCGAATGATACCAATTTACTTTGAAGCAGTTCGTTCGCGCATTGTCAGTCGAAATTTCATTAATCTATTAAGCTGCATGAATGAACTTAATAAGTCTACACTCATTCATGCATGATTTCGATGTTTATCGTTGTTGTTAACAAAATTCTGCGTACTGTGCTCCCCTTTGATTGCATTAGTCAATTAATCATTTATTGATAGCGTATAATTTTAAATTAGGAGCTTCGCTTTCATAAGAAAATTTATTCGAAATCAGGTTATTTTTAAATTGCATAATATTTTTTTAGGAATTTACAAAATACATGGGTTGATAATATACTAAAAAAGTTTTTAATTAATATCCCCTGGCGAGAAAAAGTCGTAAGGTTAAAATTTTTACCTGAATTTGCAAAAATTAGCTACTTTCTCACAAAATTGTAATTTTAGCTCATAAATAAATATCATCTATCTTTCACAATAGACAAAAAATCAAATTAATTACTGCACGCATTAACGAAATTAAATTTATAGTTCAATCAATTACAAAATTTGAACGGAGTTCGGTCATGGGCTGTAAATCATTCATTTTACCTTTCCATTTGCAGTTTGGTTATACCCTTGAACTGTGTTATTTAAAAAATTGGAAAAGTTTTGTGGCTGTCCTTTACAGTGGGCATATTCTAGTTGAACGAAACTAGGTAATTACTGAAAAATTCAATTGACCCAAATAAGTAGTGCTACTTGTTTTTCAACGAGAAACTACTTGTTTGTCAACAACAAATGTGAATATTTACATACTGCGAATACGACCAAGTCATATCCATGATTCGAGAGTTCATGTTATTGAATTGCTGTAGAAAATCATTATAAATTATAAAATCTTTTATATGTGATCAAATATTTTCACATTCTTCCTTAAATCTTTGAACTGAATATCTGAGTATTGATCTATAAATCTGTGAAAGTGAAAATGTTCAATGTCCATTTCTTTAGAGCCACTTATAAATGACTTGTCCTTTTATCATAGTCGAGGAGTTTAGAATTGTGCGTTTGAGGGATGAGACGTAATACATGCCATAAGAAGAAAGGATCACGTGGAATTTAGGAAAATGTAACTATTCGAAAAACAGCAATAAATCAACCCTCTGAAATTTAATTGATTTTGAGCCACTTTGGACATACGCGTGCTGATGACTTATACGCTGGATTACGTATATGGAAAATTTCATTTACGATTAGTAAATATACTTGAATCATTTCTGAATGGTGCTTTTTCACACCATTCAGTTAATGATATTGGATTTGTGCTCATTTAACAATCCTTATTAATTAACACATTTAAATAAAAACAAATAAATACATGTTTTGAATTGTTTGTGGTTGAGAAAATTGTTCAAATTTTTTGCATGATATGCACTGTAAGGAGAAATCTAGATCTAAAAGTACAACGTTTGATCCATTAATTAAGGCCTAATTTGTCTACTATAAGATGAGAATATTTGGGAATTTTATGTGTGCGCTTCTTTTGAAAGTTTAAGTTATTTGTTGCATTATCCGTTCAAATAACAACAGACTCTGAGATTTTAAAATATTTGTTTACTAATTACTTATTTATATTTTTTTACATATGTTCAAGCGTTATCTAACAGTAAAAGTTTTAGTAAAATTAAAATTTACAAAAATATTTTCGTTAAACTTTTCGCTGAATGAGAAAATTGATTAAATTGATATCTTAAAGTTGAACGAGCTGCAATATCGAAGCCATTTTGCTAAGCATCTATGACAGAACTGATGATGTTGAAGCGGACGTGCACGATATATTTGGATTCCAGGAGCGTACAAAATGCCAGTCCTGACTGCAAACTTAGATTCAATTTATAAACTGCATTTTCCAATTTTCAATAATTTCAAAGAAATTCTTGGGCACGATTTTATCAAATCCCTCCCTTTAACTCCTTTTTCCTTACAAAGTGCCGTTCGTATTCCGATTGTAATCTACAAAAACGATATCGAAAGTTGCAAATTTTATTCAACAAAAGCCTCCTCGGTATATCTGAGAAACTTTGTTAAACTCAAGCAAAAGTTCTTGCAGTTAGTTCTCTGAGGAAACAACTTCTCTTGAAGACGTCGCAAAAACGCCGAGCAGGAGGCGGGGAAAGCGTACGCTCACACAGGTGAAATTCGATTCGTAACTCGTTCGTTGATTGAGGAGGACAGAACTACCCAGGTACGTTAAATACGGAAAATCATTATGACCGTAATCAGATTGACAGAATGTCCAGGTTCTTTGACTGCAAAGTTGCTACATTTCAATGACATATCGAAGAACTGGCCGAGTGGTTGGACCGAACTAAAAAAAACTTAAACACAATTGTAAGACATTTGTCACAAAATAGGAGCCATCAGCACATCCTTCTACCTGCTTTTACTCACGTAAATGGAAAACCTCTCGTTGTAGTGAGGTCAGGTTCCAGACCATGGTCTTTGATATCCAACTTAATTTGCTCCTTCATAACACTAAGGCTAAGACGGAGCTTCTGTGGGCAGTTTAGTAGCTCCGTTGTGGTCGAGTCACGGTTTTATTTATCCAGAGCTCAACGAGAGATAACTAGAAGGGAAATAAAAATAAAACTGTCTCATTGAGTCGGGGAGCTTCTACCGCAAAGGGATCTGCCTGTCAGATTGTAACTACATCTTTTGTTCTATAAAACACAAATCCAGGGGCTTTGCCGTAATGGAAATTGCTTCTATGGCTCCTCTTTGGAACACACATACTGGGAAATAATTAGAACATATCCGCACTGAAATATTTCAGCATGCGATGAGGATTACAGCAGATTTCCTCGAATTCCACATTTGAGCTTTTCATTTTCAAACTTTTCCCTGAAAATTCTTTTTCTTCAGAAAGGTATTACGGGCACTTTTAAATTAAAGTATGAAAGATATTTCTCTCAGGAAAGGAAGTGCTTTTTCTGCTGTTTTTTAGATGGACAAAGGCCAGCTGGCCTACAGCCAATATCCGTATGTCCTCAGGACCTCTAATACTTACATTTGCATTTACAAAAGTATTGCTTTAATTAAGTATACGAACAAACACCAGATATTTTGTATTAAGAGAAATTCAGCTCTATTTAAGAAGTAGAGTTACAACAATACCTAGAAGATCTATGAAAAATATCGAATTCCTCTTCCCGGCACCAGAAGAAACTCTCATAAGAGAGTTGCGGTTTGGAATCCTAGCACTGTTCGGTCGGGACCAGCATTCTGAGGCTCTGCCAAGCCAATTTATTAAATTCTTCATTTAGTAGACTTAATTGCCGCATTCCTTTGCTCCTCCTTCAGCAGAGCTAATTAAAAATAGAATGCATTTTTATGGGATCATTTTCAAGTTCTGATTACGTACATTTAGTCCTTGTTAGAGCCAGTTTACGGACCTAGATGCGGCCAATTTGCCTTTTGGACATATTCTGTAAGACTTCGCTCTCCCTTAGTAGGTGGTTATGTTTTTTTAATTTACTGAATTTTAATTTGAAATAATTTTTCTTCCAATGTATTACAATGGCCGCCTACATAAATGAAACAAAGCTTAGAAGTCTTTAAGTTCGTGCAAGTTTAATGATTTTCTTGTATTTAATATTTAAAGCCGTTTTGAATATTAAGTTATTTAAGATTTTAAGGCAAATAGTCTAAAAAATCCTAATTAATGTCATTTTTAAAACACATCACAAAATTTTATTGTACTTAAGGCGTACGGAGTTAAATTACAGGATCAAAGGACATAAAAATAAATTTAACATGATAAAAATAAATTCATTTGGGAGAAAATTATAAAATATCTATAATAAAATACAATTTTTTGTTGTACAAATTTATGTGTAAAGTACTTTACGAATAATTGAATAGAGTTACATACCTTTTTACAGCATAGTTTCAAGCTTAAATATTTAATTTTTTCATTAAATAAAGTTTATGGAAACTTTATATGCATTTTTATTGAAATAGCATTTCTAAAATGTTTAGTACATAATCTGTCTATTGATTTCAGAAATGTTCCTTAATTTTTTCTTATATATTTTTCATTTAAAGGTGACAAAAATTCCAATCTAAAGCTTTATTCTAAGTAAATCTAATTTTTCGACGTTTTTCTAAAATTTTTTACGGTAACTATTTTCTAAATACCCGTTTTTATTTTTATTCATTTTGTTTAGTATTTTTATTAAAGCAAGGAATCAATGTTTTAAATAAAAATATTTTTTGTTTTTTTTAATAAAAATATATAAAAGTCTGTACTGGAAATCATTACAGTACGCACGAATTACTTACAATTTATTTTCGGGGTGTCTAGAAGGCTACCGACACACACATTCTTTGTTTTAATTAATTAATATTTTTTAATACAATTTGTTTTGATTTAAAACGATCTACATAAAATGTAAGTAAACAAATTTGTTTACTTTATCCATTTTCGCAAAATGTGTCTCATACACAAATTGTATAGGACATATTATAAACAAATTCAGAATTGTGTGTCTAAAGTCAATAAATGATAGTTCATATTTTGTTAATTAGAGATATAATATTATAAATTATTTGGTTATCATGTTTTTTGCCTGATGATGTTTGAAAAGTATAAATTTTAAAATAACCATTAATTTTCTGAAACACTGCGATGATGAAGGTTCCTGACCGACAAGAACATTTCGTACAATATTTGGCTTCACTTTTCTTCTTTTCCTGGTGTACAGAAATTCATTCCTAGAATTTGAAGTTTTCTTAGATAACAGAAACCTTCCCTCAGCCAGTACTTTCCATTCTTCTCATAGCATTTCTTTAGCTCCGGATAAAAATTCAAGGTGTGCCTTCCAAGGCCTTTAAGAGATTCACAAATGGCCCGGCCATATGACAGAAGGAATTCATTCACAGACCTTTTAAGAAAGATGTGTCTCCAAGGACATTTTCTAAGCACAAGGTGTTTGGAAGCATTACATATGCCTGGGAAAAGTCGGAGAATCTGGGCTTTCTGGAAGACCATTAAACTGTTCCCATATTCAAACGGTGGAAATATTTCCTAATAACAACAATAACAAGGTTTTCGTCAGGAGGGCTGGGCAAGAGAGGGAATAATTTTTGAAAAAATTCATCTCGGAAATACCTTTTACGATCCATTCCTTGTGAAAAGAATGCCCAAGCGTGTAAGTTGGTTACAAGAAGTGCTCGCTCCGGCACAATGAAAGGTACTTACGAATTCTCTTTGCAGAAAAATATAAAGAAGAAGAAAAAGTTGACGATATTAAATATGCAGAGCCATTAGACTTGAATGTGTGTACGGAAAGAAGTTGCAAAGGGGCGGCGGCCGGGACAAGATGTCGACCTTATGGCAAATAATAAAGCACGGGGAGTGCGGAGCTCTCGAATTCCCCTGCCGAATATTATACTCACTGACGTCCTTATTGATTTTACTTAAAGCCCCTTACTTCGTTTATGGCTCGGCAAAGTAGAATTCATGGCAGCGGAGATAGAGAAGCGATGTCAATATGCCAACTAGAGTGCATACATTATCGGGGCTCACATATTACCAGGTCGCCGTACATTGAACGCCGTCGAGCAGCCGTTCGAAGACGCCCGACTTTGTTTTATAACTTTCCGTCATACTCTTCCTAGACGAGGAGTGCTGCGGGGAGGTGTAAATATGATCCGAACGCGGTACATCGAGCTTTACCTTTACCTGCCTGCCCGCAGGGCGGTTGAACTTAGCTAAGAATTGCTGGCGCAGAAATACGATCTTGGCTGCAACAAGTCAGCCATAACGTATTTGGAAATATCCATTTAAGGGGAAGGAATGGGCCGGAACTCCGGATCCGAAGGAGTGTCTGCTCGGTATAGATAGGATAAACAAAACGCCACCCGATGACATATGTCTTCATATTGCAACGTAGTCTTGGACAGAGAGTCTTCAACCGCAAGGCAAGGATCTTCTGCAGAAGTAAGCAATGGCCAGATTCTTTTCCATGCCACACCTGACTTGCCCGGGGACAGCATGTGGACGAAAGTACTTTATTGGCAAACATGATCCTAAAGAAAATTTCAATATATGTACACAGTTCCGTGAAGGATAAAACCCACTCGGGCTGCTCAAGAAGCGCGTGGCCTCTTCTGGTGCGCTTTATCCATCTATCCTCATCGGAGGGAGGAGGTTAGGGTATTCACGTAATGCTTATATTTCGTCGTACATCGGAAGGATATGAAGGACACTTCACGGAAAAAGCCCCTTTCACGTCCTACCGAAGAGTATTCCAGGCGCTAATATTATCTTTTGGGAAAACGATACCGCACCATTGCCAGAATTACCTCTATCCCGTCTATTCTGGGCGGCATTCATCTGCCTCTCCCAGTTTCACAGTATATTAGACGTTATACCTCAACAGAACACTCAACTGAGATTTTCCCTTCCCCCCAGGGCTAACACATAAAACGTGATGATTGCAAAAGGCGATATGTTTGCCATGGCCGGGGGGGCCCTGTCTACGACACTTTCACAGTATTTTTAGCCACGGCCTGAATACTTAGCCCGGATTTTTGTGCTAGAAACTTTTGGATCTACTTCAGGTAAGTTTGTAGGAAGCCACTGCCGAGTTATGAACCCTTACAAACTTTTGGGAGCGTCTTAATCCCATATTTGGGTAATACTTTGCCCATTCGCCCACTGTCTGCATTATCTACGTAACATGTGGCCCTTATTAAAGGTTAGTACGTGGCAAAATTGCGTAATATGGTACTTAGCCTGGTCTTTTTGATTAGGGTGATGGTTTCAGGGCTTATCCGGTAGGGTGACTCCCGTTTTACGTTAACAAGTTGCCATCGCTGGTGAAGAGTTGAAAAGTAGAGGCGATAATCTTTCGAAAGGCTTACCTTCTAGGGTTCAGGAAAGGTTTTGTAGAGCTGCATCGAAAAGGCTGTTAAGCTGAGAAACACATATTTGATGAAATCTCTTTGCAAGAAAAATTGATTATTTTTGGTCTTTCAGATAGATTGAATATATTTACGATAAAAACAAAAAAAAGTAGAACTAGGGTGACAGGTTTGTGGTGACAGGTGTAAATGTAACAGATAAAGATATCTTAGGGTGACAAAAAATATAAACATAGGAGGGAATTTTCAATTTTATCTGGACAAGGGGTAAAGTTTAAAGCCCAGGAAAATGTAAATGATTAACTGGTGAAATAATATTAATTTAAAACCACCAAAGACATCATCGACATAAGTGTTTTAATTTAAATTGTACTATTAAGACGCTTTTGTAAAAATAGGTTTATAGGGCCTTACATAGCAAGCAGTTATGCCTTTATGGTGTTTAAGTTTTGTGTCGGATCTGATTTGGGTCTATGTAATAATGCCAATTTTTGTATCTCTACACGAAGGCTCAAAAGTCAATTGAAACAACACCACAATTAATTATTGTCTTACAATCATTCAAAAGGTGATAAGAAATCCTGATGTGTGAGAGTCGTTTAGGGTTGGCGTGTTTAATCCTAACCCTGTTTGTGAAAATTTGTGGTTAAGTTTGCCACATGTTTCGACAAAAAAGGAAAAAGAGCTTTATCGCCTTTCCAGTGCAAAGCGATATTTTAATTCCATAGCTCACTACGGGTAACAAAAACCGCCCAGCTGCCTTACTTTTCGACATTCAACCACATATCCCAAAATTAGAAAATTGGACTATTACACCTCGAGGAGGTTTCGTGTTTTTGGTGCAGATTAGTCTAGGTGACCCTTAGCACACTATGCAGCTCTCAACTCTCGACAGGGGCTACCGCAACTAATTAGACAATAAATGGAACTGCAAGCAATCTAATAAACTCCCCATGTAAGCGGGCTCGCGCCGCTCCATGGGGCCATTCCTCACCTTGTAATTCCCGGCTTTCGGGTTTCCGGGAGAGTGCTCCGGGAGGGCTTTGGCTATTATGCGATCCTTTTTTATTAAATTAGTTCCAACAAGGGTTCGCGTGGAGTCGTGACTTGGTTAGGCATGCAATGTAATTGGATTGGACACTCCTCGCCCCTAGGGCCGTGGCGAGTGCTTAACACATCAGCGATGAATTTTTAATGCTCGGATTTACTAGAACTTTTGAAGCCGGATTAATTGGAGATTCATTCCCCCGGAGATGGCGGCGGGATGGTTCATGGGCGCCGTTTGTTTGCCAACCTTCCACCATTTCTGACTGAACACTCTGTAGTAGATCTTCTTCAGATCATCCCGCGTTGACTGGGTGTTGGGCAAAGTACTATTTGCCTATTTTCTTTTTTCCAGAAAATTACTACGATGTCTGAAATTTATGATGAGGAAAATGAAACTCAAAGCACTGTGGCGGAGATTATTCGGGACTGGCAAAAGGGATGAATATTTTAGGGAATATAAAGGAGATTTTGTTAATTTTGGCCTCGAAGTGCTTTTTGACGCTTATTCGCCTTTTAATTCTTAAACACCCTCCGACGAAACTTTATAGTGTTGATGTTGCGCTCGCGGGGTGCGGCGAATTAATTAAATATTCCGCCGAAGCGAATTCGCGTTTATGAGTGATTTTCTTCGAAAGTTCTTCGGTTACTTTATGGGGACGCTCTACAGCCTTAAGAAATGAGATGCGGTTTACTGGAGAAATTATGTAAGTAACTTTTTGCTAGAATTAATATTTTGGCAGTATTTACTCTTTGTTGCAACTATGATATAAAGGCAAAATAATTGGGCCATCACTTTCCTTTGGATGACACTAGACTTTTTAAATGGAAAAACCGTTTTATTGCTTTCAAATTTAACATTTGGTGGTTAAAATTCGATTAGTCATTTTTCGTTTGCTGATCAGTCGTGAATTTCTCCATAATCAAATTTAAAAATTTACATTGTAATAATGTGAAACAAAAACCTTTAAAGGTTTTAATAAATTTAATAAAAAAAGAAAAGTAATTATAAATAGTCTAGCAATTTTTGGCCATATTTAGAATAATTAAGAATTTTTCCTTGTCTTAGATGCGATTACTAAACTAAAATTTATTTGAAAATTTTTATCGAGAAGAAATTAATTTTATTTCTATGCATTCAATAAAAATCAGGTGAAAATATTTGTAATTTCTTGTATTATATTTACTTCCGCAGATAAACCAATGATTACTTCTTTCTTATAAATAGGATACCTATGTGATTAGATAAATAGTTGGCCAGCCTATTAAATTGTATTTATCATAAAATAAAGTTTTTGGAAAATGTTATCATGTAGTGTTAGCCAGGGGATGTGTTCAGAAGTCCCATTTCTTTTAATAATTAAGCAACGCAAGCTAAATTTGAATTTTAGATAGTTTTCCGCTCAGCTACTGGAAGCAATAAAATTTCAACTAGGTCATTTATTTATTAATCGCCCTAGCATTTGTCTATCACTAATTCAAAGCGTAAGCATTTAGCTGCGAGCTCGACTAGCAAATCCTGCTCGAATTTATGCATAATTCAATAAAAACACGTAAATACAACGCTTGTAAAATTCCATCGTATGTGTGGCTCTACCGGTCGCTCCACACGTGAATAAGTTAATTTTTTAGTATGGAACTTTCAGGTTTTGGTGAAATTCTCACAATATCGTACGCTCAACTCTCGGCGAATTAAATTTGTTCCGGGATGGAGGACGTGATGGAACACTGAGGCGTATAGGAGGAGATTGCAGAGGGTCTAAAAAAGGGTCCGGACTAGAATTTCGATTGCAGGTCGATTTCATGCCCAGTTGCATCCGATGTATACTACTCCGATGCAAGGTGCCTTACCGAAGGAGTTCACGATATCGAAAATTTTTTGTTTGCGTTCGGCCCGTATTTTCCATTTTCCTGAATGAGTGCCTCACATTTCAGGTTTCAAAGACTTTCATTGCTCGCTTGGGGCGGCAGCACACGTGAATTTGGACCGTTCCAACTTTTGCTAGTTCGGCGACTTTAGAGCTTGATTTGGAGCGCGCGGTTAGCACAAATGATGTGAGGCATATTCAAAAATTTTACTATTTACACTTCTGGAAATTTCAGATTTATTACCATAAACGAATTGGTGAAAGTATGAGTTTTCAAATAACACGCCCCATGCAAAATCCAATAGCAAAGTTTCCTCTTTAAATCAATTCCGCCCATTGAGCTCCGGTTAAAGTTGTGAATTTAGTTATTTTACCAATAATCAATATAACGTTGCTTGCCCATGACCTGGATTTATCTGAGTCAGTAACGTTGTTTACACACATTCTTCTATTTGCGCGCTAAGGAATCTTTATAGTATAGTTTATATTTCAAGTGTGTTTAAGTATTTAGTCTTGTAAGAACAACATAATTAGGTTCATCGAACGAATTATAAATTTCATACCTAAAGCCACAAAATATGACTATTTACGATTTTTTTAAATGCGAAGTTCTTAAAGATATAGAATTTTAAAAATCATCTTCACGTGTTGTAATTTTACGGGGATTTTTCCGGCAAGGGTTAAATAAATTTTTAAAATCTTCGAAGATTTTAGATTATTTTGTATTTTAATTTAGTTGTTATCAATATGCAAATACAGATCAAATGCTTTTAAAGGAGACACAAAATATCGTACTTTTCATGATAAGAAATAGAAGAAATTGTGACTGACTTATGTAACTTTATCATATAATCTAGAGATCTAATACAGTTTTTTTTTTACTATGTAAATTATTGCGAACAAAGCATTTTAAAACTTTAAAATCTTAGTCAAAAGATCTAAAGTGCGTTTCAACTTAAACTTTAATATATTTCAGTTCCAACAGGCTTTTTTACTTCAAAATCGAAATGCCCGGCTCTGTGAGGGTCTTTTATGCGCTTTAAGTCGATCATTAACATCGTCACTAGCCTTGACTGAAGTTTGTTATAGCTCTCCTGCAGAGAAGCGACGAGTGATAGCTAAGCCGGACAGAAGCAGCGGACGGCGGAGAGATTTGCGGACCTAATTGCAGTTGTGTAAGCCGCATAAGCCATTAATGCAGTCAGAAATGACAGGGGGATTTTTGGGGTTTTTGATGGGAAGGAGGATTTATCCCCGAAGATTAATCATTTCGAAATGGAACTTTCTCTCGGGCGACGGCAACAAGGCGGTGTCTTCCCGCAGAAGCACATAAACATCAGATTTAAGCCCCCTTAACTCAGTTGGGGTCAAGTTTATTATTTGGGATGCGCAGAATACCGCCTCGGGCCCTCCACTAATTTTATAATGCTTCACTTTGAATCTCTTATACAATTAGCTCGCTTAGGCGTATCCAGGGGAATTTATTGTACCTGCGGCTCTTCTGCTGCAATATTATTTCAACTTGCCCCTAATTAACTCTTCAGGGGAAGAATAGATTCTAAACAAATTTTGTTTTCGGCTCTACTGCAGCTCACGGCTAAATTTTGTTAAGACTATCGATTTTCTGTTACCATTTCGAGCATAAAATTTCGAAAAACAAATTTTTCGTTTTAGTTAAGTTGAAAGCTGTTGCTAAAGGGTTTTTAAATAAACTTTGATCTGAAGGTTTGTTTATTCGGTAATGTTAAAGATAAGCCGTGTCTGGGAAAAAACTCGGACTTAAAAGTTTATTCTAATATCAAAGTCAAGCTCAAATAGATCTCTAACAATGTATGTATGTATGTATGGATATGAAATCGAAATTACTGAGCCGATTTCCGCAAATAAGGTATCTGCATTAATATTGACTCTTTGCAAACTTGGTAGCCTTATTATTATAAGAGGATTATAACCCACTGTGATATTTTAAAATTCTTTACGTAGTTGGGTTTTACTTTATAGAATTTTACAACTTTAGGCTTGTACGTACGGAGTAGCAAACATATACTATTTGAAGTAATAAACATAAGGTAGTATCAATTTGTCACAAAAATATTAACCACGGTGCAAACTACATGACAAAAATTTTACACATATTTTAAAATAAAGTATACAAAAAGTGGTAGATGCTTAAAACGGCTGAAATTAGAAGTTATTCTCAATAGCCATAGAAAATTTCTAAAGCGATTTAAGGATTATTACTCAATAAATTTGCCAAAGTTGTTCAAATTGCAATACCTAACATGAATATAATTTACTTTACTTAATAAGTATTATGGAGAAAAACTTTATTTGAGTAGATTTCTTTAAAATTGGGTTTATCCTCATACACATTAGAAACACATTTGATAAAACCTGACTGGAATTTTAAGAGTTTCGTAATTTGCTTATATAAAGAGGATAAGAGAATAATTATACCAATATTTAATAACACTTGCTTGCTAGGCCGTTTCCTCACATTGCTGTTACTTATTATTTCAAAATTATTTCTACAAAAATTAATGATGAAAAATATTAAATGTGGCAATAAATTCGTTGAGGGCTTTCAACGTTATTTAAATTTTATTTGAAGTGTAAAAAAATATATCTCTTTAATCGCATGCATACTCGCCTTTATCAACACAGACCCTATAAAAAACACTTATTCTGGAGTAATGTACCCATTTTTAGAATAAAATAGTACCTATGGGAATGAAAGGATGACTCAGTTGGTAACGCAATTATTTTAAGGAAAAGGACTCCTCCCGAGATAATTTCAGAAATAATATGCAAAGTTTTACGTTTCCTTTTACTTACCTTTCACGCTCTCTTCGAGAACTGGGGGATTTTTTATCTTTCATGCACTCAAAACTTAATGCTTCTAAAAATATTTGCGTATAATAAAAGCTGGAGCAACTGAGCCGTTTTCATTTACTACGTCAACGACGCTGTTTTCGTCGGCTGTTGCGCCGTGAATTCATCGGCGGCACTGTGCCGGAAATTATTTTAAAGAGCTTAATTTAATTGCACAATCAGCGCCACAGCATCGTGGCCCCGAACCCAATCAATCCCTATTTGGGGAGGTCTCAAACACCCAGGCGACCTGGATCAAATTCGAACACCTTCAGTATCAAAAGGCATTCAGAGGGCCGACCTACAGAGGGTCGACATTAAGATCAAATTTCTGGAAGTTATGGCCTCGTTCGGAGATAATGTTACTTTTGACAAAATGGGTCATATCATGGAGGCACATTTTTTACTGTCCTCGATCCCAAGGACTGGGCGGCATCGTCTCGGCCGCGGTATGCGGTACACCTGAGAAAAGAAGCAGGAGGAATTGATTCGGAGCAAGTAGTCATTGTAACGGGAGTCGTAAAATGCAAAGCTGGAGCACTTCTTGTTAACAATCAACGTTTACGACATCCAAACCCTGAAAATGGCAGCCGGAAAATTTCTTCTGGGAGAGCATGAATAAATTTCTTATGACGTCAAAAGTAGGGAGTCGAGCTTGTTTGCGTAAGTCGCAAGTAATGCGTCTCATACCTTTCGTGGAAGCCTCCCTCCGATCCCCTTGCGACCCACCTGGCTCATTTAATCGATATTACATTTAAATGTCGCTTTGCGTCGACGTCGCGACGTGTGCAGCCGAGGAACAATTATAGCGTCAACTGACCTGATCCTTCAAAAATTGTTGATGAGGTGCCCGGAAACACTCACACACGAGGGTGAACCCGGGAATCGCGACCAGAAAGACCGGGACCAAGACAGTTTCCGGCGGGGTGACCGGGAACCAAACCATGCGAACGAGCAGCTGCAGGGTCGCCCTGCGCAGTAATGAAAGCTCAACAAGTCGAACGACAGGTAAGTGGAAACCATTTAGGGGTAGATGGCACTCATAGCTCCTACAAAGCCAATCTGATGCCTTCGCGACTCAGGAGCGTCATCTCGTTTCTCAAAGGTGCAAATTGCTGCCCTTATTCGCGTAATGGTAACGTTTCTTAGCTAACTCACGCCTCCGTGAAGGAAATAATTTGACTTAATGAGTTCGATTTTCGACTTTCTTTCAACTCAAACCAACGACAATGAAATTCAATATCAAATAAATTATTTTAAAAGAGGGATAAACGAAGCAGATTTTCGCGACTTTAACTGTTTTAATAAATATTTTATCATACAGCAACAAAATAAAATTAAAACTATGACACCAATAAATTATTCAAATATTATTAAAAAATCGGACTAAAGAAAACTTCTTCAATATAAAATAACAAAAAAAAATAAAAAATAAATAAAATATCTTCAAAATAAACATTTTTCTAGAGCCTTAATTCTCACCCAAGGAACGAAAAAATCAATTTTTTGGTTTTAATATTTTAAAAACAAATGCAAGAAACTTAATGAAGTAATAGTCAATTCCTATAAATAAGCTACGATACATCGACCAGAAGTTCAAGAGACTTTTGATATAAGAGAAATTTTCACTAGTAGAAGAAAATCCGTACCTCAGATAATAATTATTGAGATACGTTGGATCTGCCGGAAAATTTAGGTCCATATTTCTCTAATTTCTAACTTAAATTAGAAGTTTAAAGGTAGTTTAAACTAAATGTTCCTGATATTTAAAGACTTAAACCATCCATTATTTTAATTGAACTGTGATTCAAAGTAACTGATCAACAATTTCAGGATTTAGCAGACCCCAGTTGAATTCGATTAACGAGGTCTCTTAAAATGCAAATATTTTTCATTTAAGTTGCTTGTATTAAATTTGTATTTGCACTTTCTCAGCGCTGATAGTACCAATTATTGCTAAGTATTATGTCTAATAGTTGTGAATAAATGGAGACCTAACAGATTAATATCACATCAATGAACAGGGCTACAATGTTAGCACTTTCGCTGCGGGACAAGGAAAAATATTATATTTTATACTAACGAGCTATCCAACATTTTTCCGCGTTACCAATCGGCAAAAGTGTTATGTGAAAAACAAAACAAATAAACTTAATCCCAACTGGGCAGAGTCGCGCCATAACGTCGCAGCAGACAGACAGACAAATGGGTAGAAAGCCGCACTAAGACAAGATCAAATACGTACGACCACATTTTCCGCAGGGGGTTAAAAATGAGACCAGCTAGTTTAATTTAAGCTCGCAGTTGGACATAGACGGATGGGACGCTTTCGAGCCAAGACTTGAAAATATGTGCCCATAAAGGCATAATTAGGGCGGCTAACGTGCCAAGGGAGGCCTCTGGGGCCACGCATACTCCTAGAAGGGAGCAGCTGCGCTAAGATTACATACGATGAGCTCACCTCGACATAATTCCTAGATTTTATTGAATGGTGCTCAGGTTTCGCAATCATCCCGGTCTATTCTCCCGGTACTCAGATTTCCTGGTATTTAAAGGCAGGTGCTTCTCGCAGCTGGAGCTCTGCAGCCGGACGGAGTTGGACCCAGTGCTAGTGCATACTTGGCACTCGTAAATTATGCACATTTGTTATAGAAATACATACTCGGGTGCAGCCTGCATCCAGTTTTATTTAGTGTTATTGTTGCACTTAAGTCCATTAATTCCTGTGGCTTTTATCACCGCCGGCGGTGGGAATGAGGCGCAACTGCCACAAGGAACACCAGGTTGACAAAGGACATGACATTTTTCACGGGACTTCATCTAGATCGTCAAAGGTATGTAAGTCGAAAACTTGATAAATTGCCTTCAGGACGACAGGAAAGAAGCGCTCGACGACTACCTGCACCCTCCTTACTCACTTCAACCTTTTGAAACGGCTCCTTCGAGGTAGAGGGTGATTCGGCGGTTACTTTACTGCCATAGACATAGAAAATGGAGTGCGAATTCCCGCATTGATCCCTCTGACGACGACGACGTATTCCTTAAGGGTAACGCTATTCGATCTATCCACTGGCTCAAAGGGCTGTTTCACTTTAAAACAATTAATTTTATTTGTTATTGGCGGTAATTCACGTGTCGGCATTTTGGGCTTTTACAGGTAAATTCTCTTTGAAAAATAGTAATTTAATTACTAACAGATCTGGCGATCTCCTGGTGTTCAAGTTGCATGATGAACCTTGTGGGTTATCCGGTCGTTATTTATGCGACTTATCACACCTGAAATCTGGGCCGCACTTGATTGGAAACTGGCCAATATGTGAAGAATTTGAGGGCAATTCCCTGTTTGGATACGATTTATGTTTTTGGTTTCCTTACTTGGGTAGGAATTCCCCAATAAAGCGGACGACTTGAAGACTTGTGGGCGGAAGATATAAGAAATGGCTGCGATAGCCTTGCGTAACGACGATGTTGTAAATACCCTTCTTCAAGCCTTAGGTAATCCCTAGATTCTCCAAATGTTTCTGTTACGAGTTTTGCTTTTCGTAAATGTTGCAATGGCTTTACATGCGGTGTGATTTTTGGTTTTAATCATAGTTTTTAGTCCAATAAAAAGGTTGACTTCAATTCGATCAAAATAAAAATATTTTTTATCAGTTTTAATTACCTATAAAAATACATTTTATAAGGTAATTTAATTTTAAATAATGTTTATATAGTGATTTCCAACATTAGCCACAATGCATGATTTTCAAAAATAATAAAATTAATTTTAAGATAAATTCTTGAAGAAAAATATACGTACATACTAAAGATATCCTAATATACGATGGCCTATATATTGCAGGTGATAATTAAATCGTAAGCAATTTTAAAATAAATACATAAATGTTTAGGATTAACTGTTTTATTAATGTGAAGTGTGTACATTAATATTGTAAAGAGACAGGGAGTCTGGAAAATGTTGTTTATTTATCGATGTATGTATGTGAATCACCTTTGGGTTAGTCTGCCTTTCATCTTCGATGAGCTCACTCTTTCTCTGGCCGTCAAATTAAAAACACGTTATAACATGTTATGGGGACAGCGTCCAGAGTAGTTAAAAGTTAAAAATTGATTGAGTTTGGATATAATACAAGTGAGTGTTACTTTCTGGAACCTTCGAGAATCGTTATTGAATCGATATGCCAGGTTCGATGGGTGCTGCAAGAGTTGAACCCTTATGCAAGGATAAATACGTAGCATGAAAAATGCATGCGGAGGCATTGTTGATTAAAAACGATTTTTGGGACTACGTGAGCGGTGGGAAGAAGATTCCTGACCTTGCCGAAACCGACAAATCATCTACTGATGCAAGTGTAAAAGCGCGGGAAGCGCGGGTCAAAAGTGACAGTAAAGCCAAATCAGATTTGATTTTTACAATTCGTTCGTCCGAACTACAACATGTTGGTGATCTGTACTATATTCGTGAAGGCAGCGAAGTAGCTGGTATTGCTGAAGATAAAGTATGGAGGCCCTGAAATGGCATTGTCGTATGAGTCATTTAAACGCTAAGGATTTGGCTCAGGTCGTTAACCAAACTACGAAGAGTAAGATAACCTCTGGGCAGTCAACCTATTTGTCTAAGTGTGCGATATGTTTGCGTGGTAAAATGACGAGCCTACCATTTCCTACAAGTGAACAACAAAGTGCAGAAATACTCGAGATAGTCCATTCCGATGATGTTGGACCATTCAGAACACAGACAATGAAAGGAGCTAGATATTTTATCACGTTTGTCGACGACCGATTCAGGTGGTGCGAGATATTTTTCTCAAACAAAAGAGTGGTCTATTAGAGGCCCTGAAATTGTACTAGGCTCGTGTTGAGCGTGCAACAGGCAAGAAGATTAAATGCCTTCAAAGTGACAATGGCAAGCAGTATTGCAACATCGAGGTAGATACATTTCTACAAAGTCAAGGTATTAAACGCCGATTAAGTGTTGTGAGGACACCACAGCAAAATGGCGTCGCTGAGTGCATCAACAGGACCTTGGTCGACATGGTGCGTTGCCTCTTACTCCAATCTCGTTTACCACATACGTTTTGGGCCGACGCTGTAGCAAAAGCGTGTCACATAAGAAGCAGATGTCTTTCGAGGAGTATCAATGGAAATGCACCATATCAAAGTTTAATAAGAAAAAGATGTCTTTAAACTATTTGCGAACATTTGGATTAACTGAATTTGTCCTTAATAAAGATCCATCAAAAGGTAAACTAGCTGAAAGATCAATCAAGGGAATATTTGTAGGTTATCCACGCCAGACGAAGGGATACAGAACTTGGTTGCCTGAACTTGAATAAAAAATTCATTGTTGCTCGTGATGTAAAATTTACAGAGGATAACGTGACTATGATGTTGAAAGATCAAACGGGTGAAATGTTGACTGATGGTAATTCGGAAGACAAAAGAGGTTCATGGGTCGAACTTGAGGCAAGTTCCAATGATGTCACGAGGATCATCATCAAAAGTTGAAATTCTCGGAAAAATACGAAGGGAACGAGGAAAACCACGCTTGGTGCAAACTGGTTCGAGAGGCCATCCTAAAAAAGATTTTCCTTATCGAAAGATAGTGAAGGGGAAGACATCAGCAAATGTGGCTATGGTGACGATGATGTGTTCGTTGGTGTAGCTGAGGTAACATTGCAAGATGCAATGAAATCGCAAGAAAGTGATGAGCGGAGGCGAGCAATCCAATTGGAAGTTATGAGTTTATTAAAAAATAATACCTGGGATATCGTTCCACGACTACAAGGTCAGAGCATTATTGGAAGTCATGTCGTCTTGACCAATAAGTATGGACCAAGTGGATCCGTTGAAAAGAGAAAAGTTCGCATCGTTGCAAAGGGTTACAGTCAAAAATATGGAATTGACTATAATCAGACATTCGCTCCAGTGGTTCGAATGGAGTCAATGAGACTTTTGTTTGCTTTCTCGGCTGAATTAAACTTGCAGATTAAGCAGTTTGTCGTGGTTACTGCGTATCTGAACGGCCAGTTGGATGAGACCGTATTCATGGAAGTTCCAGATATGTTGCCGCAAACGTTGGAAATAATCGTTAATGATATTCAAGTTCCTGAAGATATTAAAGCTAAAGCCAAGAGGATGCTGAAGTGTATAGAGCAAGGGGGAGATGTATGTAATTGAATAAAGCATACAGCAGGCAGTTCGACAATGGCATGCTAAGTTGTCGGCGAGGTTAAAGAAGATTGGATTATTGCCTGCCAAGGGGGTAATTTATATGTATTATGCCAAAAGAAGTAAAAACATCTTATTGTTACTAATCTACGAGGACGATTTTTTGATTGCCTCAACAGACATAAATTAGATTGAAGCAATTAAGTACAAACTTCAAAAAGAGAAATTAAGGAGCTAGGTCCAGCAAAGCTATGTCTGGGTTAATCAATCAAGATACATTCTTGTTTGTTAAATATAAGATGAATGACTGCAATCCAGTGACGACACCAGCCGAATTACAAAGTAAAGTAACTAGTAGCATCCTGGGGATGAAGCACCTGGCTGTTGGCCTTATAGGAAGCTTATTGGAGTGTTGATGTACTTGGTTGGTGGAACTCGACCTGACATTGCCAATACTGTGTCTAGATTGGCTCAATTTGTGGACCAGCCAAGAAGAGAAGATTGGCTGGCAGCTAGATGCGTATTGAGGTATCTGGAACATGGTAGCTGGAACAAAAAACAGATTTTTGTACAAAAGGGACGTTAAACCTATTCATGGATACTGCGATGCTGACTGGGTAAGCTGTGTTAATGATAGATGATCATTCTCTGGGTATGTGTTTATTCTTGCAGGAGCTGCAGTAAGTTTGAAATCACAAAAGCAACGCTCCGTTGTACTTTCATCTACCGAAGCGGAATATGTGAGTCTTTCAGAGGCTGTAAGGGAGACAATATATTTGAGAGGATTGCTGATTGAAGTTGGATTGGAGAAATTTTCACACGTGAAATTATTTGTTGATAATCGTGGATCTGAGGAGTTGGCTTCGAATCCAGTCTATCACACACGAACGAAACACATTGATATTCGTCATCATTTCGTTAAGAAAGCAGTCGAGAATGGATTTGTGACTTTAAATCATGTTCCTACGACTGAGATGGATGACGTATGTTTTGAGGGGGAGTGTCGGATATGCATAGCTTGGTATTGTGTGCGAGCCATTCGTGGAAGATATGTATATTTTTGTCTATGTATGTATCGATGTATGTGTATGAATCACTTTTGTGTTAGTCTGTCTGTCATCTTCGATGAGATCACTCTCTTTCTGACCGTCAAATTAAAAATACATCAACAAATATAATGATAGACTACATTTTCCAGTATTATCGCATAAAACAAAGCCTGAAATCTACAAAAAAAGAAAAGTTAAAATATATTATATGCGGATAAACGATAGAGTTTGTAGATACATCCGAATTTCAACCAGTACACTAGGTACTAAGTGACTTCTAAATTAGCCAAAATCTAAAAACGCATGGCAATTTATGTGCACTGGGATCCTCTATAATCATATCCTGGAAAATTTTTCTTTAAAACAACAGTTTCTAAATGTATCTAATCTAGACCTGTATTTTACCTATTTTGCATAATATACTAATGTTTCACCTTAAGCTCACTAACATTTTTATAGTTGTATAAACGAATCAAAAGCAAAACCCCACCTTATTTAAATTTGCTGTAAAGTTGATATCCAAATGCATTAACTGGATTCGTGTGAAATTGACAAATTATGGTATAGTGAAGTAAAACCTGACACGATCCAGTTTCATAGAACAAAAAGTGCTCAATTCCATTTAGGTGGCCTCTTTAGTTTCACCAGTAAACCAAAATAGAAAAACCCTTTTCCGTTCTAAAAAGGATTGCAGTGAAACTTTAAACCTATTTTCTGTTTGGTTCCGGATGAGGGCTAATTTTCATCCGTGTCATAGTAGGAATTAAGTCTGATATATTCACCGATCCCATCAACAGAGTATCAATTAACGTGCATTACTTGCGTCACAGCTTTTAAGTCAAAAGCTATTATCACTGGAGCCACCTAGGCTGGAGCCAGTTCGCTTTCCGATGATTGTTTTCTGGGGGCCGCACGTAATGGATGAGGATCGCAGGAAGGGCACTGTTCGATAAAGGTTTGTCTCGCCCAAACCGAGTGCAAATTAACTTAAAAGTTGACTATTAACAAAAAAATAAAAATAAAATAAACGCCACATCCGTTTTTTTAAAAGTACACCAATGACGCCTAGTTCGAGTCCCACAGGTGAGAGGTCGGAACATCCCGGGCATTGGTAATTCATTTCGGCCTGCACTTGTGCATACGAGCCTACCAAGGTGCAATAAATATTTAATAACATGTGTTCGTGCTACAAAGCAATTTTATGCGAACATTTTATCTTCATGGCCCTAGGTTCTCGATAAATTTTCTGGAGCATTCCCTGGAGACAGGGTAGATGAGTTCGGCAGGGGCTCTGGAACAAAGGCAAATGGAAGAAGGCAAAAAATTGTAAGCATCACACAGTATCCTTGCGTGGCATCCTGTGAGAGAGGATGCTAAATTTTATGCATGATATGATAGATCGCTGGGACTCAAACATCACCTGGGCTGGATTGTTTTTCCCTCTTTTTATACGAAATCCTCAGGAGGTCCATGCTACTTCACCAACGGCACTTCGGTGTCAGGAAAGGTATATTGTGATTTTCCTACCTCCTCTCAGACCACGCGTATTTCACCCGTTCGCGGTGGAAAATCTTTCCGAGATTAGAAAGTTCCGAGGTAATTAGCCAGGGGTGTCGACTTATCAGATCATTGTCAGGGGCCAGGTCCCTTTCCTGCGGTTTAGTAATTGTCAGAACACTTTATTCTGCTTGCTGCACAAGGCTGGGATTATCTCGGATTTTCTCGTCTTTTATCATTTGATCTTGTTAGAGTTTCTCCTTGAGCCATAAAATCGTCGGATCTGCTCCCATAAACGAGTGCGAAACTCATTTTACTTGCTCGTGTAAAAATAATGAGACATTAGGGCTAGTATTCTTTATTTACTGATGTTCTAATTGGAGATATAATGAATTTGCTTTTTTAATTAGGTAATAATTTCTTCAACCAAACAAGCAGATATATCGTTTTAATCTTCACTGCTGGTATTTCACTAGTAAGTTATAGTGCTTGTCTTATAAACGGATTTCTTGAAGCACTACAAACATAAAAGAAAATCTAAGGGAACAATTTTTGAACTCTAAGATGATAGTTTGGTGTTTTTTGGAATTTAAAACAATTATAGTCAGCACGTAATAGATTTGGTCGAAATTGTTTTCCAATGTTTTTTTTTTTCAAATTATATAGTATAATATCTACAACATTGCTAAAAAACGGACAATATTTTTAGCAATCTGTGCGTCAATTTTTGAAATCTGATTTTGTATATCAATTTTTGGTAATTCACAAAGCTCTTGTTTATTGGTTTAACTAATATAGCACGTAAAAAATAAATCAAATATTGTCTGCTTCGGTGCAACCACTTTTGAAAAATTTTGCATATAGGTTTTACCTTTTATTTATAAAATTTACTTTAGCACTTTTACAAAGGAAACAGATAATTTCTAAAGGATTACTAATTTCTTAATATCTCAGGTTAAAATTTATGTCGTATAGTTAACATATTAATCCGTACTAAAATACATTTAGTCCATAAAGATTTATTTATACCATTGTTCAAGACAATCTTGAAAATTACTAGTCAAATAAATATTTCATTTAAATATAAAAAAAATATCCTAATGTAAAAGTTGTTGAACTGGTTTATATGAAATTTAGCTTTAAGGTAACTATGGTATAGTACAGTGCTATAAAAATAATAGTGGTATTCACATATGTGAATACCGGTTTGATTTGAAACACTAGCCTGACCTGATGACTTTTAAAAGAATGGACTGATGACTTTTAAAAACATGGACTAGATTGAAGTGTTAAGTAAATATTCAAGCTTGAAAAAGACCCATAGCGCTTATAAACCTTTTAAATTAAAAATGCACACCTATTGATTGTCGCGTTTCTAGTAACTTAAACTCTTCTTCTGATATAATTCACTCCATTCATTACCAAATTCCCGAAATAAATCTTTCAAAAGACCAGGCTGTGCTCGACAACGCGTTCTGTATCCGAGGAAACGAACTCGTTTAAATATAAATTCATCACGGCGAAGACAGGCGAGATGAAGACGGATCTGTCCCCAACGAGCCCACTTTAAAATGGAAAATATCAAATTCTTTCTCTTCCATTGATCCGCAAATGTTGTGTGTCCTGAATTTTTTAGCAGCCAGCCCCTTTGAAGAGAAATGGCATTGACAATTTATTTTCCTTGACAATCAATTTCACTCCAGGTAAGTTTGACGAGAACCTAAAGAGCTCGCAGAGGATGGGGCGAACAGGACGACCAGGCGAATGGTCGGCACCGCCGGGGGAGAATAATTGGCTCTGTCTGCCGCTTTGTTGCTTCGACCAAAATTTATGAATTTCCATTTCTGAAAATGGAAACGAATTAATATTTGATGCATTCTCCATAGTGTACACACGTTGTCGCTCCCGTGCCCGTTCCGCCATAGAAAACCCCATAAAATTGATTTTGTGGAGCACTTAGTCATATTAAAGCAGCCTTAGTCAGAGGTAAAAATTGTCCCATACATGCATGGAGCTCGACCGCAGCATCTCCCATGGAACCTCAATGGAGCTTCCTCGGGTACGCAGGGATCTAAGTCTAAATTTGCACATGGGACGATACAATAGCATGTTTACGGCTGTGGAAGGTACACACATGTGAATATGATGATCTGATAGAATTACCCCTTTGGTCGTGAAAAGCACTGGAAAAGCCCTTACACCTGAGAACTATCACGACAGCTAAACCGGGTTAAAGAGCTCTTCACAAGCCGGCAGATACGAGAGGAAAAGATTATCCGGTAAACAGATTCCACTTGAGAGCTTTTATATTAACTAGGGAAAGACCGGGAAGACGTCTGTGCGGATTTAGCGCGGCCTTCCCGGTCCAACATATGACGCAGCTCTAGAGGGGGCTGGTTCTCGGTATTTTATATTGCGCCGTAAAACTTTGCAATAAACATCAAGGCACAAAGGTAGTGCAGTATAAAACCCGATTTCAGTTTTATTTCTAATTTCGCCATAACGCAGACACAACAGAGGAAAAGATAATCCCATGGATATCTGAGAAACATGGAACACGGGATACAGCAAGTCTTCAAACAGAAGATGACACAAACCACCCTCTTAAGTTGGCAGGAAAATGACAGGAACATTTCCCGGGGAAAGCTATCCTGCTACTACAGCTCAAGACCGGCAATTTCTATATATTTATTTGAAATTTCTTGAGATATTTACTTTAAGTGGCCTCGGCCGAAACGACCATTCGGAAAATGTCCCTTTGCTCCGCTTACATAGATCAACTCTTGTAGGATTAAGGGCTGTCCCGCTGGACTGTTTGTCCAGCTCCATTATGGGGGAAATATAAACTTTTAAGTTTCAAACCGAGCTATTATTTTATACGTTTTAGAGCCTCGACTTTCAAGACAGTTCATTTTTGTAATAAAATGTTTGTTTTCATTTTTACGCAAATGGCGAAAGAAAGACATTCTCTTATAAATAAACTCGACCATTTCAAAATCCTGTAAAATCTTACAAACATTTTAATTTCTTTGCACGGCACACGGGACTACAGAATCGCCTTGTCTTCACCTCACATTTTTTTCTGCTTTTTAATAGTTTGAAGAATTTTCTTCATCAAGTTTCGAGAATTGATAAGACTTTTTAAATCTTAAACGTTTAGATGTACTGAAAGAAAAGTAATTATTTAAATTTAATTCATCTCATACAATAAATTTTTTTGGAAAATTGTTTTACAATAATTACCCGTTGAATATTCTTGAATTTATGCAATTTTTTTCCGAGACTGTTGGACAAAGCCAAAGTTGGAATTTTGTTGGTTGGTCTGTTATTATTATTTCGACATTGCGAAATAAATGCTCAATTCTGGTTTGACCTGCGCTATGAGAGAGCTCTGAAAATATATGCTATAAATTTTCATCTGTTCGTCGCCCGAGTGTTCATCTTTTTAGTCCATGATTTTCTCCGGAATCGCTAAACTGATATGGACCATAGAAGTCACAATAGTCAAAGGTTTCATTTTTTTTTAAAAAATTATTAATTCTTTGTTTTAGAATAACAAAGAGTAATTGAAAAATAAATAAAATAGGAATAAATATTGGAGTTTGAAGGGAACAACAAAACATTTCTAATTTGAATCCCTAAGGTATACCTACTGCTAGTAGGAGCAGTTTTTTTTGCAAATCGGTGTAATAGACGAATTAGACAGATAATTTAATACAAGAAATCCCAACCGTGTACTGGCTGCAGTGCGCAACAGGGCGTTGTGTGTCGATGGTAACAGGGTGACTTTGATCTACATCATAATTAGGCGCTTTTACGATGTTTGCTTTCGGGAGTCTTAGCAAACAAAATATTTTTAACGAGACCAATTTTTGCCGCTCGAGAATTGGGAGCGTATGGGAATTGCGAAGTTTATAAACAAATTATCCACGGGAAGCAGGCAGCGACTCGGGCACGTCGTTAATCTGCCCGCATTCTCGAAAAAAAAACAAAAGCAGCGCAAGATGGGGTATCCATTTAACATATTTTAATCATTTTTCCAAGAGAATTCCGGCAAAAGAGGTTTTATAATTTCTCCCGGCCACCCCTGATGACGTAGTTTGAGCTAGGCCTCCGGGAGCTGCTACTCCAGAAACGGCTTAGACAAGTAACCTGGAGTTCGAGTGTGTGCCTTACGACGATTCATGAGAATTACGACTTTTGAGTAATTAGCGAGAAATCAGAGGAAAACTTTTTATGACTTTTTTATTGTCTTTGTCGTTTTTAATTAATTCAAACGGCACGGGGCTGTTCAGTTCCAAGAAGAAGTGATTCCATAAAAGATAGACTCATTATGGGGTTGAACAAAGATATTTCGGAGTAGTCACGATATTTAAATGAGCCATTTCGCCTGCTCTGTAATCCCTCTTCCAGGCTATTTTGGGCACAAAAAACGTGCGCCCCTGGCTTCCACGTCGAGGATTTGTTAATTTGCAGCACTCAGTAATTATTATAGCAGGAGGAATGTAAAATATTAGGGCTGTATTTTACTATACCCAGTTATGGCTGTAAAAGGTTCAAAGTATTATTGTTATACAATCTAGTACTTTAACTACGATTATATGTACGCAAACTTGGTCCTCGGGAGCTCTTTTATTGCTCTTGCTCAAATGGTTTCACGTGTCTCTTTAATTGAAATTTACTCAATAAAAAATTTTAATGCTTTTTTATTCTTAAGATGATTCATGGCTAAAATCGTAAGTTACCAAATGCCCTACAATTATGAAAAGGCAATTCAGATCTATAGTTAAACCTTAATATGAGTCATCAACAACCCGGACAAGTTTATGTTATAAATACTTCGAATTCGGATGAAGATAACTCCTACCTACTCCTCTAATTGCTTTTTGCGTGCAGGATACATATGAGGCTTTGTAGTTTTTATGTTAGAGATGAATACTTTTATTGTTAAAAGATAAACAAACTTTTTATTGTGCATATTCTTCAACATAAAATTGAGAAATGCCATATAAAAACTTTGATATTTGATATTTCATTTCAATATTTTGAAACATAGCATTTAGTGAGTACTTAAAAAAAAAATAAATTGGTAAGACGAAGTTATACTGACAAATTCATGTACTATACAACGAAATATGCTTAAATTTAATGTCCCGTGCTTTCAATTACTTCCCAATACAAATAAGACGATAAATGATATGTCTAATTCTATTTTACAAAGCAAGAAATGTAATTAAAAATGATTGAAGAGTAAAAACAAAAAACTAACTAAAATCTTCCTTAGGTAGAAATGGAAAACGGGTCAATTGTTGCATTGCCCGAAATCCTAGGATATGTACTGTCTACTTTTTAACCTCTTTAAGATTTATTTATTAATTTTGTCGTACTTAGTACCGGATCCAAAATGAGCTGTTTATACTACAGGAATGGTGTAAAATATTCACATAAGTTAAGAGTTAATGTAATAGCTCTTTCTACTTTGTTGGGTCTAGAAGTCGATGTTTTATCTTCATTTATTTTCTTAGAAAATATATAGAATATCTTAAAAATCATGAATGCATTAAATTGTTCAAAAATATTACTTTCGACTTTATGTCAACTCTAAACGTTTACGTGTTACATTTTTTGGCCATATTTTTAATAAGACAAAAGTCAAATTGTAATCTTTTTTATTTTTTTATTAACATAACGGGGTGATAGAGTACACTATCATCATTGGTTATAATGCACTATGATGACAGTGCAAAGAGTCAACCCGAATATTAGAAGAGATTAAAATGATATTAGGAGAAAATTAGTTAGAACTATATATAAGTAAAATTTGTCACATAGAAAATTCCGTTTATCCTAGGCGTAAATATTAATAAAACTATAGCAAGGCAGAAAATGAGAGGCTTGCTGACTAAAATAATATTTGTATAATTTGTTTATATCATTAAGTTAGTTTTTCACTTTTATAATTAATAGTTCTAGATATTAACTCAACATCAATATCCTACGAAAGTACTCATACTTTTCATTTACACTTTTGAAAGGTTATCAGAATTATAGAAGTGAATTAATATTGTTGTTGTGATCTTGTGGTACGGGAATTTTTGTAATTATTTCAGTTTATTATTATTTAAGAAAATACCTACGAGTTGATGTTGAATAAAATACGCACGAGTATGTCAATTAATCCGTGTTTCTTTCTAGGAATGTAACCGAACATATCGCTTAAAAGGCCTTTGCATTTTAATTTTCTCATTTTTATTTTATTTCAATTTAAATATTTTTTACACGTAAAGTGTAAACGAGAAACAATTGCGTTGCAACTGTTTGATATGGTTACAACAGTTCTACGGAAAATTAAAGGGTATTAAATCGAAGAGAAAGGAAAAAGTTTTCGATCCGGCCGAAATTAATTCCGGAAGAGCTAAGGAATTTCACGCCATTAAACAATTTGTTGTGATAATTATTGCAAAAACACGTGAACCCTAACGAGTAAATAAATAGCAAGACATCATCACGGGCGCAAAAAGCGAAGGACGAAGCCAGGAGCGCAAAGAAGACTATGGACTCCCGGACCGAAGGAACCAGCAAATGGCACAAAAGTCCGAAGATAAACTGTGGACCCTTCCGTCGGAAGAACTTTGGACTCTTCGTTTGTGTACTTACCTTTCAGCCCGGGAAAAGGAAAGAAAAATTGCTATCGTTGGAACTTTCCGGAAAGTTTTGTTTAATTTTCATTATAATGTAAAAACATGTAGCAAGCCTCCAGTCAACAATACGTCTTACAGCGCCGGCCGCCGTAGTCCGTCATCATACCTTGCACATAGTACTGATGAGAAATTTGCAAGCAAGAAAGCAAGAAAAATTTAATTGCCTCCTTGAGCGCGCAAATAGGAAAGGATGTGAGCCCTTATCTTCGGCTTTATGTACGTATGTACCCGACCGTGTACACAACAATAAAATGGCGCTGAAGGACTGATCCGTAGCTCCCGTCCCTTACAAATCATGCAGGCAAATATGAGAAAATTCACTAGGGAAAATATTTACTATAACTTGGCTAGCAAACAGCAGATGCACAGTGAAGTGAGATTCGCTTCCGGTCTCCGGCCTCTATGCCACGCCAGTTTCATTAAGTTTTATTTAACAAAATGGATCGCAGCTCCAGCCCCCGGGTGTGCAGTGATATTAAAAAATCATGATTTAATGAAATTTGCTTTAAGGAGCTTTGGGTAGCCGGGACTAGTTTAACAAACAGCTCAGCATGGCAAGCAACAGGATGATTCCTCCAAGGACCCCTCCAGGATGCTACTGTTGCAAGCATCAATTTTTAGTGCAATTCTTGCTTTTAGAGTGCAGAAAACAAATAATTATTTTAAGGAAAAATAAATTCAAACTTTTCTGCACGGCGTGTCTACTAAACAAACCAATTCGTACAAATGAAGAGCATTTACAAGAATGTGTATATCAATAAGTACATCTTATTATCAAGTACCTAAATTTTACATAAATTTAATTCAATTTCGGTTCCTTTTTATTGAAGCATCGGATGACTTCTGCAGACCTCTTCCCTCTGCGTAAAAAAAACGCGCCATGTCTTTATTCCATTTTGTTCTTGATAGACCGAACATAAAAATAGTATGAACATGTCATAGTGAACCCTTTTTATTCAGAAATAAATCCTCCAAGACAGCTGGTTAACCCAACTGGACGATTTCATAATTTTCAAGGATGATTTTTCCCTTCAAGCACCAGTAAACAGAAGCTTGCTTCTTTAAAGGAATTTGCTAGTATATTATTTCGTTTTTCTTCGAACTTATTATAAAAATCGAAAACAAAAATATTTTATATTGAATTCAACGTTTTTTTAATCCAATGGTATCCAGATTTTTATAATTTGGTATAATTATCGTTAATGTCATTAAAAAATTAAGATAAGAAAGACAGTTTTAAGAAGAGAAAGATTTTTTCTGGCATTTTTGACTATTCACTAATTATTCACACTAATTACTCAATATTTCCTACTAACACTTGACCTTCTGCATTGTGAGTGGCTTGTTAACGAAATTGTTAGCACTCATAATATCATGATTGATTTTCGTGAGATGATATCTTGCCAAAGTGGAAAGCATTGAGATAGAAATTTTCTTTCTACATTTTTATTTGATTTCAGTGTATTTTAGTGAACTAAATTTCCATGAGCTTGTGCGTTTTTGAAATCGGAAATCGGTATACTTTTTCGCAATTTTTATAGTAATTATTTGATTTTGTTGTCTACTTCTGGATTAGTTTTAAAAATATTTCTGCTTTAAAAATTATCGAAACTTCTAATTACTAGAAATTATATTGTAATCACAAGGAAGGAGATCTTCAACATATTAAAACATTCATAAGCAGGGTAAAGTCAGGTCGTGAGATTTCACCCACATGGACTAATAAAGCAAGTTAACTAAAAGTTAGAAAAGTTTTCCTTGGCATTACAAATTTTACATTGCTAAGTCGTTTGGCTTGTTAGGTGAACGGCTGAGTCAATAATGCATTTGAATAAAAATCATAATTCTATACCAATACCAGTAAATACAAAAATAGCATATTTTACCATAGATGAAAAAATAGAAAATATTGTCATATAAGCGTAGGTACTTGAGGTTAAATGACTTACGAGGTTTTACATCTATGGAGTATGGGCATATTTCCTGTTGAGCACTTGTCTTTGATATCAAAGGCAAAAAAATTAAATCAAAAATAATTTATCAATTAAGCAAAACATTCCCAGAATAACATAAAATTCCGAAGGCTGACATAATAAATTATTTGTTAAGAGTTATTTTTATAGAGGTATGACTGATTTACAGAGTCCTTACTACTTAACTTATTATTGAATTATGTTCTGAAGAGCATATCTTAGAAGACCGTTTAATTAGAGTAACCTATTAATAACATAAAGCGGCACATTTAATCATGTCCCGGACATATGTAAATTAATTTAATGTAAAACATAAGGTAGCATATTATTTATTATATTATTTTTGCACGTATGAGTGTCTTTTAATTGCTAATGCAATTAAAACTGATGACACAGTAGCTCCCTAATAAAAATGAAAATAATGAAATACAATCAAAAGATCACAAAAATAATCCAAAAGTAATCCTAAGTATTATTCTTTGTGTTCGAAAAGTTCATATTGATTTTTTAATATTAATTTTTAATATTCCATCCCCTAAAGACGTCATGTTAACAAGTATCTTTAATCGCCACGCACCTTATGGGAATTTAATAAAGAACACCTGGGATATGATAGATGTATCCCAGCCACTTTGAAAAATCACTGCTGTGAAATTAATCATTTCTTTTTTAGGAAAAGAATTCTGAAAACAGTCACGACGCTAAGAAATTTTAATTTTTTATGGAAAAAATTCTCAAAATTTGTATTTTATAATAGTAGTATTGGATATGAAATGTTTATGTCATTCAATGGGTTCCACGTGGTGGTCTAAGAGTTAATCAAGCTTTTGTTAAATCTTTGTTTAATTTGAACTTTGCAATTCACTTATTTGGTATTGACACGGATAGTAAAATTTTACTCTAGACATTTTATGCGTTAAATTATACACCTGTATTCATTTCGCGTACAGGCAATCCTGATCTAGATGTAAGGTTCTTGTGTTTCACTTTATAGAGCTATTGATAAAATTTTTTTCCGATTTCTAATCACTGCATGCATCGCTTAAAGCAGTACCGTATTGAGTATTGAAATTTTGCGTAAACCCAAAATCAAAAATAGATTCCTATCTTGCGAGGATTAGTTGATGTATACAAGTTATTCAAATTTGTCACTGTTTGCATTCTATTTCGGGCGTGTACAATAGACCGAAAAAAATTCGATAACTCAAAATCCGTGTTTGGGCGGGTGGATATTGCTTTTGCTTTTTCCAAATATTTTGATGCTCGCCCAAAATCCCATTTCAACGCCACTGTTCGATTAAAATGTGCGTGTATGTCTGCGGTAAGCCGAGCAATTTGGACACATCTACACGCTATAATTGCCGAACAACAGGGATATTGTCATTTGGACGGTCCGGTCCCATAAAGCAGCACATATCCCCTTTTTGAAATTTGCTCCAGACATTCCCAACGATTTAATCCGGTATAATGTGCGGCGGCTCTCGGTTTAAGCTCTATTTGTTCCCGAATAGCTAGGCAAAACATCGGAACGAACTTAAACCAAAATGTAACATGAAAAATAAATGGGGAATCCGGAGCCCAAATTAAAATGCAATCGATGAGTGGGTTTGCGCTGAGGTAATGTAATCAACTGAAATTGGCTTTGCTTCGCGCCTTGTGCTGCATTTTTATTGTTCTTTTGCGCGCTATCCCGCGCGCATTCGTGCGGGACTCTGCGACCGCCGGTGGGTCAGTCCAGGACGCTTTTGTAATTGAAAGGCAATCAATATCGCGCGGACAATTATTCGCGCGATATGTTGATCTCCCCACTCCGAATCGCGTTGAACGCGAGCGTTTATTGACTCAGCGAGGGCGGCGTGGCTCGAAAACAGAATCAACAACTTTACTGGTAAGTGGCGTTTAACTTTTAAATTTGGAATTACGTTGAATGTTTAATGTAAATATTTGTCTGTTTCCAGCTTCCGTTCCAGCAGTTAAAGACACTGATTCAATAAATCAACAATTTGGCACCCATCGGCGTGGGCAACAAGGGACCTGAAGACTCAATTTGATTCGGGTGTCAGATCCTGGACGTAGAGCTGCCTCGTCGCGCATCCGTTCAAAGGCTCAGGACTTTCCGGGCAGGAAAATATCGGTCTTATTTCCGAATATTGTCATCCTTATATTTGTCACTGATTCCTCTCCATTTGCCAATTCCTCCTTCTGTGATCCATTTTTCGAAATTCACGTTTAACAAAATTAATGTTGGAAATATTCTCCTATGAAAGGTATCTGGGGGTAACATAAGCACATAACGATTCGTTTGAAAACTTTACTAAGAAGATCATTAGACTTTACTACTAAGATTCGCCTTTTATAGAAGTTCTATTTAATTCCCATGTAGAGTATTCAAAGCGAACATAATTAAGAGATCAGAATTAATAACACCATACTACAGATAGAATTAAACAACTGTGCCAGATAACAGAGTGACACACGCATAATAAATAATATTTGTTTTTCTTTTTCTGAATGATTACTTCCGTTGGATAAAGCTAAAGAAGCTGTTGTAATTCTGCGAATCCATATATCAAAAATTCTTAAAACATTTAGAACAGAAAAATTCTTTCATGTTTCTATTAGTTCATTATTTCAAAACAAGTAGTTTCACCAATAACTTGATTATTTATTCCTTCAGTTTGCAAAATGTGCGCCTCATTAGACATTTCAGTTAATAATTGGATTGTGTATTGACCTTATTCTATGTGAACACACTTTTTTACACGGCTGTTTCGATTTAAATATAGTTCTTTGTATCATTTTATACAGCACTTTACTAAAGGAAACGCATCTGGTTTTGTACTGTTTTTAAGAAATGTATCCAAAATGTTTGAAAAGAGCAGGCAAGAACATAAAAGCGTTCATTTTTCTCCCTAGAAATCATATTTGCGATTTACTAAAAAGTAGTATAATTATAGTTTACAGTGTATGTAAAATGTATGTGTGCACTTTTTAATTTAACTTATCTTGTGGCAGTTTTGAAGCGGTATAACTTAGTAACAATGCATCTTATAAATTTCAATGAGTCTTTCTACCAAAAAATATTTAAAATGTTAAAATTAATTTAATATATAAAATTATCTATATTAACTCCTGACTGGCAGACAAAGTCTTCATACACAAGTATGTGTTTGGACGATTCGCTTTTTTGAAAAGATTAGACGCATTTTTTGGAATCTGTCTCTAGTGTACTTAAAGGACTCGATTTGTTTTTAAAAGTAAAAGATCATATTGTTTTTATTTGAAAAACTAAAACTATTAACATTGATGGCTTTAGGTGAAAGAATTGGATTATCTTTCAATGCAATGTTTTCTATTAAAATTAATTTGTAAAAGAGAAACAAGATTTTAAAGTACAAATTACGCTAACTAGTTTTATTTCTAATTAGAAAAAACTGATTTTGAAACTGAAAAGGGGCCAATTTGAATCACATTAAAACCATGTTTGCATATGGGGCTTAAAATTTATAATACGCACAACTACTGTAGGATCATAAAAAGATTCACATTCCCTAAACGATTAAAATTGTACATCCGGAAAAGTACGAATTCCCATGATTTCCTCCATTGTGTTAATATTAGTGTTATAATTACAATTTTTCTTATCGTTTTCTTTAATTAGAATATATAAGTACACTTGGAAAAAAATTATTAATCATGAATCGACTATTGCATAATCTGCAATTAATTATACCAAAAATATTTGAAATAATAAATTCTAAAAGTGTTTGGTTTTTTCTTATATTTTAAAGACCATCAGTTTTACTTCACACTTTGTAAAAATTAAAAACATGGCGAAGTTCTGTTATGATAAAATTTTAATGCTAAGAAGAATTTTTAAAGATGACTCACTGGAAGAGATACAGGACTGCTGCTAAGTTTGAGTTGGTATGTCGAAAATAAAAGAAAAGGAGATTTAACAGATCTTTTCCGGTTTTCTACAATAAACGAAGTAGAAATGATAAGACAAGCATTACTAAGAGAATGGTGTAGATATTTACATCACTGTGCCAAGTAAAACGAAGTTGAGGCAACTTTTTAAGGAGAACTGGTACCTTTTTTCTTTGTAATAGACTCCTCCTTTACTAATTTCTTTATAGTACACATGACTTTTAATTTAATTTTTAATTTTTAAATTAAAGGAATTAAAAGAAATCCTTTACATTCCAAGGACAGTACAGACGGTGTAATATTTCTTAAATAATTATTTTTCTGTTTCATTGCAAAGCTGAACATTGTAAAATTAGAATTGTATTTTGTAGCTTGTGAAAAACATCAAGTTCTTTTCCTGGAAAATAAGATCATTAATGGTCCTCTGTGGGGAATACTACACTAATAAAAACGCGAGTCTTAATCTAGCTGAGTAAACTATTTTCAAACTCCCTTTGTGTAACGATAATAATTTTCCTAAATGTGAATATTTGAAAAATTTTGATTTTTGATCTTTTCTGTTTCCTTCAATACGCACAATAAGCGTGTTTTGAGTTTTTGGAAATTTTACATGAAATTATATTTGATAGTATGCTTAGTAAGTAGATTGGATTAATATTAAAGAGTACTCTAAGCTTTCCTCGCGTAACTAATGTTTCTAATGACTTAAGATTTTGGGAAGTTTACAATAGATAGAAACTTTATGGGTTTCACAAAGCAAGAGCATTTATAAGTCAACAATACCCTGGGATACATTTTGATCTACCAGATCATTGCATTACGTAGAGGATCCCCGCGGCCGGAACTAGTAAAACTGTAGACCATGAACTGATCAAATCCTTGTTAAAATTCCAAACAAACTTTTCCATGTCCCAATTTCGAGACTATTCAGGACGACTATCATCTCCTCGCAGGAGCATCCTTGGCAGAAGCGGTCGTGTTCTTTCATTTAGGAACTTTCACCGCAAATTAGACGCCAGAAGGCAACGACAAGGACATTATCAGTGTAAAACAAGTATGAAGTTGCCCGTTACTGGCGGCATCCAATAAAATTAAGTGATGATGTGATGCCAGCGATGCCATACGTAACAAGCTGCCGTTACCGCAGTGCACACACGGGCAAGTGCCCGCACGTTCCGCAACTGTGCCAAACTTTTCGAATCTTTTAAGTAATTGAGTTGCATTGAATTGACTGCAGAAAACCGGAGCAGGGTGAACCGGATCCCGATCCGGTCAAATTGAAGTAAATTTTAAGTTTAAGACTCGATCCGAACGGCAAATGGACGTTAGATGTGCTTAAGCACCGCCGGGACGGAATCCCATGCAATTGTCGGATCGATAGCTCAGACTTAAATTTCATCTGGTCTTTAGGCGTTGACGGAATTCTTGCCTATGTGCTATCGGTTATCAGCTCTCAGTTTATGACTAGATTCCTGGATTCCGCACAATGACGTGCAAAGCCCTTTCCTTCAAATGGACTTCGGCCTAATCCCGTCGGGATTGATTCGTCCTTTCAGAGCGGGACAAATGTGATGGCCGGAAAGGTGCCAAGTAAGCCTGCTACTTCAAAGTCTCTCATCCAGAAACCGAAATCCCACAGTTTTCAATATTTCATCCATGGATGAATTTGCTCCCGCCAGAAACACGGCCCTAAGTCTGATAATATTTCGTGTGTACACTGGTTAAGTTCTGCGGGGAAGCCCTTTTCTGGAATCAATTTTCTTAGCTTTTACGGCTTCAACCCATAAGCAAACGAAAGAAGCTATAAAATTCAGGAAATTACTCTTCTTCTTCAGCTTTTTCCTTTTATTCCTTTTCTTTTTCGTCTCCTGACATATTTTTTTTTACTTCGCCGGGAGCGTATGTTGTTTCGGCGAAAATGTTGCAGCTCTTGTAAAACAGGAGATTGATGTGGGGCTTCCGGGACGCCCGGAGTGACACAATGTTGTTGGCGATTGTAATTTTATTCTTCGCGTTTAATTTGGTGCTTAGCTTTCAAAGAAGATTTATTCTCCGCTCACGGGCTTAATAAAATACTTTTAATTTTCGTTATAAATTGTTGCGTTGTGGCCCGGCGTGTCGCATCGTAAATAGAACCTCGCGCCCATAGAACAGGCTAGCTCCAGATCCCTATCCCATCATCGACAACTTCGGGCTGCGAGGTGTTTCGGATCATAAAGCGGTTGGTCTCTTCTTACGGCAGCTGTAAATCCTCTAGACCCTAGGTAATCATTTATCTATTACGAATTACGACTAAATAAATACTGAACATAAACCTGAAACTGAAACTGAAAAAAGAAAAACGACAATAATAAGAAAATATGAGACTTATTAAAACTGAAATGTTTTTTAACTTCAAATTTACCAAGAAGAGACATTTTTATAGAATAATAATCACGAATAATGTGGTTAGTGCCTGAGTCGTTTCTGAATTGTCAGCACATCGATCTTTCACGGAACCCCACAAGAAATGTCCAACTGCGTCAAATCAGCGCCAGCCGCGATTGGTGCATTATCTCGACCGAAATTTCTTTTCACAACACTCCCTTTGGAAATAAGTTTTCAATATTTCCCAACGTTGTTCAAGCGTAAATCTATTCATTTCGTACCATGGAAAACTTTTTGAGCGTGAAAGAGCTGTCTGTGACAAAATAACATGCAATTAGAAAAGAAATCAGTCGATGGCCCACCTTGAAATTTTAATTTTAGCTGAATAAAACTTTATAAAATTGAAAGTTAAAAAGTTGTAAAAACGGGAAAGCATAGTTTTTAAATGAAAATATTCATAACAATTGTCACAATTTTCAAATCAAAATGTATTTTACAAATTGTTCTCTTTCTTTTTCTTTTAATTAAAAACGATCTAGAAGTTTTTAATTCATATTTATTACATTTTATTAAATATTTTATTTACTTCCATTAAACAAATGTTCATAAATATAGTAAATAATAGAACCCCATTCAGCCCAATCAGAGTTCGAGTAGATCAACACTGATCAGGTTTTGATCAAGCCCCAGCTAAAACTCGTTTAGACCCTTACTTTACTCTACTCGTTTAGACTTAAATAAAGCCTTGATCTGGCCCCGATTTTTACCCAGTCAGGACCCGAGCGATTCTAGCTCTATTTATATGATTTTATTTTATTTTTTTTATTTAACTTAATAAACGCTATCGTCTAAATGAATATTGTTTAAGAACAAGCTCTACATAAAAAAAATTTTCACTTTTTGTAGATATTATGTACAAGGAATAAAAATATAACCATTTTAATTGTTTTATATGACAACGAAATAAACAGAGTGAACGAATAAAGTTGTAATAATTCTGTTGAAATTACGCAGAAATTACTAATTGATCATAAATATCACATAACTAAAATCAAATGTAATTATTAGGTAACCTGGCCAAACGGTCACCCGGTCAGACAATCGTTTGTTTATTTGGTCATTTATCCAGGTGATCAATTAGTTGGGAGATTTTTAAAACCAGATATTTAACACATTTTGGAATTTCTTATCACTACTTTAAACAAAGATATGAAATGACATAAAAAGTATCTGAATTTTTTTTTATTGCTGTCATTAAATATTATTGTTTAATGGGTACATATTTCTTTTAATTTTTTCTTTCCAAATGTTCTTGTATTCTTTTTCTTTTAAAGTAAGGGGAACGAGGCACAGTGTCTTACATAATTACGACCATAAAAAACTTTACATAACTAAGATTCTCAGAAAATATCTGCGCAGTATAAATAACGTAGTAGATACGAGAATACATGATCAATATTATTGGATTTAGACATGGCGGGTGAAGTCGCGAATGTAGACCTAGTAATAATATAATTTGAACCTTTCGTATTATATTTCTTCGTATTCAGTCTTGTTAATTGTTTCCTCAAAAGTTTTCCAGTAAACATTTAGTTACGTAAAAAATAAAAAAGAGGGTGCTGCCGAAGTACATTTCCAATTTACGTGTCAATACAAAAAGTAAATTACGAGCTCAAAAGCTTGAATTTAATGTTCCATTTAACCGAAAAAAATGTTCAAATATAGAAAATATCGGTGACTCAATTTGCCGTGAAAAGAAAACGTTTCAATAACATTAAAGTCGCCAAAACGATCAAAATAATTCATCTAATGAGGCACACAATTTGTAAGCTTCATGAAATTTACCAAATACATTTTCAGATGATGAAAAAGAACTCCCAAACGACCTACAGATAGCAAAAAAATTTGAATTTAACATTTAATTCCAATTATTGAGTCGCGATGATGATTCCATCAAGAGTTTTATATGCTAAATTAAGTGAATTTCATTTGAACGAGCAGTTTTTCTAATTTTCTCCGCAATTAAAGGGAGAGTGAGAGGGAGAGATTAAATATTTTATTGAATGAGACTTTAACAGATTTAAATCAAACCAATCGCGAAAAATAGTTTCAGTTAGATCGTGAAGTAGACAAGAATTAAATACATTTTTTCAAACTAATATTGGAATTTCAAAAGTTAGAAATGGATGGTAGACACTTGATCTAATTTTTGTTTCATTATCACACAACCACCAAGAGGAATTAATACTCGTGATACTAGGAAAATTTTTGTTCAACCGATAGGAATATTAATAAAAATCTATTAAATAAAAATAAACATATAATAAATAAAAAAACTATGACACATTACGACCAACTAAAGCATTGAAAAACTGGAAAATTATTTAACCTTCTAGTTCCTAAAGTGATTATGGAGACAATTAAAAAAAAAATTATTACGATTAGAGACAAATTTTTAACAGGGTTATAAACCCTTGGAGATATAGGGCAGGAGCATAGAGAATAAAATAAATATAAGTAAATAAAGGTAGGAGCGGAGATCCTTCAAATGCCTGGACAGTGCAAATGGTGCAAAGGGTTAATAGTTTTGCTGTAAACCATTCAAATAAAGTAAATCTTTCGTGTAGGAGCACAGGGTGCCACTTAAGTTTGCCAATCCCACCACCTGGCGCAATGGTGTTGTAAACGGAAACAAAAACTAATCGCCTTCAATGTTTCTGTTGGCTTGAAGGTGTTTCCTACCTGCGAGGCAATTTCCAGCAATTTCCTGAGATCCAGGACGCTACAAGTGAATTGGGTGCTCAGTTTCATTAGGTGGCTGAAATTTATTAAAAGCTACGCGTCATCATTTATTTCCTTTACTTAGTGTAAGGGATCTGCCTGAATTTGAAAGTACTACTCTACCTGTTCTACTTGTCCCACCTGTTCCAGAGGGACGTTGAGGTTCTTAGCGTTTGCGAAAGCTTCTTATAAATGGAAAGCTCCGCAGACGGTAAGGGGTTTTTACACACCCTGTTGTACGAGAACGTCGGCGGTGTCTTTTTAAATAAAGACACCACTCAGACGCTCACTTAGTGACACATCAATTTATCCAGAGTCTATGCATTCTAATGAGGCCTAAGGTGGAACAGAGGCCGTTGTTATAAGGGAAAAACTTCCGCCATCAATCGTCCGCAATAATAAGCAGCTCGAGTGAATAATTCGCCTCCTCGTCACTGGCGGCTCGGAATAAATTGCGGCAATTACTTTCATGCGCACCTCGATTACAGGAGGAATCAATTACCTGGCGGGCGCTGAAAGCCAGCACAAGACACCGCCGCTCATACTCCCCGAGCCCGACAAGTTGCACTGATGATGTCTTGGGTCTGGAACCCGCTTTGTACTGGGCATACTCCCAGGAGATAGTCTGACACTTCTCCTTTTCCTAGAATGAAGCCATCATCCCTGAGGAGGACGGTTTCCGCCCCAATTCAATTAAAAATGCATGTCCTAACGGCGGCGCACATATAGGTTTATGGCTGGTATTAAATACGGCGAGCACTCTACCGAGTTAGTTTTAAGGACTATGTTACAGCCGAGTGGTCTTAGATACCAGCTCGCCAGACAGACAGTTTTTCAGTTCTAGCCGTTTTGCGGCGCAGCAATGCGTTTTCGCCTTTCTAGCCGGTGGAAGGACCGTCGGGGGTGCAACAGGTAACAATCGTCGTGGTTGCTTGGAAACATAAATTACAGGCTGGTAGAGGGATTACCTGCCGCCATTTGTGGAGCCCGGCCAGAAGGAATTACAAGGAGTCACGACACAGGGTGGTCCGTAAGCTGTCATTAATAGATTCGCCACAGCAGCGTCGTAGTCGTCGTCGTGGTTTTTTGCGTTCCATTCGAAATGAACAGAACTTGCCCTTGTGTGGCGAACAGTGGCGGACAATTGTCATGACTGGTTCCGCCACCATTAAACGCGATATAAATTTCTTTTAGAGATATCGATTTTGCCACACACAACGGCCATAAAACGGAATATATGGTTATGTGTGGGATTGTCGGGACGCTCGGACGACCGACGGGCATAAGCTTAGCTCCCGGGCTGCAAGTGCAGCGCACATATGGGCCATTCTGGCGCAGATACAGAGTGGGCACGATGGCCCGATAGCGAACAGGAAAAGAGTATTGGGATTTATTTCAGCTGCTGCATAGACTCATTCTGTAAATAAGATAATAATATAAATCTCTTAATAAAAAGAGAAGGAATGGCACAGGGTATCTCGCACGTCCCAGAATGCTAATGTCAGCATCTGTTCTGAAATTCAACGTAACTTGTAGGTGCATTTGCACAAAACACCTATTAGAGTGATTGAGCGACGTTGGAATCTGGCTAAGAACTGATGGTAAGTACCCACCGCATCAGGTGTTGTCTTCGTAAATAGAGCATTGCTATTAGAATTCACTTAGACCTCTCGATGTTTCCCGTACCTGATCTCGATTAGCTTTTATTGTAATTGCCGGTTCAGGATAAGAGGGCTATGATAACTTCAAGTTGGAATCAAATGAATGGAGATGAAAATCGGTTACCGAATTGATTTGGATATTTTCCCAATACGAACAGCACTTTTCTATAGATGAATTCAAATGGAAGTTTAAAATAAATTAAGAGAACAACACAGTTCAAAGTTTATTTATTATTTCGAAAACTAAAACATCGGTTTAAAAAAATGCTTTTTCCTTTCTACTAACTACTGAGGAGTTATCTAATTTTTTTATAAAATAAAAGCATCGAACTGTTTTAATGAAATTTTAGTATTTGATTTACCAATTTGGAGCTACATAAAAGTAATGAAATAACATTTTATCACCATCACTAGAACTAGTAGATTATTGCAATAGATTAAAATAGTATATTAAAACTATATATAGAAACAACTTATTCTTATCTTCTATACGATTTTGGAAAGTAGTTACTTATCAATTAAAATTTAAAAACCACATTTAAATAAATCTCTGATCGTTTACCAAGTTTATCTGAAATTGCAAATACACTTTCATAGGGTTCAACGTTCAATTGATTAAGGTGTGTTCTTCGTACTGACTCCAGTTTCTCTTAGTAGTTCAGGTTGGTTTACAAAACTATGTTGTTCAAATTATATTCCAGGTACTCTTAGTCGTCCTGTACATGCTGGTACGTCTAAAGCATATCCACTTCGAACGGAAATCGAGCGTTAAAATGCGGACTTGTGATAAATGCCGGCACAGCTACAAGTTCCGGCCATGTTCAATTGGTCGACTGGCCTTTATCTTACAAGTTCTGTTCCCCGTCAGACGAAGTCTGATAACTTTTGGACAACACGGTGGCAGCTCTTCCAAATATGAAAACTGAGCACATCTGTATGAGAGGATTCTAGACTCCATCATCATCATCGGCTCTAAAGCATACCCTATGCTGGAGTATAGGGGAAAACAAAGAAGTATGGGCTGACGCCATAAATAACCACAATATCCTTAAATTCTTTGCTTCCCCGGTAGACCCTTCCGGAAGCCCTACGAAAGATTATCGGAACATTTCCAGAAATCCTGCGAACCGACAGTTGCGGGGAGATAGCCCAAAATTCGTTTTGGAAAATCTAATACTAATTTTGTACAGATGAATGGGTTCCTGCTCCTCATAGCAAATGAGATCCCTTGCGCCGATCCATCCACCATTCTATCGGAAGGAAACATTCCACTACCGCGGTGAGAGTAGCCCTATCGTACAGTGTATACATCTAATCCCAATCTCAATTTCTGCGTACACTTGTGTCCCTGGGTTGGAAATTGGGAATCATATGAGCGTTTTACTTCGCCGCAATATTTGAGCACACAGGAGCGCACTTACGGGAGCAAAGCGTGCTCGTCGAATAATAATTCCGCGCCCTAACGCTGTCGCCCTTACTCCCGTCTGCATTCTACGCCTGATTTAGTTTCAAAACAAATTTCTAAATCTACTTCCCGGAGATTTCCATACAATGCAATGGATTATACGCTGACGCCTTTTTATATATTTAAATAAACGAAACAGCTCGCTCGAGTGCTCGTCTGTTGTAGCATAAAGGGCTCCTTACCCAAGATTCAAGATTTGGCAGCCGAGACATACATGGCGTTTTGGCGAAGGCGAAGGTGGTATTTCTCATAATGTGCTGCCATGAAGTGGATTTCACCCTAATTCTCCTTGCGGCGGTGCAGAAGGGGTATTAGAATTTCTTCTTGTAAAGTGCCGTCACAGGCAACTCAACCCGAAAGGTGCTGCTTTACCCCAGAGAGAGAATCGCTCGGCTGACGGAGGAAATTAGTTTCCCTCGGGAATATTTAGCAAGGAGGATGCTATTGCGAATGCTTGGAATAGTAGTGAGTTTGACTCAAAGGAAAGTACAACGCAGTTATACCATCGTGTTATGTGGCCGGGACATTTCCCTTTGCTCATCACTTAGAGTTAATCACCTTCTAGATAGAACGCTTCCTAGAATGACAGTTCCTAATAAAATTGATTGAGAAATAGCTCCAACCCCTAGATGACGATAAGTTGCTAGCACAGTAAGTCTTCTTAACTAATTTGCCTTACCAGAGATTTTATTAATTATACCTCACAAAACTGCTGGACAGAAGTTAACTTATTCTATTTTAAAGTCCCTTCAATTTGTTAGTATAATTTTTAGAGACATTTTACATTTTATAATATTATCAGGTCTCCTTAACTTTTATACATGATATGGATGTTTGAATTCTGATATATTTGTATGAATTTGTGACTAAAGTTCTTTTTATTTAATACTTTTTCTTAATTTTATACGCACAAAATGAATAGGGGGATCGGTAACCTTTTGCAAGGTTATGAGTTCGATTCCCACCTTGAAGTTCTTCCTAGGCTTTTCACTTAATCCCAGCTTTAGATGTCTGTAAAAAAAATTTCACAAACAAAATTTTTCAGACTTCGCTTTTAAAAGGCTTGACAGCTTGAATAGGTCTGATTTCAACAATGAATAGGTTTGATTTAGAGGGTATTAGCTTTTATTTCAATCTTCCCTCCACTTCTCCCACTTCTCTAACGTAACATTCAGATATTCTACTTTAATTATGTCTTTTTACGAGAATGCCTTTGCATATTAATCACAAATTACGCAGAAGGTTCAAAGTATGATTTATTCGGTTTTCCTGCACTGGGATGTAGTTTCCCCAACCTCAATATCTTCCTGATTTATGTTGCCTCAAGGCAAATGAGCTTCTTAATGATAATTAGTTAATCGCACCCCTCTTACACTCACCGACCAAGTGAACATTACGCCGACGGGGATCTGTTGTTTAAGTTCCATGATTTAAGTTTTCCCTAAACCAGACTGAGCCCGCTCGAGGGTGAAGCTGGTGAACGCCTGTTTTCAGTCAAATTCGATGCCTCATCCCCAGGCGTGTCCTGGTTTTATTTTTATAATTATTCCTGAGTCCTTCAGTATCATTTGTTGTGACATGCTTCATCCGGGGAGGGGAACAGGGAAAGACGGGAATCCTTCTGCACCACTGAGCATCGTTACGCCCGAGGGCCCCTTGAAAAATAATTGGCTATCAGAAAGCGCGCAACGCACTCCAACCATTGAGCAATTTTTCCGGACATATAAATCCCTTCTCCCTCTACCGTTCCCGACTCTATCCCGCATCTGAAAATCAGCACAATGGGCATGTTTTGTGGATGTGGTAACAGAGGCGCCCCGGGCAAGACATGCATTATACAGGCGGCACAGAAGGCCTAATAATTATTCGGCTGCAAGTTGGCAGTTCCCATGCCCGATGGTTCTTCTGACGCTCTGAACATGTCCCTTGCCCGACGGCAAGACAACCCGGACAAAGTGTCGACAACTATAGTCGCATACGACAGGGTGACTGAGACGTTCCGGCAACGGCAGTCCCTTTCCATTCGATTCCGGATTTTGGGAACCGGGCTCAAAAAGCGCTTAGACCCGGCAAAATAAGTTCAGGTTGTTGAGATACCTCTACTCTACTAAGTAGGTAGCCGCTCCTAATGGATGTTTATTGCGTGTGAACCCAGCCTTGTCCAACTTCACTCCGTTCGTAGGAAATTGGCCTCGGGTGCAAATTCCTGAACTCGGAGCGAGTAATTCGAAACCTTGCATGTATTTGGTGGCCCCGCCAACCCACTACTAGATGCACTATATGCATTGTCTAGTGGAGTTATGGCCCTGATGATGGAAACACTCCCGGCATCCAATTGGTAACGTCCAATGCAATGTTAGAAACTTGATCATTGTTTTTTGACCAGACATGAGGTATGAACATTTAAAGTACATTTGTTCTCAACTCGGGTGAAATTGATACATTTGGTTTACGCTATAGTGCCATTTAATTAATTAGAAACTTGCACTTTCAATAAGGGAACTTTCAGCGTGTGGAGTGATTTCCTCGGACATCCGCAGAGGTTGGACATTCTGTCTCTGGTTTGAATTTACACCATTGGGAATTAGAAGAGCAATCCTACGTAAATTGCGCTTTCGAAAACAAAAATGGTTAGACTTGAAATTGGGCAATATTTGCCAAAGATAAATATAATACTTCAAAATACAAATATTGACTGACGAAGGTACCTCATGCGCTTAAATAGAAAAATATTGATTATCTGTTTATTTAGTGTAAACTTTTTTCAACTAACAAAATATTTTAATCTATATAAAATAAATATTCCTTTACCGCGCCTTGAATCCAAAGTTTGTAACTTAATATACTTACGAGCTAGTAGTAAGGCAGATGAACGATTAGGTTAAGTCAATCGACAGTATGCGAACCTAATTTACACAGCTATAAAATAAACAGCTTTCAACAATATTGTTTACACAAAATTAAGTATATTTTTTTAACTTGGAGGTATATAAAAGTTATAAGTTAATGTGTGAGCCAAAACAGAGTAAATTTCCTTTTTACTACTTGTTTTATACCAACTCAACGAAGCTTTAGTAAATTATGCTTGAAAGAAGTTCTAATAAAGAAATTGTTCGTAGTTAGCTAAAAATTCCCATCAATTGGCCAAAAAGATTTTTTCATTTATTTTACCAATTCGAAAGTGATTTTGAGAAAAAGATGTTTGAATCTTTGTATAACTTGCAAAATACTACGAATTTCGCTATTATATTTTAAGTGAAATAATCGCAATTTTTGCTCTAGTAGACTAGACTTTTTAAAAAACTACATACAACTACTTGGGTCAAAATGCTTTCTAAAAATGCTTTTATCATTTGAACTATATCATCACAAAATTTTGCTTCAAAATTCGGACAATTTATTTAAGAGACAGTGCAGTTTGTATTTCTTTTTAAACTATGCTTTGAAAACGCCGTAAGTGATAATTTAAGAACATCTGAATAGACTGAAAGTTGACTTTGTATCAATATTTGTTTTTATCAAAAGCATAACTTTATCTTTTTAAAATAAAAATTTGAGCCCAAGATGAAGAGTGGTTTTACTTATGTAGTTATACCAGATATTGTGCTATACTTTACTTTATGTACCACTAAAAATCATGTACTTCTTTAAACTTTCCTTTGGACTATTGATAAATAATTCTTGTGCTAAAATCTAAACATTTTGGAAAACTATTACATAAATTTGGCATTATATTTCAGTTCATATTGTGCCATTTTGCTTAAAGGTTTTTTTTTTATAAATATTAATTAGAAAATATTTAAAACTGTGCCCTATGAATTTAATTTTATGTTATGATCTAAAGGTTGTGAAACTAAAGTATTTCGTGTTTGGAAAATAACATTTCTTTACAATTTACATTTAGTTTCATTAAGATTTAGTGCGATATTAATATCGTGATCATTTTTAGTTATTTTAAAGATTAAATTATAGGAGGAAAACTTACAAACCGCAAATCATTTCTAAAATAAAAGTAATAAAAGTATTCCCGTTTTATACGTCAAAATGAAATTCCACAAAGTGTAAAATAATTTTCGTTTCATGTTTTTTAAGATACATGTCAGGTGCGCAGTTAAATATTTAAAAGAGGTGTATGAAACTGGGGTGAATGATGATACTTTGATATATACATAAATGTTAAGCTATTACACACATACACCTCGAATTAAAGTCCTCGTTTCTTGTGGTCGCGGCTTAAGCATTCATAGCTAACACTCAAAGAAGTACACATTCTGAAGTTCCTTAAGAGTGCAATAAACATTCGCTATCACTACACGTTATAAGGATTAGTTCCTTTATCCTACCCGGAGAGAATAAACATCCACGGTACATTTGCAAGAAGAATTTCACAGACCATAAAATCTCATCTTGTCTGCAATTGACAAAGCACTGGTCGTTTTAAAAGTTAAAAGAAAAAGGGGAAATGTTCAGGTATGAAAATCTTCGATCTCACTTCACTACGTAAGGCGAAAGTTGTAAATAATTCAAATATTTTTCTATCCAAGACTCGATTAAGCAATGATGAATGGTTGCAATATATCGGTTAACATTTTTACTGACTCCCGTCGTAGGAGTCACAATCTTCCGTTATTATCGAATAATGGGCCAAATTTACATCGATGGCTTTAATAGTGGAAATAGAAAAATTATTGTAATTGCAGCAATTCATATTTTTCCTAATCAAAAATTCCACCAGACATACGTTGACATAGAAACAACTCACGTGCTAAAGCAATTAAATCGACAAATTAGGACAAAACTTCGAAAGGTGGAGTTAATTGATTTGGCCTGCGAACGACGCACACTTACACGTTTCCGCATTCGACCACAAAATACAAAAATACCTTGAGTTGTTTATTCATAACGAGTCAAAAATGCACGTTTCGGATTTCATATTACAACATCGTTGTCACAAATCACAATATTAAATTTTTATTTATACAACGGAAATAAAATTAAATTTCCTTTTAATGTGATGTGTTACTATTTTTATAAGGTCTATTCTAAATTCGTTACAATAATTCACATCTACTATAATTAACAAAGAGTACGATTTCGAGCAACTGTCCTGGATTATTGTAAATGCTCGCAGTTGTTCCGCAAATATGTGTCGCTTCTAACACACGTTTTCGTGTATTAGCATGTCACGTGTCATGGTGTCGCCATACGTTTCACGTGATGATTGTCATATGTAATTATATGATGTATTATAACGTATGTGTTTTGTATCATCATGACATGTACGTCACGTGTCATGTATAATTATGCTATGTTTCATTAATTATGTGTTTTGTAACATATGAAGCACGTGCCATCTGTTAGGTGTCGTAACATACATATTTATGCAATTCTAATATTTTATGTCCGTGTTTAAATATCTTAAAGAGGTAATTGAATTGACAATTGGTGTGCCGTAACAATGAAAAGGTAGGTATTCAGATTTCGAGTCGAAATTCTTTTAGATTTTTCTAGGAATGTTGTCTAACAAAATGTTTTCGGTAGCTACAATTCCCTTCACCTTTACGTCCATATTCCAATATTAGTCGCCAATATTAGTCATAATCCTAGAAGCATTTAACCGCCTACATTGAATAGTCTTTGTAAAAAAATTTCTGACGAATAAATAATCGATTCTATTGAAAAATTGGTTTATAGTACTAAAAATTCGGCTTTTTCAGAAAAATAGAAAAAATTAATATCTTCTTGCTTAACAATTTATTTTTAAAATTCATATAAGTAGTGTGAAGGAATTTCTGTATAAGATTAGCATCACTGTCCTTTTGTCTCATCAGCCGACGAAGAAAGGGGTGGGTGTTCCTCATCTACACGGAGCGTCTGATACGACGAAAAGCCGATGACTACAAGAAAGGATTTATATATCAAATTTGTACGGAAGAAGGTTTTAATAAGCGCCGTGGGAAGATTAGTTATTTGAAGATACACCTACGGAGGGGACTTATTGCTGCCATAAAGCACCCTTGAGTATATAACATGAGTGTACCAGCAATAAATTTGATTCATAACTATCGCCATCAATTGTGGGAAAAATTGCCCAACATGCCGAGTGTGTTCCCACGCTAAATTCAAGATAAGCAACGAGTTGGGGAAGAAGCAGCAGCAGGAGTATCTCGCTTTGAGAATCCGCCGCAAAAAGGCCTCCACCTGAGCAAACTTTCGCTATCACCAACCGTAAACACAATTTATAGGACAAGAGCACAAGTTAATTAAGGTTATTCTTAGTCTTGAGTTCATTTGGGGAAATCCCTATCTTCTGGCATCTTGGGCCCCCCATCGAAGAACCGAGCCAAATCTAATTGAAGCTCCGAGTTGCCGGGGAGCGGTATGGGTCGAGGGAGGGCAAACACAAAAACAAAGCTAAATCAAATAGGATGATCAAGTGGTGATAACGACGGAGAATAATTTCAATTATACTCTCGCATTTGTTCACACCTAACCCGGCGGGCAATCGTAGGGTGCACATCTACAAGCATTTACCTGTGCCCACCTGCAGACATAGCATTCGCTTTATACTTTATACATGTCAGGTGACGACTTCATTCTCTGTGGCGGTTAGTGATAGGAATGTTCCGACGGGACCTGACAACCCGCAGAAACGCTACAACGGGGGTTACTGTAAACACGTATTTTGGAATGGTATCTCGAATTCCGTGTCGCACACATGACGTACACAACACACACTATAGGCTTTATTTTAATGCGTTGCCACTCTGACGCCGGTACCTGCCAGGATAGAAAGCTGGGGCGCCAACTTCCGAGGACAAATCCATAAAATTACGTAAACCAATATAACGTGACTTATGGCAGTCTCATGCAATATGCATAGACGCAGACGGCGCAAGGTGCATTACTCATGGGGAAGGTATTCACTGCCTCGTCGTCGGTGGAATTCCAACTTTAGCCGACGTCTGCTTATTTTTTGTTGTCCCTCCCTGGGGGCTGCCGAATTATTCAGACGGGGTTTCGTAGCTCCGTAATTAAATTGTGCTTCGCTCCCTATTTCGATGCTCAAATAAACTAGTTTCATTTCAATTCAAAAACGTACCCAAAGGTATCG